>OY740767.1:138906144-139425921 GCA_963513935.1 Aphrophora alni | reverse complement strand
GAGAGAGAGAGAGAGATTGCTAGCAGTCACATTGCTTGCATGTGTGCTAGTGTCAAGTTAGGAGGCCATTATGAGAGATACTTAACTGGAACTTAAAGCTGACATAAATTCCCTCGGCTTCAATTTTCTCTGATGACCCTTTGGTTGTTTTTGTAATTTAAAATTTAAAAAACGTCGCAGGTATCGCCGAATTAAAAGGAAAGAAGAGAAGATCCTAAAAGACAGACACTGGAATACATTAACGTAAGGACCAGATGAGAACTAGAGTTAGTCAAGAAAGATCAGATATGATAGATGAAAGAGAGGGTCCTAACCAATGACAATATGAAGAAAAGTGTTACCCGTAATTGGCACACACGTATTCGCTATAGGAGAGACTCTGAAAGGAACTGTAGAAAACAAATTGGGGCACTTCAGATTGTAGAGATCTTTTGATCATCCTTTTTAAAAAAAAATGACTTTTCTGGTCCATTTTTTGTAACTACTTTTCCATAGTTCTTTATCACATTTTTATAGACAACTACAGAAATGGCATTTTCGTTAACAATTAACTTTGGTTCATTTTCATTTGATAATGATGATGGATGAGTGTGAATGTTTGTGCAATATTTTAGAGTAATGGAAAATGTTTCAGACAAGATTAGTTTGTATGCCTCTTTCGCTGTCACCAATTCAGGACAACAATAAGCTACTTAGATTTTTAATTATAGTAATTAGTTCTATTTTCGTTGTTGTTTAGTTTAAAAGTTTTCTTATTTGAACTGTTGTCGAGGCATTAAATCACAATGAAATATGTAGCGCTGTTTCAGTAATACCAACTTCTGATAAATCACGAATGCCAGTTACAACAATCAACACTGCAATAATGCCGTCAAAGTTGGCTTCTTCTTGTTCAGACAGTTAGTTTATCTAAAGCAATTAACGGTGTTACTTTAGGGTGTTTTAATTTAGAACCATATTTTTCAGTTCTGAGGTTACATTTAGTGTTAGTACTTGTATTTTGACAGTAAAAAATAAATCTTTTTCTCTCTAAAAAATTTAGAATATTTCAAGAAACAATAATTAAAATTTTTTTTTTAATATTTTGTTACAAAAACTTTATAATTTTTACAATATATAATGTATTTTATAGTTTTGTACATTATTTCTTAAATCTGAAATTTGCTTAAGGATTGATTGTAAAATTTTCACAATGAGAAATAAAGTTAAGTTCATGGGTCTAAGAAATTAGTTTTTGTTTACTATAGTCATGATTATACTCCCCCCCTCTCTCTCTCTCTCTCTCTCTCTCTCTCTCTCTCTCTCTCTCTCTCTCTCTCTCTCCCTTTTAAAAAAATTAAAAAGCATAAAGAAATATTTATTTAAAAACGCATATATACCTAACTTTAATAATAAACTTAAAAAGTGAGAAATATGATTGGTATAGACATTAAAGTATGTAACCCTTTCTTTACCATTTAAAAAAATTTTTTTTTATCAGTCGAAATTCAATGGATATTATTTTGAATAGTTTTAAGTTTTAAAGTAATTCTGAAAAGCGGTTAACTCGCTCTTAATAAAAGTTTAAAATACATGACCTCATAAAACTCATCAATAAGACTAAGTTAAGAAATAGTTTATCTTCTGTAAAAAAATTGCAAATATGGAAAATGAAATTCAAGATGAACGAGGATTCAAATATTTAAGGATGTGGTGTCAGAATTATATATTATTCCTGGAACATTCAATCAAAGACTAACAAGAGTACAAATCAGCATAAAATCACAAATTTTCTTCTAACATAATTAACACGTAGCGCGTTAACTTGTATAATACGATTTTCCCTTCACATGATTTGTATCATTAGTAATTTCATATAATTACTAATGATGTATATAAACGGCAAAAAAAATCGATAAAATAAACGATTGGTGATTTTGATCTCAATCAAACAGAGAGAGATAGAAAATAGGATGTCGAGAGACGTGACTCTGGATAGAAATGAAAGCTAAACAAACTTTTAAATTATGTCTTCATAAACTCCTGGAGTTATTAATGGAACCTGTCGCCTACTTTAACATCTTTGTAGATCCAACAGCTAGAATTAGTGTTTTCCTCCTGAAGTTGTAATTATTACCGGAAATAGTTTCATTTTTATTTCGGTTTAGGATTAGGTAAATGATAAAGTGTGTATGTTTTTTCAAAACTCTGCGTAGATAAATTTAGGTATATATTTCGGTAAATTAAATAATACTGCAATTTTAGTGTTATATAATATATAGTGATTTATTGACTTATAATGGTTTTGAACTCTATAATTTTATAATAAGTCTATTAGAATATATAAAATAACATGGTCGGACCTCAACGATTCGAGTTTTCGCCAAACTAAAATAGATAGGTGTGTGGTAGCAATGATGACTCCGAATAGTTTACATTGATTGATTGATAGATTTAAATTGGAGTTTAAAGGCCCAGAACCAGCTTTGGCACCGCGACCGATGGCCTAATGTGGAACTAAACGCACAATCTTAGCCAGACACACGGATATTCCTACTTCTGGTTCAGGTTCTACAAACTCTGATGCACAACCCAGTTTAGTTAGATTGTTTGCCTTCTCGTTAACCTCCAATTTCCATTTGCCCAGCATAGCATAGATTAGTTTTTTATATGTATAGCATATGTACAGTCTTATTCTCTATAACAGCTTGGTTTACCAAAACCTGTCCAATCAACTTGATAATAGCTGAGAAGCCGAATGGCCATCGTTAAACTGTAAATAATACTATTAAAGAAGTCCTGTAATAATTTATTTGTAAACTTTTGCTACTAAAATGAATAAGATATTTATTCGTCGTCCTTCTAATCAATTTAAAATTCCTCAACACGTGTAAAGTTTATAATAATTGATAAGATATCAGTTTAACATTCATTTCCTTCGTATCAAAGTAAGACTTATATCAAAAATGAATTTATGAGTTTCTTCAGAATAAATACTACATAACCTCTTTTTTTCTTCTTTAAATACGAAAAATCACTTGGTCATACATCACTTCTTAACAAAGGAAGAAAGAAATGATAACGTAAAAAAGATCTCTAGTCTTCGAATGTCCTATAAGCGTCAGATTCGGAAGAAATCAAAAATTTGTGAAAAGAGACCCGATAAGAAAGACAAAGAGAAGAATCTAACTCAAAGCTACATGTTGAAAGGTGCAGATTCAGTTAAGGTCCTCAGGTTTGCTACACCAATACTCACTACGAATGACCTCTTGAAGGACTAAGTATTTTAAATAGTTGCTCAGGGCAGACAGAGATTTATGTATATAAACTACAGAAAAGATGTATCAACTTAATTAATTAAATAAAAAATTAACAAAACAAAGTTGTATATTTCAGCAATTTAAATATATCTGGGAAGTTGTATCTAGAAGTTATCATCGACAGGGGATACCAGATTTCCTCATATATCTCAGTTAAAAAACCTAAGAGGAAACTCTCACAACTGCATCTTTACTTACTACGAACTTCCTTTATCAAGTGAGGGTACTCATCTATAAGTTTTTACTTGAGGTACAGTGCACACCTCTGGAGGGGTCATTCACATCTGCAGACTACAACTACAGAGGAATATTAAAAACACCATTGTGCACCAGGGTTATAATACAAGACTTAAGTATGCTGATCATAAAACAACGAAATACAACACTTATATATAGGGGCTCACTTACACCCTATATCTACACTCTCCGCTTGATAGGTATGACCCAACACGAGATAAACAAAGACAACCGTTATCTTGACATATGACCTAGTATTCTCGACTGAGCATTATTATAATATACATATTATAATAACTTATCTTCTTAGCAGTTCTGTTTCAGGACCTATATGTACAATACAATTGTCTGCGTCATGTCCGTCAGTAATTTATTTCTAACGGAATAAACAAAAGATCATGTCACATGGTCCTTCACTAATACTTTCCGTTGCAGATGGTATAGGTGGCAGTAAACAGTTAAATGCAGCGTGCAACGTTTGCACTCTACAAATAGAGAGCACTTCGCGTAATCGCCCATTAAAGTCAATAACAATCGATACTTTCATTCTTGCACGTTACACCTTAGCTCCCTCAACTAAACTGGCTTCCTAAATGATCTGTAACGATGATCGTGACTAAATTCTTTAACATCTCTCTTGGTGCGACACACAATGCACTTCATGTATTACTAATTTTCTGCACCATTTCATATCCTACATGGTAGGAATACTAACAACTGGTGGTTTTTGGAGAATAAGAATTTCAAAGTATTAATACGCCTCCCCACTGCCAGATGTAGTGATTGTAAATCTAAAAACTTCCACCAGTTGTAGTATTAAACAAGGAATGGTAGAATGGTTTAATTAAAATCGAGTGTTGGAAGAAAATATGTGATTTTAAACGTGACTGTACTCTTGTTAGCCTTCGACGTTATCGAGGAAAATATATAATTCTGACAGCAACTCTTTAACTACTTGAAACCTTGTTACATCTCGCTCTTCATTTTACTTATTTGCAAATTTTCTAGATGAAAATAACCAATCCCTTATTTTAACCTTACGGAAAATGATTCACGTAAATATGTATTTTAAAATTTAATACCTCGTGTGCTTTTAACTCGTCGTTCATAACTTGATATGTCAGTATGAAGTATATAGCCTATACTGGATGTTAAAAAAAGTCCTTTTAAACTCGTTTAATTTTTGTATTGCTTAGCAAATTAACAGATCTTTGTACATGTTGTGGTGCATAACAGGACGTATTTTTTGACATATCTGACCCTCTACGATTTTTGGGAGATGGAAGCTGGGTGTTAATTAAAAATCTTAAATGCAAAGTTAGGTAATGTGGCACATCATTGTAAACTTTATTAAAAGACAAAGTATAAGCCGTAAACTGAAGCTATCTATCTTGCTACGTTTCAAAGTAATGGACAATCAAAATTCCGAAAAGTAGTTTTAATATAATTATCTGTAATAAATAAATTATCTTCTGTAGCAGTTGTGTATATTGGAAATGACTGTGTTGTTTGATTTTAAGGGGCTGAAATTAGGAAAATTTTCTAAAATTGTTAATATCTGATATTCTTTCTTTGTGTTTTTTCTCCATAACCGTAAAGACAATCGATTTCGAGTAACTCAAAAAATTTAAAACTCAAAAAAGCATTTTGTCTTAAGTCACTGTTAGGATTAAGTATATATTATACATGTAAATTCAGTAGTATGTAAATATTATATATTTATTGTAAAGCATTACGTTTGTAGGTATTGCGTACGTAAAATGTATTTTAATCAAATAAATAATAGAATACGTATAATCAATATAAAATATAATGAACGTATTAGAATAAGGAGGAACATATGAGAACTAGAATGAGAGCCAGCCGTTGCGAAATAGTTGGAATCATTCTAGGTTCATATGTAAAAATGTACTTTGATTTCAATGTATTTAAGATAAACCCTTAAGTTGAAAAGATACAGGATACTGCATAATAAGAGATTCAATTTAGTGATAAATATATTTGGAGTAGTTAAATAATATAATAAATATTGAGTACAAAACCGAACAATTGGTGGTTATTTTATTATGTTAATCAAAAAACCAGAACTAATAAAGGAAAATTCCTAACAACGCCAAATTCAGTCTTTTTTTTTTTTTTTTTTTTATTTATTTTTTTTATATTTTCCTAATGTTCTGTTTATTGTTTTATTTTGTTTTTTAACCTTTACAATTTTATTTAATTCCAAAAATTAATATTTTAGACCAACAAACGTAATCTTATTTCTTATTTTGGATATTCAAAGGTATTGCAAATTTATAAATTGTTATTTTAAAATTAATAAAATATAATATATAACTGTTGAATTGAAAGTACACGGTTAATAGTTTTAAATCGTGTGATATTTTTTTCTCAAATAAAAATAATAATTTAGTGTTATAAATTTTTTATCAAAAATATAAACATATTTGAAAAAATATAAAAAAGTGATTAATTATTAAATATTTTTATTGTCATCTCTGTTTGTAAGCCGGCCGTCCATGCACTAAAGATTTCCTGAAACGGACTTCACACTAAAATGTATTTTATATAATAAATATATATTTTTTGTTATTTATACCTTTTTCATATTTTTATTTATAATAATAATTTTAAAAAATTAAACAACGTTGCCACAATCGTCATTATTATTTTCAAGCATTCTCTTTATACATACAGCAGAATATTATAAATTTAGTTTAATTAAGGAAGCAAAATGTCTGTAAACTATAAATGCACCTTAATTTATTAAATTGTCCTACAGAATAATTATTTGCATTTATTCAATAACGACTATTGTGGGAAATAAATACATGTACGTCATTAAAGTAAGTTGTTCTGGCTATTCCAGAGAATCGTTTATCATTTATAAAACAGCAGAATAATGTAGGTGCGGAATATAAATTTTCCCTCAATTATATTTATCTTTTATTCGTTTAAATTTTACGATGGAAATTCCAGCAGCAATCATAGACTCCATAGCTTTGTACGGTCCAACAACAAATCAATTTTATTTGTTTTATTATTAAGATAACGTTTCTGAATGACACGATAATTATTCTTCATTAATTAGAATATTTTAATGATACATCAATACGAAGCTGTACCCGTTGAAAAATCGTTAACTGACGAAATTAACTGAAAAACGAAACAATACTCCCAGCATTGGTGATTGGTGATGCAGTTCGTTAACGTGGGGAATTCTACAACACTTCATATTTATCATAATTCACATGCACACGTACGTATCAGTTACATGAGTTATTTAACGTATCGGTTATCACAGGTACCAGTGTAACAGTTAGGTAAATAACAATTTATTATATATTTTGTAACTTTACAAAACTCGAAACAGTTTAAATTCAAATAACTGAAAATATGAAATAGTATTAAGTGATGTTAAAAATAAATTCATAGTTTTGTTTACTCACAAAAAATATTTATCTTATGTAATTAGCATTTCTAAAGAAAATATTTATCCACTCGTAATCAAACTCAACAATTCATAATATTAAATGAGTTTTTTAACTAGACAAGCGAATAACTTTTGCACAGAAAAGACGTCAAAATTTTTAAAACAATTTAAATTTTTTATTTTGTATTATTACTCAAAGCCTCAGAACTAAAAACTTAGAAAAGCAGTTTAAATTTTAATCATGATCCCTCTACAAATACATAAACCCTTAATATTTTGAACATGGTATTTAATGATGAATTTTAAAATAACCTGTTCTATTTTTATATTCGTTTAAAAAAATAGTTAGACAATCCTCAAATGTTTCTGTCAATTTAGATATGCGAAGCCTAAACATGTGTGTTGTGAGTTTAACCTTTAAAATATTTTAAAAAAGGTGTAATTTAAATCTAACTTAAATCTAAGTCTTTTCTTAGTCACTTGAAAATTAATCCGTCACTCCTCATGATTTATATTGTTTTCTTTGCAGTACTCATATTTTATTTACAAATGTTTAAAAATTTTGATAAAACTATTGAAATAATATACAACAATCAGTAATCTGTTTTACAATCAGCAAAAATAATCAAATTTAATCTTAATTATAATTTCCAGAAAATGTCATTTCATCCAGTTTTAAACAAACAAGGTAAAATATTGGAGCCCAATAACAAGAATCACAAAACACAACCTCATACCTGATAACACCGTAAATAAACAACCCTTTTTAAATGTTTTAGATAAACAATCATAACGAGAAGAGGCCAACTTTGACGGCATTGTTGTCGTGTTTATTGTTGAAATTGGCATTAGCAATAATCAGCAGTTGGTAAAATTTACAGAAGCGGGGCCACATTCATCGTGATTTATTGCGTCATCAACAGTTTTCATTCAAAAAATCTTAAAAAAAAAGAAACTCTAGTTTACCTACAGTAATTTTTTAATTGTAAATGTTTATTAAAGTCAAGTAATGGTGGCAGCAACATAACTCAAGGTATTATTAATTAAGCGGTATACAAATTTCAGCATACTTTCTCACTAACACATCTCCAAAACCAAATTAAAACTAATCATAACCTAAATGTAATTTTAGTAGTTGTCGATCAAAAAGTGGGAATGAACCATGGACATTGTCTTTCAACATAACTGTATATTTATTTAAATAATGCCTGTACTATCATAGTTTGTGCACTAATCATGTCCTCAAGTGTGAGTAGTAATTCATTAAACGCGAACTTTTAACGACGGTGGTAAAGTTTTATTTCTGTTTTTGCCAATTATTCCTGAATCATAATATTTGGTTACCAGTGTTTGTCATTAATCTTTACATTTTTGTAATGCTTTTACGTATTTTTGCCTAAATAATCTTACTGTTTTCTAATGAACAGGACCGCTGACTAACTTTACAACAACTCGATAATCTTAGAACGAGAAGAGACATTTTCGTTTTTATGTGGGGCGTCTGTTCGATCTACATCTCACTCGATCGTCAACGCGAGAGAAACTGTTAATAGTTTATTTCATTCAATACAAATATACGAAAATAATCACTTATTATAAGTAAAAAAGTGTACAACATTTTTATTGTGATTTGTAGCAACGCTAAAAGCTACTGTTCTCCATTATAGATTTCGTAGGTAAAGCAACCTTTATCAATTTGCGCTCATGTCTATCTATCTACAACCCAATTTTAACTCCAAAAATTAGTCCGATTGTGATAAAACTTCTAGGACAATTACAGAAAACTGTATTCAACCATTTTTGTGGTCAGGTAAAATCCTGCTATTCGGGGATTAGGTAACTTGCGTTTAGGAAATTTACGCTAACAAATTACCATCTCCATTGTACGAGTAGTTATCATTATAGTAGGCACTTTTAAAACAATCCACAGTTCCCTAGAAATGACCTGACATTTTTTGATCGCACGTCTATAACGGTTAAATTGGGCTTAATATTTACATTAAGCTAATAAAATGAGGCAGTATAACATGGTTAAATTTCAAATTATTCCTAATAATACGTTAAAATGTATGTCATGTAAATATGGAATTTTCTAGCATTTATTTACCTGTGAATTATTAAAAAAATTAAGGCCCTTAAAAACCATTGCAAAAGTTGTATAAACATAATACTTGAAATAAGTATCTTATTAAGACAAAACGGAACACAGCATGATGATGTCGTCAATGTTTTTAGAACGACTAGTTTTCTGCACTTGCTGGAGTATAGCTTACATCCCTAGGGGTGATAATTCCCGAACTTCCCTCCATCTGACGATCCAAAAAATTTCAATCTATTGATCTACACGTCACCATTTCCATATGAATATTTATAGACGTAATCAGAATTGTTTATCTTGATAGACACGCCAGGATTCCGGGAATCCTACTGACGTGTTTAGTATCGGGTCATCTAACTCGCCACACTTCTTTGTTTTTGTTGAGCTATCCTCAAGTGAAGTGTTATTTCATCATATGCAGAAACCGTACGTGATTTTAGTGCAACTAAATACTTAAGTTGGAGTTTACATAATATAATGTTTGTTCTGTAACGCTAACAAACCTCTAGGACACTTTATGTACTTTGGAAATTAAAGCTTATATACGGGAGAAATTAATTAATGAAAACAGCCAAACGTATCTAAATCACGTGCGTTTCAACTATAAATTGGAATAAGTTATAAGATTGATGTTATAAGAGAGAGGATATTTCCTCTCACAATAGACAACTAACCAGCTTTGATAAGCAGAAACTAAATAAACAAACAATTAATAAATTATAATTAAGGTATCAACATCAACTCTAATTTATGTCAAGTTTATTTGGACTTGTATAAAAATGCATTGACTGTGTAAATCAAATAACAGTTTAAACACTACTAGTCATAATACAAAATACGTTCTTCACAAAAATGTAAGTTCATTTTAAACGAAGAAAGTTAAAAGTTTGATTATTGTTTCGGTGTTCTTCTTTCAGAATATATGTTTTATATGCATTGTACAAAGGCGAAGTTCAAAATAACTTCATTTAGGCGAACTTTTAATTACCTAACCTAACCTAACCTACCCTAACCTCTCCGTCTCATTGGCTCAAAGAAAAGGAAAGGAAAGAACATAAAACAAATACCCCCAGCGTCAGAGTCGTAAAATACCAAGAGTTGGTCGTGAAAGATCTGTTAGGAAACAGGGATCTGTTAGATGAATGAGAGGAATACATGAAACTATATGAAAGAAATTGTAGATACAGCTAGGTGCCCTCGGGACTGCTAAACTCATACTCACTATAACGAGCCCTTAAAGGGACACAGTACAATATACCAACTAAATGTTGAACGGAAAATAGACATTTTTCATCCGAGACTATTCGCCCATTTTAGGTGTCATACTAGGATTGGGAAATCATCGTTGAAAACATGTAAACTAGAAAGACTTATGCTTTCATAATATGATCCACCAAGCGTAGCACAATATCCTTCGTAAGTCACACAACTTGCTTCGCTTGATCATACTCATTTGCTGGATTTAAATACGGCACAAAAATAACTTGTAACTTTTGCTTCAGTATTTAACACTGGAGTAAACGATCTGTAGTGTCCGTGTATTTATCACAAGGACAGCATTCCAAACTATAATGGGTGTAACATGTTTCGATGTTTCTTGAATCCTTCTTGTTTAGTGAGAAATCTCAATACGTCTGCTCACTGAAACGCCTTATTCGATAGAATTTTTGGTTAGAGGTAGAAGAAGAATGGCAGATAAAGTTTACTTCTCGAGGATTCCCTCGATTTGTTAAGTGTCTCTGTATTTATCCATTTTTTAAGGTATTTAAAAATTTACATGCGACGCAAGCACGTTCAGAAGGAAGCAGTTTTTCCATATTGGAATACTCCAATTTTGAATTTACTTTGCAGCGTTTTCAAACTACAAAATAATTTAAAATTTCAAAGGTACTTTATGTATTTTTATTTTTCTAATACGTAGCATGTTGTTTAGGATTAACTTATAATATTAAATACTTAATCCTTTCAACCTGTTCTAGAATTATACAGATGCTAAATCACAATCAACTTAATATTTTTTTTACTATTGTTGAAGAGTTTTTTTTTTTAAAATTTGTATACAAAATCATCTCCGAACATGTTAGGTTAAATAAGTTAAGTTTTATTTAAATGGACTGACTAAAATCAATTAGACCACTTGAGCGATATGACCAATTACTTAGCAGTGTTTTTTTTTCTACTTAAGTTAGGCTTTCTCCACGCTATAAATGTAAGCTTGAAAATTCTTGGATAAAAACTTAAAATTAATAATGGACGTCGTTTTTGAACAAAAAAGTATTTGTTTAAAAACGAGCTTTTAATTTCTGTAATCTTGGTTATTTAAAAAAAAAATACATAATTTCTGAACCGAAATATGTTTACAATCTTTCACACGAGTTTAGTCTTTAATCTTAAAATGTCGCTAAAATATGAAGTAATTCCACAGAGCTTATTTTGACAATTACGTCTTTTATAACGATATATCGACAATCGGTATTTATTTATTTTTTTATGGCGACCAATACCTTTAATTTGGGTTCTTAATAGCTATATTTGAGCAAATTTTTATTAAAATCATTACAGTCAATTTTGATCAAATATTACTTTTGTGAATTTATTCTCAAGAAACCTCAAAAAGGATGTTCCAAGAAAAAAAAATCTATATTTATTTTTCTACCCAACACATAACATGTCCTATACAATGTATAATTATGTGAGAAACTAAAAACTGCACAAATCAAATGTCTTATTTCGGTTTAAATTGGAAATCTGTCCAAATTTTTGGAAGTGATAAGAAGTAAAATTTTGTAAACATTTAAAACATGTTAAATTTAAACATTTTGAATTAAATCACATAATGTTCAAAAACACTAAATTTGACATAAAAGACGGAGATACTAGGTATTGAAAAATATTTATGTTTAGTTATTATATATTTTAAACTATTTGAACGAAATTATATCAAACTATAACTGAAATGAATAGTCTCAGTAGCTCTTTTGAATAGTTTTAAGTACTAGAAGCATTAGAGAACGTCTCATATATCCCGAGAGACCCTAGCTCAATCTACACAATATTTCATGTAATCTTGAGTTAGATCCATCTATTCTACTATTCCGCTATTGGACTATTCGAGGGCCAAATTTTTTATTTTATATTCTTGACTTCCTTTTTTCCAAGGCGGCGATAATTAGTTTTTGCTTCTAAACAACAACAAAAATTAAAGATTTTGGAAGAGAATTTTATTATTTAGTTTATTTAACGAGACTTTTAGGTTCTGCTTTTTATCACGTGTTATGACAGCATCTTGATAATTAACCCTTGTTAATTATTTACTGCCTTAAGTAGGAACTCTTAAGTCACGCACCAACGTCTGCACAGGTACGTCATGTCGTAAAAACAAACAGCTGATAAAGTTTCTTAACGATTTCTAAACACAATTATTCAATACCTTTAAATTTATTTTTTAAGATATCACGTAAACTTTATACAATATTACCTAAAGAACCTTATCTAATGGTTGTTATGTAAACAAATAACAAGGTTACGTAAGGAAAAGAACAGTGAGAATTAAATTAAATTAAACGCGTTTGTTTCATTATAAAACGATATTTTATCAACGAAAAGAAACTGGTGAAACATGGAACAATGATCGTAAATTTTTATTTGTAATAAGAATTTAAATTACTCATGATTTGAATAAAGCCAGAACTATTTGTGCGACTCTAAAACTAGCAACAAATTCGTGTTTGTAGTTCAAACACATGAGGAAAAAGAGATACACACAGTTTGGTAACTAACAAAAAAGAATTAATAACTACACATTTGAATTTGTAATGAATATTGCTTTCTCATACATACGTAGTATAGAGATCGTTTTATGATTAGTAAAAATAATCTCTGCCTACTTTTTAATGATATATTTATTATTCGTTTTGAATAACTCCTGGGTCCAAAAAAAGATGTTTTGGAATGACGCACATCTGTCGTATGTACAGTCCTCCGGTCTGTTCAAAAAGAGGACCGCCACTCGTAAACAATTTTCTATTGACATAAATAGAACAAACAGAACCTGACCAGACAGAACAGCTGAAACGTAGTTGCCGTGTATTAAGGACAGTATTTTATTAGGAACAGAAAGAATGTGGAAATAGTAGAGATTTATTAGACTCCTACTTATGTGAACTCGTGTAACGGAGTAGAAACAAGGATGAAGATCTATTTGCCAATATCTGGAAGGACATCAATTTATATTAGGCTTCAGAACAATAAAGTGTGTATTCCTATGTTACGTAAAAAGTTGGCTTGCTTAGGTTAGGTTAGAATATCTTCTGGCTGCCAATGTTTGAGTGGCGGTTCACTTTTTAAGCATCCCCCAGTTCTCTACAGCCCAATAATTAAAAATTATTTTTTTATGAATATGATTTACGCTGAGTCAAAGTCTATGGCATAGCCTAAGTGTAATAAGTTTTGGATCCTATTGATATTTTTTTAATTTCAAAAACGGTGTCTTCAGTTTATTTTATTTTTTATTGACAACTATAAAACGGACATTTTAGGTGACGATTGCTCTGTTTTGGGGATGTGTGAGTGAAAAATGTTGGCAATGTTTTTTTGCACTGTTTACTTGTAACACCACTGTAGTGAAAATTAATGTATAGTTTATGCATTAAGCATATATTAAAATATTGCCAATGTATGCAAGTAGAGTATACAAAAAATTTATTGGTTTATATAAAATAGTTAACAATAAATAATCAAGGTTCGAAGAGCAAAAGGAAAAAAGACAATGCAAATTGCTATACCCGATCGGATATTTTACACACTTTTTTCGGGTGTGTAATACATGACATGAATTTAAAAATAGGACTTTGTTAAAGAAAGATAGTCAACCTAAACTCAAATTATTGAATAAAACAAATATTGTTTAGCCGTTTGGGGTTATAGAAACAGAAGATTTGTAACTTTCCTGATAATTTTGGTTTTAGAGTATTCTAAAGTTTCAAAAAAAAAATATCAAAAATCTTTTCTAAGTGCTTAATTTGTACTACAACCACAAAAAGCAAGAAAATAAGTTGCTCATGCAATAGCATCACATAATTATCATCTTCTGCTACGCAATTATGCAATTAATATGATCACCTTAATGTTAACCTTTATAATATAGGAATGCGACAACATAACTTTTCAAAGTTAAAATCTTGTAGCTAGATTTAAGTTTTCCCCGCCGACCCAGGATAATTTGTTGCTAAATTTTAGCTATCCCTGAAACAGGACTATATTAGAAAAATAAAATAATATTACAGTTAAATATATATCCTTTCTCTTATACCTTTTCCACGTCCTTATATTTTTCCCTCCCTAGCTGCTGAACTGAATTTTAATCTTCACTGTCTAATTTTATCTTTAAAGCTATTGTGTCACTTTGCGATTTGGATTTTAAATTTGAGCTACCTTCCAACGAAAGTAGTAACAAAGTATAATTTCCAAAATTTTAAAATTCAATACTACTGAAAATTCCTACTTACAGGTACGAAGAAGTAATTGTGTCTAACTAAATAAACTTACCTGAAACAAACAAACATTTTGATTTTTTAATACAATTATTCAATAGGGTTAAATATTGGTTGATCAAATATTCACTATAGTAATAAATTAATGGTAACCAAATTAAAAATTATCAATAATGTTTAGTGGTGAAGGTCCGAGAAGAACTTTACAATTACATATTTATTAATAGTGAAATGCGGACAGTATTTTTATATGATTAGCACAGTTAAGTCTTACATTTTTAGTAATTTGTTATAAAAAAGAAAACAAAATAAAACCGTAATAAATAAAGGCTTGAACAACACGAACACTCAATAAGTATTATAGGGAGGGGAGGGGTCAAAATAAATGTTGACATACGGCACTTTTAAATGCCTGCGGTAGCTAGTTTATAAAACTACAGACCTTAAAGCAACATGTATTTCCTTATAGTGCATAGTCAAAACTGTACAATAAGGACGAGAAAAACTACTTAAGGCGACAATTTCCTAAATTCAACATCAGTCTCTTAATTTCTGGTACGGTCTTTAAAAAAAATCGTGTGATTGACTAACAAGCTACATGTCCTCAGAGATTCATAGTGAATACGGGAATGGAAACTCCGAGGGGCCCTAGCTGGTTCTACACGTTTGTTCTGTAATCTTGAGTGTGATCCCACTCTTTCATCTTTAATATCAAATCTCTCTTGAACCCTTGTTCCTTTCGACCAACATGCTATTAGAGTATTCGAGGTTAGAGATCTTTATTTTATATTCTTTACTTCCTTTTTATAACTCGATGATGTCTGAAAGGTTTTTCGTCTTTAAACAAAATGGGGAGGGGGCGGACGTTAAAATATTCGAAATATTTAAGCCATTGGTGTGGCAAAATATTGGCTCTCTTGATATTTACGTAAAAACAAAAGTAAAATTAAAAAGCAGAGCCTTTAAAGCGTGCACATTATCGTTTTGATCACAACGAGCAAGCAATAAAACATTCTCGATTAATTTAGGTTCTACTTAGATTTCTGGACCGAGATGGTAAAAACTACGTAGAGTTCTTTCGGTTTTTGGTGGCGCTTGGAAGGAGGATGGTAAAGTTCAGAGAGTGGGGACGCCAACCATTGTCGTTTAATACTTGGAAAAATTAATATTACTACGATTCATGAACTTGGTTGTTAATTATTGAAAAAAAAACTTATATTTTGAATACTTTATCAAAATTTAAGGTAGCAATATGATTCTTTTTATAATAATTTTTAATGATTGATTATATAAAAAATTATCCTTTGGAGTAAAGTTATTTTTTCAAATCTAAAAACAAATTTTTCAATGTAGATGGTTTCTAATGAGTTATATGTAATTCATTAATTTCATATAAAACAAACTTGAACAACACATTTCTCGAAATCATCTGTCTTGATTTTACATTTTTATTTTTGGCCGTTCTTTGCGAGGTGTCGAGCAAGGTTACCGATTTCGTTCATTGGTTTAACTTTCTTTCATAACAGTCCTCCTTGACTTACCGCTTGCTTAGGCAAACATTTCTTGCACTTCAGTAATATCGGACATTCTTTCCCTTCTCTTTTCATAAACTGATGCATATTACAAGTTATCTCTCCTGACTTTGAATAATTTATTCCCACCAACTTTGTTCAATCGTTTGTTATCTTCCATCATAACAACAGGTGTGCAATTGCAGTATTATTACAGAATAATAATAAAAATTTAAGTAAGCATAACCAAAACTGTACAATATACTGGTAAGCGCGAAAATCACAGCAGTGCAGACGACGGAGAACTAGCTGCCAGCTACCTTTACCACTAAAAAGTTAAAGTTAATCTGTTTTCCCAGTCAAGGCAGAGCATGATTAAATATTGAGGGAAATTATTTAAGAGACGACGTGAAAATCGATAGAATTTGAAAATTCATCATCATCTCAAGGAAGAGCAATACTAATAATTCGAAATGTTTAAGTTGTGTAATAGTTTTTTCACGGAATGACATAACTGATAGTAAAATAATATAAAGAGAGGCTGTTGCGTCACAGAAATAATCTTAAAACCAAATATTACTTACAAAAATATTTGATCCAACTAGTTTAATAACGTACAAAACTATGTCTAATTTTATATAGACGTTATAATTCCAGTATTAATTATACATTTTAATATTTAACTCATACCGCAGCCTACTGTGGGCAAAATTCTCATGGCCGTAGTTCTGGGTCAATACCGAAAATAATATAAGCGCTGACGGTGATCGAACCCAGAATCCCTTAGCTCTATATACTAAACCAAACGTGGGCCTTTTATAATGAACATCCAAGCAATAAATGAGATTAACTGTACTTTGAACAAATCCAAAGCTTTTAAATATATCTTTTAATTATTCCCTAAGTGTTTAGTTCTGTTTAAATGCATTTAAATTCAAGAACAGTTTTTCAATAATGTAGAGTCTTTCTAATCGAGTTTAGCTATGCAAAGTAGAAAAGGAAGAAAGAGGAAAATAAAGTGTCTAGTCTTACTAGTTAAAACACAGCTCTGAAACTGAATTAAAGCTTTCGAAAACGTACGTAAATAAAAAGGCTAGTAAGTATCAGTAATCTGATAATAAATCTTAAATTATATATGGAATATTAAAAGAAATCTTAATAAGTTGACGAAATTAAAATAATATAATATAACATAAATAATTTGTTATATGTTTTTTATCTTGCCACACGTTGTGCGACCAAATATAACATTTATGTTTTGTTATATAATAATTTTATTTATTTATTTACTTTTAAATTAATTTATTTTAATTATTTTGAAAACTAGGATGGTTTAGTTAAATTAGTTCCACAAAACAAGTTTTTACCCTTTAACTATCTTCAGGATTTATTATCAAACAATTATTTATAACAAACAAGTATCAATTCAATTAACTATTCATTGAATATCTTAAGACTACTTCATTCTCTCACACTTGCATTCTTTAAAACTAATTTACTCTAATACACAATATTATGGACGACAAATTTTAAAATCTAAATTGATTATTCAATTTACATAAAAAACAAAACTCTACAAATGTTTCTACAGATCTTGTCCAAAATGTTCTTATTAAATTTATATCAATTTTATAACAAAAAACAAGACAAATTTCTTTAATTAACTTATATTTCCAAATTTACTTTTATTTTGCCGGCTAGCTCAATTACTTTACTTTTAAATTAATTATAAAAAAAACTTGACTCTTATCTCGGGCATGGGGAACTTTTATGACTCATCAAAGTGAAATACTAACTCTAATGATTATTTATTATGAAATTTTGTACTTATCAAACAATTCTCCTCGTCCGCTATAATTTTGGCACTTTTACACAACACAATCACTAACGATGCACAAACACAAGACGTATCCTTATCCTGGGAGGTCGGATGCTGCTATCACTGGTTCATTGACGGATGGTGAATCTCTGGTGATACGTCCGCTAAACTCTGTTTGGTCTCCTTACTCGTTCTCGACTACTATGGATTTCGACGC
The DNA here is from genome assembly GCA_963513935.1 of Aphrophora alni. Classification (NCBI taxonomy): domain Eukaryota; kingdom Metazoa; phylum Arthropoda; class Insecta; order Hemiptera; family Aphrophoridae; genus Aphrophora; species Aphrophora alni. The sequence goes on along the minus strand of OY740767.1, from coordinate 139,407,815 downwards.
GATGATTCTCTCCTCTTCTTTTATGAATTTTATACTCTTTGACTCTATTTAAATTATGATTCTAACAAACTTCAAAAGAAACTACTAAATTTTGTGTCGGCTCTGCCTTTAAATTACCCGATGACTTTGAATTAAACCCTCAGGTTAATTCTTAACACTTAACACCTCCTACTCTGATTCCTAGCTGTAAGCCAAGACCTACACGCTCTTAACCCCAGTTTTAGACTGACTCTCCTTACCGTTGGATTTCACCTCTCCCGAATTTCAAGTGTAGCGTCCTCTTCGCTTATTGGTCAAAATCTCATTTTTTAAAACTCAGGCCTCTTCTGATTGGACCTCTAACTTTCTAAAATCGTTAATTTTTTCTTACACGCGCTGGCTTCACCCTCGGAGCTACCGTTAGGTATTCGCTTTCTCATTTTTTCTTGGTTCCCAGTTTTTATGACACGCAGCTGCGTTGAATAGCAAAACTCCGTTATGTTTTCTACTTAATTTTTATTTATGTCGGCGAACTTTCTTCTCTTAAGTAAAACAGAATGTCTTCTTTCCCTTGTTCTTGTCACGTTTGTCAATTTGTACAGTTATCTTCCAAACTTAACCTTGCAGCTGCTCTTTCGGTAAGGTTGCTTGTTCACATGTGTTTTTGTCTCCATTTACACATTCATACAATTATTTATTAATGTTAACTTTTTGATTGATTATTATTATTATTTTAATATTTGATACTAGGCCTAATTAATTATTTATCCATTGTGATCGTTTGAGATCGTTATACTGTCCCCAGATAAAATTTGTCTTTGAAATGCTTCAAGATAAATTTTTCTTGTGCCCGTTTCTTTAACAATAGATTGTAAAGAACCTTTTTCTTACAATGCCCTTTATGTTGCGGTTACCCACTGTCTTACAATAGACCTTTCTTCTATTGTTCCTCTTGTGGTCAACCCTAGTCCCTTTTATGGTTTTCCTTTCACTCTTTCTCCTTTATTGTTTATGTTTTGTTTACTGCCTAAGTTTATTCTAATGTCCTTAATTATAATATTTCTTTAATAACCTACAATTAAATATTCCCCTAATTTTATTTTTATTTATGTGTCCTAACCTATATGTAGTATTTCCTAATTTATTTACTATCTTATAGGGTCCTTCATACAGTTCGCAAAACTTGTGATATCTTTTTATGATTAGTTTTGAAGGTATGCATGCTCTGACCAATACTTGCTCGCCTATTTTGTACTCGGTGGGTGGGTGCTGCTCATTAAATTTTCTTGCATAATTTTCTCTTTTGTTCTTTATACGTAAGTAAATTTCCGCGTCGCTGATAATTGGCTCTCGTTGGTCATCTGGTTTGATGAGATATCTGGCCCAACTACGTGTCGGTTTCCTTTTAAACTGCGCCTCTACGGGTGTGGTTTCAATGGTGTCATGATACGACTCATTGATGCATGATTCTATTACTTCTACTATCTTTCCCCAATCTTGATGCCTGTCCTTTATTAATATCCTGCAAAATTGTCCAATTTGTCTCATAATCCGCTCGGCCATGTTCCCTTGTGGATTCCTGATCGCTACTGTTCTTTTCTGTATCCCTAATTTTGTTAATCCTGTTTCCCATTTTGGTGAAGTAAACTGTGTTCCGTTATCTGATAATATGTATTGAGGTACTTGTATTTCCTGTATATATTTTTCTATTTGTTTAAGTGTGGTGTTTGTAGTAGTGTTCCTGACTTTATACAATTTCGTATATTTTGTAAATGCGTCGATCATTACAAAGATGTATTTGCACCCTCCTGTTGACTTTGGTAACGGTCCGTAATAATCCACACAGATTAACTCTCCCACTCCTTTTGGTATGATCGGTATTAGCTACCCATTTCGATGTTTCAGATCAAATTTACATTTCTGGCATTTTTGACATTTTATTAATTCTTCCCTTATATACCTAGCAATTTTGTTTCCCGTAAAATCTTCTTTAAATATTTTATAACATTTATTTATACCAATGTGTCCATACATTACGTGTATTTCATTTGCTAATATTTTGACATAATCCGGTGGTATCATTAATTTCCATATTTCTTTTTCTTTCCTAAATAACTTATTTTTACAGACCTGGTAATGTTCCTTAAATTTTTGGTTATTATTATTTAAATTTTCAATTATATTTTTACAATTTTGATCTCTTCCTTGTATTACTTCAAAATTTGTTAATATTTTACCTATTTCTACACTAAACCCTTTTGCTAATAATAATATTTCGACCAGTCTTTCGTCACTTGTTTCTTTGACTTCGGCGTTATCCTCAGGATATCGACTCAAGGTGTCTGCTACTACGTTCTCCTTTCCTTTACAATGTTGAATTTGGATGTTGTATTCCTGTATTAATAAAATCCACCTGGTCATGCGTGCATTCAGTAATCTACAATTATTCATAAAAGTAATGGCTTTGTTGTCGGTTATTACTGTTAACTTTTTCCCTAAAACATAATTTCTAAATTTCCTTAAACATATTACGACGCTATATAACTCTTTTTCGACTGTACTGTAGAATTCCTCGGCTCCTTTAAATGTACGACTGGTGTACCCTATTACGCCGATCTCCTGGTTATCCCCAATTTGGTACAATTGTCCACCAGCTGCGATTTCCGAAGCATCTGTTTGCAAATAAAACATTTTATCCTTATCTGGGTGCCGTAATGTGACAACTTCTACAAATTCCCTTTTAACCCTACTGAAACTTTCTTCAACCTCTGTGGTCCATTAAATTTTACCCCCTTTTTTAGTAGTTCTTGTAACGGTGCAGTAACTAAAGCGTAATTCTTTGAAAACTTATGGTAAAAATTGGTAAGACCCAAAAATCCCTTCAGTTGCCTTGCTGTTTTCGGTCTTGGAAAATTCCTAATTGCAGCCATTTTTTTTTCTTGTGGTTTGATCCCCTCTGTCGTTAATAAAAAACCTAAGTATTCTATTTGTTGTCTGCAGAAGTTTGATTTATTAAGGTTAACGGTTAAATTTGCATTTTTAAATAATTCTAAAATTTGTTCTATTTGTATTAAATGTTCCTTCCAGCTCCCTGCTAAGCATAAACAATCATCGACGTATAATGTTAAAAATTTCTTCACCTGTTCATTTAATATGGAATTTAATCCCCTTGTGAGACTGGCTAAACTGGTGCTTAGTCCAAAAGGTACTGTTTTGTATCGATAACACAGGCCTTTATGTAGAAACGCGGTGTAGTCTCTGCTTTCTACATGAAGTGGTATCTGCCAAAAACTACTTGTTAAGTCAAAGCTACTCATCCAATTAATCTTTTGTTCTATTGTTAATAACTCTTGAATCGGTTGCGACCCCTCATAATCTAGAACTGTTCGCGCATTTATTATTCTAGCGTCCAGGCATATTCTGACACTTCCATCTTTTTTACACACTGGAACGATAGGATTAATATATGGGCTGTTGCATCTTTCAATACTTCCGTAATCTAGCATCTTTTTGATTTCCAGATCCACGCTTTCCCTATACTTCATCGCAATCGGCCAACTTCTCTGACAGTATGGACTTTTATCCGTTATTTTCAATTTATGCTGGTATGTACTAATTAAACCTGGCTTTTTACTAAATACCCCTTTATATTTTATTAAAATTTCACTTAATTGTTCTTTTTGAATTTCCGAAATGTGTCCTAATTCATTAATTTTTTGCATAATTTCTTTCTGATCAGTTTCGTAACTTTCTATTTCCATATGTTGTATTAATTTATGTTTATAATGTTCTTCCGGGTCCTCAAACATGATCTCCCTCCTTACTTCACAATTTTCTTCATTATTTATACCTAATTCTAATTTATTGCTGATAAAATCTACGACAGCCTTATTTTTAACCAAAAAATCTAACCCTAAAATGCAGTTTCTTATTAAGTCTGGTACAATGATAAAATGAATATTCATTACAATATCTCCCACATTTGCTCCAATTATTATTTGTTTTTTAATATTCTTCGAGCGTAAGCCGGTTGCTCCTATTACCTTAACTCCTGCTACTGGTAATTCTTCGTATGGTCCCATTATTTCCTTATTCTCTAAATAAAACCGTTCCGACAAGGAATTGAATTCACACCCTGTATCCACTAAAGCCTGTACATTTATTCTATTAAAACCTATTGTTATTTCTGGACATTTTGTTAAATTTTTACATATTAAATCTGAGTTATCCTGTGCTTCTAAATAATCTTTTAAATCAGTAAATAATGTGTTCATAACGCTATTGTTTTGTATTGCCCCTTGTCGGTTGCTTACGCCCTCGGCTAACCTTCACTTTTCCTTTCTATTAGGGGTTGGTTCTCTAACAAACCGCCTGTCCGGAACTCTCGGGTCATTGCTCGTTCCTTCATTGTTTCCCTGTCTTCTCCACTCAACTGGTTTATGACCTTGTTCTCGCCATGGAGTCACATGGTCACTCGGTCGTCTACCCCAATTATTCGGTTTGTTATTGTTTACATGTTCCCTAAAATTTCCTCTATTATTGTTTACCCTTTCCCTTTCATTGACTTCTTCTATTTTAGCATGTTCGAATTCCATGAGCAGTTTTATAAATTCTGTTTTCTTTTTAATTCCCCGTGTAATTATTGCAATTAAGATATTTGGATGGAAATGCTTTCCCGCCTTATAAACTAATTGTTCCTCTGCTAACGGTGGACTTAACTCGGAACATTGTAGCATCAACATTTCTACATATGCAATTGCCTCGTCGTTCATTCTGCCTCTAAATTTCCCAAACTCCAAATGGTCCCTAATTTTTGCTTGTATTATTTCATTGAAATACTTCTCCCTAAACAATTCCTCAAATTCTTTAAAATTTTTTACACTTCTCCTATGTAGCTGCCACCATATATAAGCCTCGTCTTTTAAATATCGGTCAATCCAATGCATGCCGTTTCCAATTACCTGCTCGCTTATCTCTTCCATTACATTTAGAAATTGTATTGGAAACCTCTCTTTTCCCGAGAAACTAATATTTCTTACTTCTGGCTCGTGACAATATCCTTCCCCTGAATTTCTGACCGTTTTTAATCTCCTATCTAATTCGATTAATTTTTTAGCGACCTCTTCCGTCTTCTTCGCATTCTCCTCAATTTTCGCGATGTTACTTTCATTATTTTTCGTGCATATTTCCCCGATTTCTTCGTCTTTCGCCGCGAGTTCTTCCAACCGATTGTTAACGACTACGCCACGGTTTTCGAGTTCTTGCACGCGAACCTCCGTTTCCGCGCGATATTCCTTGACTCGATTGCCGAATTCTTCTTCCGTCTTCTTTAACCTCTCTCCGACGCTCGTACGAATTTCCGCGACTTGTGTTTCGACCATCTCTACTCGACTGCTGACACCGTCAAAACGCTCATTTATCTTCCTGTTAAATTTTTCCTCTAATGCGGTTAGACTACCCTTAACTTCCCCAAATTTCACTTCCATAGTTTTTCGATTTTCTTCAAAACCCTTCCTGTTCTCTTCCGCCATCTTTTCCGCGATTCTCCGATTTTCTTCTGTCGCTTTTTCCGCGTTTCTCCGGTTTTCTTCTGTCATCTTTTCCGCGTTTCTCCGGTTTTCCTCCGCTGTCTTCTCCGCGATTCTCCGGTTCTCGTCTGTCGCTTTTCGGTTTTCTTCCGCCATCCGCTCTAACATTTCCTGTAACATTGCCATACCCGCGTTTCCTACTTGCACTGCCGCCGATGTTGTTGGATTGTCTACTTCTGTCCCCGCCCGTGAATTTACGTTACTCTCTACTTCTAATTCCCCATTTTGATTAACTGACTCTAATTGTTCCCCTTCTTAACTAAAATTTAAACTCCCACTATTTAATCCCAATTGATTATATATTTCACTTTCATCTGCCATTTAAGGTTCTAATTCCCTCTTTTTACTTCTGGTTAACATAAACAATACTACTCTAACCTATTATCTACCACACAATATTTCCTGTAACAATGTTAATATTCTTATCCTCTAACAATTCTATAACTATCAATTTAAAATTCACTTTAATGAGCCACGCGGTGGAGCGCCAAAATATAACTTTAAAAACTTTGTTATATGTTTTTTATCTTGCCACACGTTGTGCGACCAAATATAACATTTATGTTTTGTTATATAATAATTTTATTTATTTATTTACTTTTAAATTAATTTATTTTAATTATTTTGAAAACTAGGATGGTTTAGTTAAATTAGTTCCACAAAACAAGTTTTTACCCTTTAACTATCTTCAGGATTTATTATCAAACAATTATTTATAACAAACAAGTATCAATTCAATTAACTATTCATTGAATATCTTAAGACTACTTCATTCTCTCACACTTGCATTCTTTAAAACTAATTTACTCTAATACACAATATTATGGACGACAAATTTTAAAATCTAAATTGATTATTCAATTTACATAAAAAACAAAACTCTACAAATGTTTCTACAGATCTTGTCCAAAATGTTCTTATTAAATTTATATCAATTTTATAACAAAAAACAAGACAAATTTCTTTAATTAACTTATATTTCCAAATTTACTTTTATTTTGCCGGCTAGCTCAATTACTTTACTTTTAAATTAATTATAAAAAAAACTTGACTCTTATCTCGGGCATGGGGAACTTTTATGACTCATCAAAGTGAAATACTAACTCTAATGATTATTTATTATGAAATTTTGTACTTATCAAACAATTCTCCTCGTCCGCTATAATTTTGGCACTTTTACACAACACAATCACTAACGATGCACAAACACAAGACGTATCCTTATCCTGGGAGGTCGGATGCTGCTATCACTGGTTCATTGACGGATGGTGAATCTCTGGTGATACGTCCGCTAAACTCTGTTTGGTCTCCTTACTCGTTCTCGACTACTATGGATTTCGACGCGATGATTCTCTCCTCTTCTTTTATGAATTTTATACTCTTTGACTCTATTTAAATTATGATTCTAACAAACTTCAAAAGAAACTACTAAATTTTGTGTCGGCTCTGCCTTTAAATTACCCGATGACTTTGAATTAAACCCTCAGGTTAATTCTTAACACTTAACACCTCCTACTCTGATTCCTAGCTGTAAGCCAAGACCTACACGCTCTTAACCCCAGTTTTAGACTGACTCTCCTTACCGTTGGATTTCACCTCTCCCGAATTTCAAGTGTAGCGTCCTCTTCGCTTATTGGTCAAAATCTCATTTTTTAAAACTCAGGCCTCTTCTGATTGGACCTCTAACTTTCTAAAATCGTTAATTTTTTCTTACACGCGCTGGCTTCACCCTCGGAGCTACCGTTAGGTATTCGCTTTCTCATTTTTTCTTGGTTCCCAGTTTTTATGACACGCAGCTGCGTTGAATAGCAAAACTCCGTTATGTTTTCTACTTATTTTTTATTTATGTCGGCGAACTTTCTTCTCTTAAGTAAAACAGAATGTCTTCTTTCCCTTGTTCTTGTCACGTTTGTCAATTTGTACAGTTATCTTCCAAACTTAACCTTGCAGCTGCTCTTTCGGTAAGGTTGCTTGTTCACATGTGTTTTTGTCTCCATTTACACATTCATACAATTATTTATTAATGTTAACTTTTTGATTGATTATTATTATTATTTTAATATTTGATACTAGGCCTAATTAATTATTTATCCATTGTGATCGTTTGAGATCGTTATACTAAAGATTGAAAATTGTATTTATAACTGTTCATTAATTTTGGGATATAGTGCAGCGTGCAGACGGTAGACAGTCAGCATGTCTCCGAAAAATAATGCTTTTAATTCATAATGGTTATTTTATGAAACATTTAACAGTGATTTTTTCTACATCACAAAAACTTCTATTTAAGAAAATTAGAAACTAATTATTATAATCGCGATATTGAAATTTAGTTTAATGAGTACCTACCACAGGAAAAAGTTACTCGAATCTAATCGGTTTTAAAATACCAATTACGCTTTTATGCCACACGCGAAGAAAGTTTACATCCTATTTAAAAACATATATACTTTTTCTAAGATGCCACCCATGGTTCATTTAAACTTTTTCATTGACAACTACAAAAAAGATACTTTTACACACAATTAGTTTTTAATTGGTTTTGGGAATGGTTGAATGATAAATTTCGTGCAGCGTTTTTGCACCGTTTATTTACAATAATTTCAGTCTAACAATCATTAATTAAAACCTAAAAAAACTTATTTTTATCCGCGAATAACAATTTGAAATACGTTTTAATAAATGCTTAAGTCAGTAAAATTATCAGATTTTCTGATCACCACGTGCTCTCTAATTAATTTTGTCTGTTTTTTTTTTCCCCATAATGAATACTACTTGTTTATTATTATTATTATTTAATCGGATTTTTGCCATCATTTGTGTAAAAAAAGTAATATACGACGTTTCACGATCGTAAATCAATTGCAGTTAGCAAGTGATAAAACTAAAAAAAATGAAGCAAGAATTTATATTATGGCTGATTGACATTTTCACTTTATAGACACACAAAGTAACTTATCTAATTATATAAAACCAAATATTGAATTTTCTCTATTTTATTTTTAGCATTACCGGGTGTTATAGATTTATTATCTTGAAGGTATGATTGACTTAATATTCCCTTCAGTATCTAAACAACCAAGGCATTTTAACAGTTGTGTTAACATGAATTTACAGGCAGTATTATTACAAATTCCCTGTCGCACGTGTTAACATTACTTTGTACCTTGTTTAATGGGGTTACTTTTGTATTAGGATATTTATGGATATTGGTGTAAAATTTGGAACATAAATTCATGCTCTCTGACAAATAAAAATATTTATTACCTTACCGGAATTTTATGTAATATCGTTTTTTATTGATAGTGCTTTGAGCAGAAGTATGCAATATTGCAAACATTGGTATTCATATAAAACTACCTTTATTAAATTTTAGAAATATTATTAAATTCCTATTATCATTTCAATTTAATTCATTGACTTTAATTAAATTACACAGAACAGGAAAACCGATATAATAATTTTAGGTTAGGAAGACTATTTTGTTATTTGGATACTTAAGTTCTTGCTTTTATTACGCTATTATATTTTTATAGAGGAATTCTTATATAATATGATAACAACTCTAGTGAGTGCAGTCTCGGGACACTCTAGTTGGATCTATAGTACTCCCTTTCTTACGTAGCCTTGTGTTAGATCGCTCTCTTTCTTCATTCCTATTAGGCCTCTCTTGAACAACTGTTGTTCTGACACTATTAGAGTATTCTCGAGGCATGGGTCTTTATTTTATGTTCTATTCTTACTTTTTTTTATAAGGCTATGCTAATAAGTTTTTCGCCTTTAGGAAACAAGGAAAAAATGACTTGATAACATACTGTAACAGATTATACTATCACCAAATTGAAGGATATAACTTTGATAAATTATTTTTTATAAAAGATTATACAAGGTGGAACATTTTCAGCGAAGAAAATAAAATTTACCGTCTTTTCTTCTATTGTAATATTCTTTCTTATTAAATGTATCCTTTAACATTTTGAACAAATAAAAAATTTAAAATATTTTTTAAAATATGTATGTACTAAATTTAATCCTAAACGACTTATTGCTCTGGTGTCAGGAAATTGCACACCCAGATGGCAGCACGAGTCGGCAAGAATCAAGTTATTAATAATAAAAATATACATTGAACAAAATAAAGCACAACTGTAGCTTGAATCAAGCTAAAAATAAACAGGTGCAAACATTGTTCAAACTTCCCAACTCCTTCCCTAAAATCAAATTTAAAAACAAAGCAAAACTAACCCATCACAAAAAAAAACTTTATTTGGTTAATTTAAAAATGTACCATAAACAGTAATATTGTTATTTTTGTTTTGTTTTTTAATAGCGTTTTTTGAACACGTGTTTGATTAATAAAATTTGAACATAATCACATTGAAAGTTTCCACATTTCAATCAAAATCTGTAAAGTCGATTTTGGTAAATTAAATATTTTATAACACCTGAATATTTTGTTAGTTAATAGCTGATTTAATATAAGTTAATAACTTTATATATTTGTTTATTTTCTTTTTTTAATTTTTTTTTTAAATAACTCATCCACAGGCTATTTTTGGAGAGATGACAACCAATAGGCTACGCTTTGTTTCTGTCCCCAGAGACTATATTTGAGTATATTATAACAAAATAATTTTGATATAATAGTAATTTTGAATTTCAATTCAGCTATTCAAAATATTGTTTTATCGAAAAATGAAAGAAAAAAAATCTCGAAATATGGCCGCAATACAAATTTTATTAGAATTGATAAAAACAACTGACGATGAAACAATATACTAGTCATTGCATTTGTATTATACAAATAAAGAGAATATTGTGGAAAATTGTATTTCATTTCAAATGGTGATCCAGTTAAATAAATAGATTTAATTGGTAGTTGATATTACATGAGCAATAATTGCCGATTGTAAGTACTTATACATTCAACGTGAGACCAACAGATGACTTACATTAAAAATTAACATTTAAAATTAAGTAACAGTTGACTTACAGAGTAAAAAAAATATTATTATTATTATTAGGATTAAAATGAAATGGTTTTAAAAATATTTCTATAATATGAATTTCAACAAACATCGAACAAAGTTGCTCTCATTCACCAAAACACATTGAAATGTTGTAAAAAATAATCATGAAGAAATTTGAATTGTATACTATAGAGGGTTTCTGGTATTTTTTAAAATGTTCTGGAAAATAATAATTTATAATAGATGCAGAGAAAATTATACAAGTAAGTAAAATATAAAGAATGATCGTAACTTATCTCAATCTTAATTTATCGAACACATGTTTTCAGTTAATTATTAAGTTTTAAGTGAAGTTATATTTACATTGTTAACCAAAACTAATGCAAAGAATTCTTGGGCAATGATGACTAGTATTTTTAAATGACTATTTCAAACTCCAATATTGCTATAACATAATTTTAAAACAAAATAATAGTTATAAATGTACCAGCCAAAGGCGCAAATCAATAGAAAGCTTCAGACGAAATGGAACAATTCGAAATCAAACTGGCATAAATAATGAAATAAGTAATCTAATAATGAACAAAACTAAAATTTGTATAAAACACATTTGGATTTTATATATTTAAATGAATTTCGATGGACATTGTTATTTTAATGTATTCAATAAAGTAATCTATAAATGTAAAAAATTACAAGGTCAAGTTAATCATTTTGAAATAATAATAAATAAACAAAACACCTTCGACAGGCTCATTTAATGCTATTGATATAGGAAAAGAATTTATACAACGACATTATAAATTCTCAATATAAAATGGTTGACAATCTGAAAACATAACTTTCAGGACACAAATTATCATAATATAAACTGAATTATTTAGGAAGGTCACATAACATATTATGAAGGGATATAGGATGTGGCGTGACCTCTGTACAGTTCAGGGAACCTGCTGGAACTGAATAAATAGAAAACCAATATCGTTTGCTAAGAAAATCTGTTTGTACCTTGCGCGTGCCTGAACGAACTATCACGAAGTGCTCCCACCCTGTCGGTCCGTATACCTTCGCTGGTCGATGTTTTCGTCATTTAGAAGGAAGATGTTGGAGGTAGTTGATGAGTTTCTGTAGGTGGTCTGTTTATGTAATTACTGATTTATGTTGTGATTAAATAAATGTTAAATGATGTTTTAAATTTTCGGTGTATTTTAAAAAGAAAGTTTTTTTAAAGAACCTATGAATATTTGTGGAATTATCTTGAGATTATCCTCAGCTCAAATCAGTGCTTTACAGCAGAACTGCTGCTGAGTATGAAACAACACAGACAACTAGACATATATATTTTTTTTAATTTGTCATGTGGGAATATTTTGATAATATCCTTAAACTTTGATTTATTTTCGAAACCTCCAAATTTGAGCGTAGCTGTTTTTTGACAAAAAACAAAATGTTCAATAAATTTTACTTCAAAATAAATTTTCAAGCGGGCTCTAAATAAAACGTGTTTACCCAAAAATTCTGAGTCAATAGTTTTCAGCAAATAAGGTGGGAGCAATCTTCAGTTTGATTTGTATTTATTCCAAGTTAAGAATTGTTTTACTTGTGATTTGACGCTTTGGTTAACAATCAATTTAAAAAAAAAAAATCTAAATCTATGGCTTTGAATTTAAAGTATTCGCAGACGACGCCGATAAGTAAAACTCCAAAATTTATATATTTGGGGAGATGACGAATAGTACATTTTTATGTTATATTTTTAAGATAATCATCAAAATCGTGCGAGACATTTTTTTTATAAAAAATCATTTAAGTTTAATTTGTACGACTGCATCAGCCTCCTAATTTTGAGTTTAAAAAATAATTAAACACAAAAACTGTATAATATGCTCGTATGCTAAACTGAATAAAAATCTGTTCACATTTTTGGACTAAATCTTATAGTACAGACGGAAGGAAATAATGTTTTATTTGTTAAAAAAAAAAAAAAAAAAAGTTTAATTAAAACTAGGCTCGTATAGATTTGTTTGACTTATACAAAATGTTCTCTATACTTCGTACGTATCTGAGACTAATGAACATTAGGTATTTAATTTTAGGTCTTTAGATAGTTTGATACTGATGTACACGAGCTTTGTACAATGACGTAGGCCTACTCAAACGCCTCAATGAAATTGATGGTATTACGTATCCCTAGCAGTACAAACATATGAAAAATCCACAAACCCTAAAATACTTACAGGTTTACGGTTTACACCTTATAGGAGATAAAATAGATTTTTAGGAGTTCATCTTGTGGTTCATCTCTCTATACTTTTTCTTTAAATATTATTTAATTAGTAATACTAGCTGGTATAAAAAACGTACAGGCGTTACGATCAAAAATTTAAATCAGTATTTGAGGGCCAGGGTGAAATATTATCTTTTCTTAGTTTTTTTTACATAAAACCAGTAAACGAAATATAAGGTAAATTTGATAATAGCCAAATTTTGAACTCTGCGTCTTACCTGATTATCACCTTTCATTTTTTCGTGGAATCAAAAGTGATATTCGACAACTTTAGCATTTAAATATATTAAGATTATATTTGGTACAAGGAAATATAGCTCGCTTATACAAAAAAACTATAGGAAAAGGGATTGAAAATGACAAAATGTTGGCTAATTTACAACGTTTTTTTTCACATCTCGTAAACTTTTCTGATTACTACCTATATTAAATACGTATATTCAAATTTCAATTTTGTATGGAATGGTTATGTCAGTCTGTATGTCTCTTCTCTCTCTCTCTCTCTCTCTCTCTCTCTCTCTCTCTCTCTCTCTCTCTCTCTCTCTCTTCTCTCTCTCTCTCTCTCTCTCTCTCTCTCTCTCTCTCTCTCTCTCTCTCTCTCTCTCTCTCTCTCTCTCTCTCTCTCTCTCTCTCTCTCTCTCTCTCTCTCTCTCTCTCTCTCTCTCTCTCTCTCTCTCTCTCTCTCTCTCTCTCTCTCTCTCTCTAATTTGACATATAAAAAGATACGGGTTCTTATTTGAAAATTCTCTATTTTCGGGAAATGGTCAATGTTTGAAACTATCATAAATATAAACTTCAGGTACCCAGGTTAAGTGTCCCAAATTGGTTTGGCTCTATTTAAGTTTAGGTGGAGGAGAGGGGCTTAATTAACACCCTTCATAAATATTTTGTTAATTATATTCTCTTCTGGATTATATTCCTTAATCCAATCTCAAATTATGTGTGTGGATATTTCAATGCTGTTAATCAACATTAATGTATGGATCAATCAGCTGTTATTATTAAATTTGAAAAATTGATTGTTATGGTAAAGATAATAGAAATGGTTAAATTCACAAGACGTAGAGAAAGAGCTGATTTGTAAACTTGGCATGTTTTTCTTCTTCTATATGACAAAACTACACTAAAAGAAATTATAATAATAACAAATCGTTCGGAAAAAAAAGTACGGGTATTTTGTTCGACATCGAATTTATGACGATAGGCAAGGCTTCAATATATTTTACCTAAGCAAATTAAAAAACTTCGTAATAATTAATTTATAAAACATAACCTATAGTTTACAGGGCAAACTACCCGCAAATTTTAACTCCTACTGAATGTCTCAATGTACAGTTTAATCAAAATTATCACAACAATTAATTAATACTCTAAATTAATTTACACTGTTAAAAGACACAATCCCACAACTTTTGGACTGAAAGTTAGACGACTTATATTGATTCTTCTCGCTACACGCACAAGACATTTATTAGGCTTAAACAAGTTGGACAAATTAACATAAGTAAAACAAACAACTTCTGTTAACTCAACTTTAAGAAAGGTGACGATGGCACGCAATGACAACTACAATCAAGTTTGTTTACTAATCTAGAAGATAATTGGCTCAATCTCGTTAAATAAAGTCCTTGGTTGTAATTATTAATTGATAAAAAACCTTTCATCTTATTTTTTAAATAATCGATTCGCTTTTAAATATGTAATTATAATTGCGACTAGGTCGATATACGAAGAGATTTACGAATTGATTATTGCATAAAAATACGTAACAAATTAAACTAGTTCAGGAATTAATTAACAATGTGATTGAAACTAAATGACGCTATAATTTCTGACATTTTTTCTAATTTTGAGGTTATGTTATTAACCACTTTAAGTTTTACTACTAAACCTCTTATTATTTACCTTACAAAACATATTTAGGATGTCATTACACGCAGATTTTATAGTTGTATAAAATGAACTATAGTGCAACCTTGTACGACGTTAGGATCAAAATAAAGAAATAACTTTATTAATTAAAACTAACACCAATTTGAAATTTACGATTTAATTTTTCTGGTTAACGAATTTGATCGTCAAATAATAAAACCTAACCTGTAAAATTTAAGCAAATTTGGACCAAAATTACAAACTTAAAGTCAGTTAAATATTACGTAAATGGGTTGGATTGGTCGTGAAGTGTCCACTTTTTATGATCCCGCTTGTCGGTAAATCTATGAAAAAGAACGTAATTGGTAGATTTTTTTTTTTTATATTATAAATTCGAGCGCTGGGAGGCCGGATTTTGTTCGTGTATATAGATATTCCTTCATGACTAGGTACGTAGTCCATCCACATTACAGATCAATTTTAAAATATATAACCACAATTTTTTAATGTGTAAACATTTTTATTATTTAAGAACATTAACATATCTACAAAAAACTGAAACTAGCATTTAGGTGTTTAATGTACAATTTGTTTCAAACCAACCCCGACAACTTCCACTGAAACCAACCGCCATTAATTATAGTGGAGCCTTCCACCGCCATACCCCAGGTTGGGGTGAACTAAATTGCACAGAGAAAAAAAATTGGGTCTTTACTATAAGATTTTTAATATAGGCCCATCACTTTGCGGCGCTGCTGTACTGACAAAAGTAATGTTAAACATTAAATAAGCACACCATCGTGTTCCTTATTAAATTTCCTGTAAAACCACATTAAGTTTATATTTGTAAAACATTTTGTTAAATGCAAAAATAACGATGGAAGGTATAAAACATGGTTTTGCAGCCGTTTTCATAAACACGCGTCTTTGACTTGGCGCAGTGTAAAAACTAGGGGTGCTAAAATGTTTTCCTATTAGGGGTTTATTAACAGTATTGTTATTATCAACATACTTAAGTTTCGTAATAAAATAATCATTACAACAATTGTTTTCAACGTTTTCGTGAATTATTGATATCTCCATAATGGATTATTATAGATAATAACTTTCACTGGAATTTTTTAAATATGTAAATGAACTCCAATGAAGGTGTTGACATTCTAATTTGGATTAGAAATATTGTATTGTACAATTTTTTTTAAAAAATGTTGTTTTTGATCAACCGGCTACGGTTAACAGCGTGGGATGTATTGTCAGTTTATACTGGGTTCATTTTTATCGAGCGTCAACAGATTCAAGTTTTATATTTTAAATGGATTTAACTACAGCTGTATAAATGTTTATATCTTAATAATAAATTTAAGATATATATTGTGTTTTCTTCTTGTACTCGTCAATTTAAAATATAGCAGTGTCATTTTAAGGAAGCGATAGTTATAATACATGTATAAATTGCAATTTTAATATTACTAGTTAAAAAAATAAATAGGCGTACCTGTCTGTATTCCATGCCATGTTTTTCCTACGGGCTTCACTTGTAACACTTTTTACTGACTGTTCTTTCAGAAATGTTAAGGCACACCGCAGTCCTTCAAACAGAAGCCGTAATATGTTTTGAACAATCGGCCTGATTTTGGTTTTTGAAATACAACTCTGCACTTGATATAAATTGTTTTTGTGGTTTTCGAATGTATATGAAGTATGGCACTGTCTTTTCTACTAAGTAAAAAGAAATGAAAAATATGAAAGATTATTAATTTTGTCATCACTATCAACAATAAACTCTAAAAAATTCTAAAAACGAACTCTTCTATCCCGAGACGAATTGAATACTGAGAACTAACTCATAGACAGCCAGAGGCCTCATAGCTTATTTACACACAGCCTGCTAAGCTTAGATAATTTTTGATAACTCCAAATAAACGCCTTGGCATTGGGAACCTTTTGTTTGTTTGTGAAAGATAGTGGCAGCGATTGAAGTGATTGATGAGTGCACAACGAATAATTAAAAACTTAAGTAACGACTATAAATAATGACACGTGATGAGAAAACGTTGACAAAACGTGACTATCAATTAAACCTACTGTACTTTATTTATGGAAATAAATTTAAAATTACAAAATGCAATCTGTTTAAACCAAATTGGTAGAAGAAAACAATATTGCTTCTGTAATAAGTGAGAGTGTGCTCTCTTTGTATTGAGCCCAGAGTAACAACACTTGCTGCTCAAGCAGCAGAACGATTACATCACTTTAACGCTTTTATAAAACATATTTAAAAACATATAATTTCATATTATACATCTATAAGTTGAGTTTTTTAAGTTCTAGATAATTAATAAGTTAGTTCCATAAAAATCTTTTTCTTGTATTTTTACCCAAAATTAAGATAAAAATAATTCACAAAAACGTTAATAACAATATTGTTGTAGTGATTATTTTTTACGAAACTTGAGTATGTTGTTAATAACTATACTGTTAATAAACACCTTATAGGATTTTTTTTTAGGCACCTCTAGTTTTTACACTGCGCAAATTCAAAGACGCGTGTTTATGAAAAACGGCTGCAAAACAATGTTTTTTACCTTCCATCGTTATTTTTGCATTTAAATGTTTAAAAAATGTAAACTATTTATGGTTCTACAGGAAATTTAATAAGTTACACGATGGTGTGGTAATTTAATGTTTGGCATTACTTTTGCAAAATGTGGGGCCTATAATAAAAAAATCCTATCGACTTTAGTCTCTAAAACACTAAGTCATATTTAGGCATAAAACTGTCATTTAATATCCGTTGCGTGATGCAGTCAGAGAGCCAGCCTATTGTACCCCGTAGTTTCAATAACAACGGTGAACCTTCAACTTTTCACAACAAATAAATAAGGCAAATTACTAAAAATTAATCAAAAAATGTTAAAACAAAGTTTGACTACAAAGTTTGTCACATTTTAGCCATAAGAAACAACTTACTTAGGAGACATAAAAACAGATATATTAGAAAAACTCACCATATTTTTTGCTCAATCATATAAATTTGTCTATACTATATCAGAGAAAACTCATAAAAAACAATCATTTTATTTTTCGTCAGCGAAAACTAATATTTTCTTTTACTTTCAATATTGTAACTATTACAACAGCTTAGCGCTGTTTCATATTAGATGACAGGAATAAGTTAGTAAAAATTTGTATCACCAGTTTTATAAATAAATTTTGTTTTTACATAATAATCAATAATATAATTACAACTCTCAGTAAATCGTTATAAAAGCTCTTCATCACGCAAATAGTTATATTTCCGTAGAATTTTGTTTTTAAAAATACAGGAAATTTACAAAACAATTATAGAAACAGTTTAGGGATTGCTTACTTTCCAAACCATTTTCTGACACCATTTTCTTTGGTCGTACTGTAGAACACGCCATGTGTCGTGATTACATCTAATTGTTGAGGGCACGAGAGCCTTTTCCAGGCGGATTCTGAGACTTGCATATTTATTAGGCAGGTGTTTCTCGGTTTCTCTTACACAAATTGAGTTATATTGATATTTATAATGTTATCAGAATAATTGTATTTAAAGGGAAATTTTAATGGATTTTTGATTTAATTAAGGATAGTGGGTTTATTGTTATACCAAGTAAGTATTAGCAATGACTACATAAATACTATAAGACACGACATGGCCATGTTAAATATTCTACGCTTATTCTTGAGTTGACCAATACCCGCTAGGTGACGTTGATGTGACCAATCTGAAGTTGATGTGACTGGCGCTAGGTGGCTCTACGGTCAAACAATGTTTCAGGCGGGTAAGAGAAAACGCGCTGATGCCACATATGGGACCAGAGATGCGAGGGAAGGTCGAGAATCGCTTATCTTAGCGCACGAACTGACAACACTGACTATGCTGACGGAAGTAAGTGAGAAAGTTTGTGAGAGAGAGGTCAACAGTTGTACAGTCTCAACCAAGTGGGATGCGTACAGTCAAGCACCTGCTGCTAGCGCTTTCTGATAGCTGTGCGTCAAACTTGTGACGAACAGCACCCGTAAAGCGTAGACTATTTCCCTATCCTATGTCGTGTCTTATAGTATTTATGTAGTCATTGGTATTAGATTAGGGTAACATTTGCATCCTTTGTGGTTAGGTTTCTTTACTTTTTACTGTCAACGTGAGGTTTTCAACGACACCTGTGATAATCTCTTTAGGAGTATCTAAACCAATAAAATTATGCAATAATAATAAAATAACACAAAATCTCCAAATTAAAATATTATTGTTTAATCAAGAAACGAAGATATAATTGAATAGAAAACCTTTTGTTCTTTTGTTGATAGACAAACTTTTACTCATAATTAATTATGAAGACGGATATTTACAATTAGCATATAATTCTTTGTTGAAAAATGTATGTTTACTGCTGACCTTTTTGTATCATGATGAAAGCTATGATTTTTAATAGGAGTACGACATACGTCTTGCCCTTCGCAAAGACCTATCTTGTGAGACTACATGTTCATACCTACTCGCTCACTGACGGTACAGTTCCAGTATGACCGTGACCTCTCCTATGGTACTTCTCCACGCTCCATGGTCTCTATGATATTAAGGCGTCTCCATTTTATGAAGCCCATTGACCATAGATCCACTTTAAACTCCTCTAGCGACCTTTGTAAACCTCTTCCATGTATTCTTCGCTTTGAGACTTTCTTTTCTAGCGTCCTTAAAACGTGACTCAGACATTTCAGGTTTTAATTAATTATTTTGCAAGTAAGGTCAAGATATAAACACCTCCTGTTTGTTCTAAATCTACAATTTCCCCCGTTCTTTTATCAGTCCATGAAGTAACATTAATCATACTCAGCCCATGTTAATTAAAAATAATAATAGATACAAAATTTGCGTAAACTAAAAGTGTAATTCGATGTGAGACTCAAAATACATTATTTAGAACCAGAGATTAGAAAAATGTTTTCAGAAACTCAAAACTAGGGGCCACACTAAACTGATTAGGGGAATCAATAAAATTTGTGCTCTTTATAAATATTTGCCTTGGTAAATACTACATTTTCGTTTATTTTTGGGCTTTAAAATGAGCATATTACATTTAATGGTTTAATAAATCCAAAAAAATATCATATATATTATAAGACCAATTACCAGCGAGGGGTCCTCATCTGTTAAGGTTCAATAGACAATGGCTAAGGTTAGAATTCAATAGGCAATGGCTAAGGTTATAATTCAATAGACAATGGATAAGGTTAGAATTCAATAGACAATGGCTAAGGTTATAACTCAATAGACAATGGCTAAGGTTAGAATTCAATAGACAATGGCTAAGGTTAGAATTCAATAGACAATAGCTAAGGTTAAATTCATTAGACAATGGCTGTGGTTAGAATTTAATAGACAACGGCTAAGGTTAGAATTCATTAGACAATGGCTAAGGTTAGAATTCAGTAGACACTGGCTAAGGTGAGAATTCAATAGACAATGGCTAATGTTAGAATTAAATGACAATGGCTAAGGTTAGAATTCAATAGAAACTGACCAGCCAATGTTTGAAAAAACTCTGATTTAATGTGTGTACACGGTTTGCTTATAAAGAGGCTGTATACATTTATTATCCATTAATATTGTCTTTAGGCACAAAAATTGAAAAAAAAAAATAGCTTATGATAAATTAGTAACTATATAATTTGTAATATTTACAATTACGATTCAGATGGCGTAGAATATGATATGCTACACTGGTAATTTAGTCTGAACTAAATTAACAGAGTACTAAATTAACCGTAATGACCTTAGTGATATCGGTTAATTACTATGCTGTATCTCACCTTACACAATACACCTTATCGAATTACGTGTTAGGTTCATATTAATTAATTAACCAAGGAATCGGGCGAAGATTCTCAGGAGGGATTGTATTTGTCCATAGTATAGAATAGTTAACGCGTAAAATAATTTGACACATTATCTACAAACGACCAGGAGATAGAGAAGCAACTTTAAAATAGCTCACTTTTCTTCTAAGGGGTCGCTTTAACATCACACTCAAGCATCTAATTTAGCAGTAGTTGGAAGAAATAGGACAAATAGCTAATTTAGATGCGTTACCTCTTTTCACAGCAGAGATTCACTGCAGATAACTTAAAATTAAACGTCACATAAATAAAAACATGATGAAATTCTTTAACTTTACATAGTTGTCTGAAATGTCTTTCGTTGAATTATTTAATACTATCGGGGATTAATTAGTTAAAACAAATTTAAAAACAAAATATTTTTTTTTAATTAAAATATACGTCACTAAGAGATATTAATAGGCTTATATAAAATTACAGCCCAGACATTATATATATATATATATATATATATATATAAAGAGTGATGGGAACAGGTGTGATCGCTCTTTTATTCTATAAGAATAAGTAACAAAACTTTACAAAGTAACTACAGAGTGTTTGAGTTATAACTGAAGGTATTATAAAATTTGTCATATCATTCATCATTTTTTCCAATAGTTTTACAACCCCTATTTTTACAACTTGGTATTTTAAGATTTTGTATTCTCGGCTATTTTTCGATATTTTCTTGCGTTTAGGAGCTATAAGCGTTGTGCAAATAATGTTTATAAAGCTTTTTCAGACATCCAATTTCTGTATCTAAAGCAGTTGACACGAATTTAAAATTGACACATGGATAGACTGTAATGTATAAACCATTATCAAAAAGTTGAAAAGCAAATATTTGTTTTTATTTTTACTTACGTGGCATAACTACAAAAATGGCAACATTTTTTGTGAAATAAATAATTATTTTTCTGGATAGAAGTAATATTGGCAACACACTTTATAAATGTCGGGTTAGTTATTTGATTTATTAGCAATGTAGTTTCTAAAATAGAACAAATACACAATATTTAATTTTATAGTTTCGAAAAATTATGTGACTTTTTTGAAAAGGCGATTATACAGACTTTCTTAAAGAGCTAGGGTATTATTTTATTCTTTCTATAGGCTTTGGAATAACAGAGTTATTGACAAAAAAAAACATAATTTTGTGGTTATTGTCTAGATCACCTACTGACTTACAACAGTTTGTAACTATTACTGGACTTATTAGACCTTCTGAATAAGATTTTGCAGCTGAAACAAATGTATTAACACTGTTTAATGGTACAATTTATTCACAAGGTGGGGTATTTTCTATTATACGACCGCATGGCTTAAATTATTACTTATGTGAATTTCTATGGCGGAAACACCATCAAGAAACTGATCTTGTTCAATCAAATTATCAAAGATATTGTAGCATTTTGGCCACCAGAAGTGTATAACTTATCCTAACCTAACCCAGACCTAACCAGAAGTGTAAAAGTCATAAAAACGTTCACATGTAATTAGTTTGTGTTAGTGTGTTTTCTATTTTGTATAAATGTGTGTTTTGTAAAAAACAATAAAACCACTTATTTTATAGATGATTTGAGGTGAGAAAACCTACTTTATTATAATTCTGTTAGTATAGAAAATAATTTGAGCAATGCGGTCGTATAATAGAAAAGACTCACAAGGTGTAATACATTTCCAAAAAAAAAAATTGTGTAACTTAATGATTATATGGATGTTCTAGACAGTTACCACAATAATGTTTTTTGTTTAAAATAATTAATACTGTTACGCTCAGCCTACAGAACAAATAAAAATAAAAGTAGTGTATTTATATCTTTCACCATAGCTCTAGTTCAAATTGCACCTGAATTTTATTTCAAAATAGCTTCAATTTACGAATTTGTGAAACATTTTGGTGCCTGTAGCTACTAAAAGCTTGAAAATATCATTAAGGTTTGTTATTAATTCGTACATTATCGAGGCTGATACAATATTAGATGTCACAAATTATTTAGAAAAATTACTTGTCTATATAATAAAAACCATAAAAAATTACATTTTTAGTTCCCATTTTAAAATGGTAAGATATAACAAATATTTTAAACTATTAGGAAGTTACCTATTTTCAACGCCCCCAAAACATAGATATGGTTTTTATCGTAATCCTTTTAGAAACAAATATGTTTGTTTAACTTATTTTTCCTTGTGTAATATCTTTCATGCAATAATTTAAAAATATATATCTTATACTACGTGTTTTCCAAAGTTCTAGAACCATTTACTAGTTTTGGGGAGAAGAAGGGCCTCCGAGGACAAAAACAAAAACTGTTTTGAGCTTGAAAAAAGATTCAGAGACACGTCACATTGTCAGTTTCGATACTGTAAAAATTAATAATAATATATATTTACTATTACAAAACAGTTATTTAAAACATAATTCTCTATTCACTGCGTTAATCAAAATTTAGGATTATTGTACAGAATGTCTTTAATATTTATAAACTATGAAATTTTGAATGATTTTAATATGATAACGATTTCATATCTCTGATTTTAGTTTTGAAAGAGATATGAAATAAACAGATTTTTATAGAAAACACTATTCTCCCCTCAGAGGGTTAGCCAAAAGTTAGAAATATAGCCTACACAGGATGTCCTAACTATTTATAAATTATGATTTTTTTTATTGATTTAAAATTAGATCGTTTGGTAAATATTAAAATAACTGACGTTTGTTATCAATTTCCTTTTCTATTGCTATGAACTTTATTATTTTAAATAAATCCTAAGCTTAGAGCCTTTACTAAGTTCTTTCCAAATGTAGCAACCAAAATGAATTATAAAAATAGTTTTATACGCGTAAGTTTTTGTTTTTGTTTTTAATTCGTTAACTATCGGGGCTCATAAAATAATCAGACATGTTTACATTTCCAAAATTAGAAAAAAATCTGTATCATAAGAAAAAACATAAAATTGTACATTACTATCTCTAATTAAAAAGTGGTAAAAATTAGGAAGGTATATTTTAAATTGGGAACTGTTTGTGTTTCTATCATCTTTAATAAAAGTACAACTGTTTCTAATATACCAGTTGGAATTTTTGAGATACTGGTTTTCAATTTTAAGTTTTGTAGCATTATGGATAAACTGTTTCAAAGGTTTAAATAGTTTAGGTTAGGTTAGGTTAGATTAGAATATAGTTTTAAAGTTCTTTGTTGATCCTTTATTTCGTTATTTTCTTCTCATATTATGATTATAACAGTCAAAGTAGAGATAATATAAAGTCCTACAAATAACATTTTAATGTAGTGAGAGAAATTGCAAAACACGTCTTATCGAAACTGTTTTCATAAGTTCCACTGTCAGAGGCTCATTATATGGAGTACGGGCGTCTTTATCCAAATGAACCTAGCTGGATCTACACTGTCTTTCATGTAGTCTTTGGTTAGATCTTTCTCTATAATCATTTCTATAGGAACATTACAACCTTCACCTTACCTGATTATTCGAGGACAAGATTTTATGTTCATTTCTTCCGTTTTTTATAAGGCGATGATTAGCGTAATGTTTTACGCCTTTAAGCAACAAGGAAAAACATTCAAAAATTCTTAAAAGAGGCATTAAAATGTTTAGCACATTTAAAAGTGTTGAGAAACGAATACTGACCCCTCCCCAGATTTTGGAAAACCTGTATCTAAAAATAAATAAATATAATATACTTAGGGGTTCCATATACATGATAATGCATTTTAATACATCATTTGAATAGCAGTGGTTCGACCGTAATAGAAATAGAACTCATAAGAATCACCCTGTATAAATAACAGTATATAATAGTGAGAATTTAAAATTTATGTTTTACTAGAAAAGATATATTTAATGTTTACAACAAAAATCCCGACTGTACATACAACTGCATGTCTAGGTTTCTAAGCGACCTCAATTCAAGCGTCTGACTCTGGACATAATCTTTATTTATTGCAACTTTAGGAGAAATATTACTCTACGGAAACAAAGACCTTTATCTCTTGAAGAAGTACTATTTTAGGGAATGTTATTGTAAAGATCTAGCTCAACTCCCGTATCAGATGAAGATAAAACTCCCGAGGCTATGAAATGTGTATTAAAAATAAACGATAGAAATAATTTAGTACGATATTTGACTCACGTTATGGTGGTTGAAATACGCCACCCCCTTTACTTTTGTCAACTAAGTTAATTCGATTTAGGATAAAATTGAGGTGATATCTGATCACTTGTATACCATTTTAAACCGACATTTTGAAACTGACATTGTATAGAATTTGACTATAGTAAAATAATCACGTGATAAATAATTCAACTTTTTTTTTTGTTCAAAGCCGAGTTCATTGGTGCAATACGTTTTTGATATTGGTATCCAATATGTAACTATTCACGAAAAACTATCTGAAATTTGAATACACAAATATTGAGCTTGACTTGTGAGATGGTAAACTTGATGATCGAAACGAACACAAAAAGCAGGTTTATTTAAACAAAATTGCCATCTTCAGTGATGCAGGAGCTACAATAACTAAACTATAACTTAAAATAATGTTTGTTTATTGTTTTTATATAACGCGTTTCAATGACTATGTCGTCATCTTCAGTGGGGCAGAAGCTACAACAGTTACAGTTTAGTTATTGCAGCTCGTGCATCATTGAAGATGAGACTTTGTCGCAGCTTCTAATCATTTTGAAATTATTAGCTATTTAAATAAATTAGGTTCAGGATGACCGATTCACCATCTGTTAGGTTTAGGCTTTAATAATCCTAATTTCTGGTTCAAAATAGACAATCAAGACCATCTATTATAAATGGGTGGTTAAATGATAATAGCAAACAATGGTTAAATATTTCAAGCTACTGGTTAAACAAGACTTTATTAATACTTACAATTATTTATTTTCCAAAAATAACATAATTTCGTTATTGGACTTCTATAACTGTATTAAAAATGGATTTCAGAGCGAGCTAAATATTGTAGCTAAAACTCCCAGAAAGTTTTATTTCGATAAGCCCAGTCAGCCTCCCAATACTTGCCGAATAGAGCCTCCTTCAAACCTACCGATATCAATAAATAATTACGAATGGTCAGCGGAAAGGCCTATCCTCTCGGTCATTGACTTAGCAATATTACCTACCAGTCAGCTACTGCAAAACATTTTGAGTTCTTTCACAACAATACTCTTCTTTATGTATATTATTTTGGGAGTTACAATTAATCTATAATTCATTATTAAAATAATTTACAATAAATTTTAACCAATAATGATAATTCCTAACAATGACCTAATAAGCAATAATGATAATTTCTAACAATAACATAATTAGCAATAATGATATCCCCTAACAATAACACGATTAGAAATAATGAATTCCGAACAATAACATAATTATAATTCGTAATAATAACATAATTAGCAATAATGATATTTCCTAACAATAACATAGTTAGCAATAATGAATTCCGAACAATACCGTAATTAACAATAATGATATTTCCTAACAATAACATGATTAGCAATAATGAATTCCGAACAATAACATCATTAGCAATAATTATAATTCGTAATAATAACATAATTAGCAATAATAATAATCCCTAAAAATATAATATCGAGTAATATAGCTTTAAATGATATCTCACGCAGGTATGGGCTACTACTTGTTATAGTGATTGTTCTTTAAATATCATGATTGTGTTTAGTATTTTAAAAATTGTAGAACATATTTATTGTTAAATTGATTATTATTTTATTTTTTCAGAGGGAATTGTGAACTCTATTTAGTACTTGTAGATGGTAAATGATATAACTTGATTAGCGTAAATAAATTGAAGTAGAAAATTTAAAAAAAAATTAATTAATAAAAAAAAAAACAGGGAAAAATACTGAGATAAGCATAGATGTTTTATGCACTATCATTTTATGTCACTTTAATGGTATTAAAAAAACAATCAGATTTAACAAATTGCATGAGTTTTATTTAATAGTTAGAGAAAGGAGATTAAAAAAAATTGACATTCAATGATTAAAATTAATTCTGCGTATTTAATGTTTATTTACGTCCCATGTTACGTTGGCATTTAAAAATTATTCAATACCAAATTTTCGCCCAAAGTTGTAAACTTCTTATGGTTGTAAACGTTTGAATATTGAAATATTGAAATATTTAATATAGTAATAATATTAAGTGAAAAATGCACAATATATTATGGTAGATATCTCACCAACCCCAAACTTGAAGCTAGAGAGAGGAAGGGATATCAAACGTGTTAAGGACAAAGGGTTAACTTTCTAATGGTCTTAATAAGACAAGTATTGAAGACAAAACACTACACTACAAAAACATACCCAAAATGACAAGTAAATCTTTTATATGCTGTACCAAATTTAGGTTATGTGTTTCATGAAAATGTTCAAGCGTAATGGTACCAGGTCCCCAACTCGATCACTCTAGCGGTTGTTGAATTAAAACGTGGGAGCGAGGCGAAAACAGATTTTTAAACAACATCTTATCTGGAGGTCTTCTATAAAGCCACTTAAGTTAATTTTGGCTCTCTAAGGGCCTTGCATATGATAATAATGCCGACGCTCGTTTACAACCTTTCCCTTCACAGCAAATGTTTTAGGCTCTGCTCAGTATACATAAACAGAACTTCATAATAAAACGCTATTTATGTTTTTACAATTACTTATGAAAAACGATGGTTAAATTCGAACTTTTTTGATATTATAAGTTAACATAAAAACCGATTGCAAGTGGTTCTTTAGAGGGATTATTATCATTGCAGGATCAAAAATTTGTGACTTACATTTTTGTAAGTGTGGTTAAATTAATGTTAAATTTGTTAGGTCACCCAGAGATTGAATCGTTCGCATAAATAACCGCACTCAGGTATTGTCGTGACGTCGGTCTTTTAATTGACGACTCTAGGCAGTTTTGATAATGGTCGACACATAATAATAAACAATCGTAGCACATCTTAGTTAAAAATGTACGA
The DNA here is from genome assembly GCA_963513935.1 of Aphrophora alni. Lineage (NCBI taxonomy): Eukaryota > Metazoa > Arthropoda > Insecta > Hemiptera > Aphrophoridae > Aphrophora > Aphrophora alni. The sequence goes on along the minus strand of OY740767.1, from coordinate 139,380,199 downwards.
ACAAAAGGGGTTGACCGCGTTATTGTAAGGAAGTCATTTTCTGGCGTGTTGACGGAACTAGTTCATAATTTCGGAGAATTGGAATGTGGAAAGATGGTTCCTCGGGGAAAGCAGATCCTTCTAAACGAGGTTAGTAGATCATTATCCGGAGAAACAGTGAAACCAAGAAAAACAATTACAATCACCAAAAGTAACACTGGTCTCCCCTGTCACTCACCACATACTGCAACTTCTGCACCGGGTGTAAGTACAGCTTGGTGATTTCCAAATCTCCCTAACAATGTAACTTGTATGTACCCCGTAATTCAACAATGTAGTATAGGAATATTAAAAAATAGGGATGAGAAGCGCTCAATTCGCTACACGGAAAAAGATAAATTTAAAATTTAAAACCCAAGATACGTTTAAACTTTTCACATTCAAACCTCGAGATATAAAACACATAAATATTATAACTTTCATTAAATTAAGACTTTAAAAAAAAGTGTGTATACATTGCATTCTAACTATGATTTTTACACGTACCACTTAAACGATTTGATGTCGTTTTTTTGCAAAAAATAATAATGTTAGGAACGTGTGTCCTGGGTCTGCGGTTAACGCCCTATGAATCAAACTAATGGACTGATTTTAATTAAATTTGATACACTGGTGTAGGTTTCTGACCAAAAACTGAAGAATAAAAATAATCTAATTTCATAAAAATCAGCTTGAACTATTTTAATCAAATTTTACAAAAATAAAAGTCTGAGTATCCAAAAAAAAAAAAACCGATATCGAGTTATCTCTACAGTCTACACATATTTAAAAACAGTCATTGAGGTGTTGTAAATTTTTCAACAAACGCCCTACAAATTACATTCAAATTTTAATCAAATGTGAAGATTAATTACCTAAACATATGTGTAAAATGACAACTAATATGACGGTAAAAATAAAAGAAACCTTAATCAAATATGATCAACGCTGGGGACACGTTTATGGCGCAAGAAAAATACGCTTAGATCCAATTAAATTATATTTGGGAAGAGAGTATAAATTAAAAACATCCATGTTATATAAATGTATGAGTTGTGAAGTAGAAAATTCAGTATGCTCTTCATGCATTGAAGTAGAGAAAAAATTTTGGCGTATAGTATGTATTTGGAAGTGATTTTTGATGTGTAACGTGGAAAATGTAAAATCAATACTTTAAAAACTTACGTTTGTTTAGAACGATGCTTCTAGAAGCGTTTTGCGTAAAATTATTTCTCCATGGTGAATAGTAAGGTGGAGTATGGAATGAATCGTTGGGGAAGTACTTATATTGCAAATCTTGTGGCTCTGATTGTAATGTAGAAAAGGATCACACCACTGATAGTCAATAAAATGGGACTTGTGTCATCTGTATTGTTGTTCGATGCCAATCTGTATAGCTTTTCCGTTATTTCTTTATTTACAAGGTCCTGAAATACATTATGCGCCAAGGTTTTTGAGACTTAAAAAATATATATTTTTTCTAACAGACAAAAACAAAGGAAGGATTGGCTTTTGGAGAAATTAAAATTAGGAACAGTAAGATGTATTGTTTTATTTTCCGCTTATTTATTGTTTTCTTGTATACTAATTTGAATGTTCTACCCTAAATATATTTTACTTTATTTGTAAATTTAACTGCCTCCCGTCAATCTCCTTTACTCAATACTTATTTATTTTCCTATTCTTTGTTATTACAGCTACTCTGTCAACTCTAAACAGGCAAGCCATAGGGGTTGAATAATTTTATTCCCCCCAAGGTAAATTTATGTTGTATTATAGAAGTATTGTATTAATTTATATTATACTTGTTATTATACTTGTACTTTATTAATAATCTTTTGTTTTATGTGTATATGTAAGTAATTTAGGGGAATATAATGCCATTAATATTACATATTAATAATATACATATTTGATCAAAAATGGCGACCATTTGCGAATTTTTGGTAAAGAATAATTTTTATGTTTTTAGTTTATGGGATTGATTAATGAGATAATTTGTGCTATATGTATTTAGTAATTCCAGCTTGCTTTTATATCAGGAAGAAACTGATCGATCCAGTCGTCTCTGGTTTTATCATTTTCTTATAACGCGCATGCGCTAACAAGTGTTTTTTACCGTTAAGAGTGCAAGGATACACTGATAGCATTCACTATTCCAGATTAAAGTACGTTTCTAAATCGATAATGCTCAGTTACTGTTGCGTATTCGACAACGATTGCTCTTTGTCAGTTCAGATAAAGAAAATTTTCAAACATTTCCCTTACTCTAACGATTATAATACAAGCTGTGAAAAGTTACAGTGCTTTAAACGACCAAAAAATTTACTCCAGTTTTCCATGCCCATATTCATTACATATATTCCCCTAAGGGTTCTTTGATATAATATAATACAAATCAGGAATGTAAACTTCCTGTTCATTGTATTATAATAAAATGAATTGTGGGAAATGTCATTCATATTAACCACTTTTTAATACCACCAGCATAATTTGTTTTTCTTCAGTACTGTTTTGATTGTTGCATTAAAATATATTATATTAATAAACGGTACAAAAGTATTGCATACACTTTCTAACTGACCCATCAAGAACTAAAAAGCTACCAAATACAAAAAATATAATCACAAAATATGTCAGATCAGTATTGTCAACGAGAGAAAGAAATATATATCTACAGAGTGTTCAAAAAGTATGGAATATATAAAAAATCTTTAAAACGACTGAATATAAAAAGTTAGTTTTTGGTATTCTTTATATCATCTCCTTAAAAATGTATCAACAGAACATTTTAAATCTAAATTTACAGATGGAGAAATGAGTTGAGTACTTACCTTTAAATACCTTTACACAAAATAATGTAGATTTCAACTTGTAATTCTAGAACATGCTCATAATGTTGCCCAATTGTCTGATCAGTAATAGAGTTAATTTCGGTTCGTATCGTATTTTTCAGTTTATATAAGTTTTCTGGTTGGTTAAAATAATAAATTGTATAATCGTTTAGGATTGTGTCATCTAGAGCAACAATTTGAGCATGTTTGAAAGCACAAATTAAAAACTACACCATGTATGTGTTTAAAGTAATTACACAACTTATTTGTTCACATGTAAATTTTAGTTTTAAATGTTTTGTAGTTGTATTATTCTATAACTGTTTAAGGAAATGAGATATAAAACACGGATACCACCATTGAAATAATAATTTTTTTATAGTAAATACGTGAGTCACGTGACCCTAACCTATGAAAAAAATAATATTAATTTCAATATGGCGGATCCAAGATGGCCCCCAAAATGTTAAACTATAAAAATTGAAAGTAAATGTTGTCTTATAAATGGTAAGTAAGATATATCAAGATTTTTATATATATTCTACAAACACTTTAAACAACCTAACCTAACCTATTTGTGGTGATTCCAAGAATAGGTTCAGTTAGTCCAGGAGAAAAAACTCACTTTTTATGTTAAGCCGTTTTAATGAATGTGTTTTACTCAGTACTTTATGAACCTTCTCTATATTTAAATATATATATATATTATAATACTTTTCTTTAGTATTATATTTTATTTAAATTAATTATAAATAAAAAAATTATTTATATCATTAAATTTTTTAACAGAACAATAAAAGAAATATTAAATAAAAAAATAAATGTTTTTTTATATTCTTATCTCGGGGTTAGATTTGGGTTTCACAATTACATAAAAATATATTTAAATAATAATCAGTTTATCTCACCATCATTTACAATGTTCTTTTTATATCTTCTTCTTGGTAATTGTTCAATATAATAATTATTCAATATTTTAATAGTTCACTTTTATTAGAGTGTTTTATTTTTCAATTGCATCATGTACCTTTTTATATATTAACTTCACTTCAGATCCTCTTACACACACTCGAATAATTTGAAAAATTTCTTTCTCTTTTAAATTGTTATTCTAAATCATATGATTTACTTGTTGTTTTTATCACATGGTTCCCTTGCACCTGCTTACTAAATTTTGTATTCTTCTATTATATAAAAATGTTACAATATATATATATATATATATATATATATATATATATATATATATATATAGAATCTAAACATGCTTCGCCTATGTCGTGTAACACGTGTCCTCTGCCGAAGTTGTGATTGAGTTTTGTTACCGATACATGAACCGGCATTTCAAGAGAGATGGCAACCTAACGTTATATTTGGATGGATAGGCTACAAATGAGAACAATTCGATCAATATCGTTAGATACAATTTTAATAAAAGTATTTTTTTTAAAGAAGCTATCCAAGAAGCTTCAATTTAAAAAAGTTTTAATAAAAAGTTGCAATGTATAGTCAAAATATCTTCACACACAAAATTTCATTAAAATCCTTTTTTTTTTAAATTTGATTTCGAGTTTTGATTCATCACATAACTCTCGCAATACATATATGTGATAAACTCAAAATAAGTTTGACACTAAAGTCCTTGTTTCAGGTTTTCTAGACACTGTAATGGAACACAACATCCATCCTTCTGCAAATTTTTCTCTGTTAGTGAGCACCCTAAATACGTAACGATTTATCATCATTTTATAATTTAAGAAATAATGTTTTTTTCATAAATCGTCTTTAACGTAGAATACACCACCAACAAACGTTAAATTTTAACACTTAATTAGTTTACTTTAAGCACTCCATTAAGCCCTATTCCAAAATGCCTCTCGGTAATTTATTTGAGAGGACTTGCCAATAATTAAACCTTTATAATGCCCAATTAAAATGTTTAATAACACGTTCCGCGATAAAAGTCAATAAAGCTCATGTAACCTGGACGCAATAAACAAAAACAAACGATGCCGGGTTCTAATATCAGGATTTAAAAACCCAATTACTGAGAGTGCTATTATATACCTTAAGGATTTAATTTTTACGATGTTTTATGATGCAGATTGTCATATTTTTTCTTAATAATTTTATGATTAAAACTTTTATTTAGTGTGGGTTTTTCAACAGATATTGGCAGCAGTGTTAGGTTAGCTTAGGTTTTACAATGCTGAGTTCTAACATCAGGATTACTGAAATTGCGATTATATACCCTAAGGATTTTATTTTTAAAATATCATATATTAGAGATTATTATATTTTTTACTTAGCAGCACGGTTAGGTTAGGTTTGGTTAAGTTATACGATCCATGGATCTATAATCAGGATTTTAAAATGCAATTACAGAGAGTGCGATTAAATACCCGAAGGATTTTACTTTGAAAAAATCTTACATTACATGTTATTATATTTTTATTTAATACTGTTATGATTTACATATGAAACAATAGTACCATCAGCAGGTGTCTGGAAAGGATTGGGAACGGCTGATACTTAAAAGTCTCCAAGAAAAGACAAACCAAGATCAGAGGGTGAAGTCTAGTTTAGAATATTAACCGGCCATGACTATTTATAGAGCCACCTACACAGACTTGGTATCTACTCTCACAAACTAACACTACGTTTAACGGGGTACCATTATTAACGCCTCCTGGACACACATAATCCAGAATGGGCGTTCGCTAACGTACATAGGTAAGTAAGTAGTACTAAATCGAAAACATTCATTAGACTCTATACCTTCAAGTGGTATGAATCGGTTTCGCATAATAATCTTATGATTACGAGAAGAGAAATGTAGTAATTTCACGTTTATTAGTATTATAGTATAAATTTAGAATATATTTAGAATTACAGTCTTGATTGTTTACTCCACAATAGGATTTTCGTTTGAAAATGTGTAAGGGTTGATTTCCTTGAGTCGTCATGGTAACATATCAATTTGTGTAAGTTATTGTGTTATTTATACGTAACGACATTTAATCAATTCATGCTCATCGTCATAACAAAGATTCTTCAGGGACAATCTTTTTGTTGTCTTTTCATTTCCTTTTTCTAAATAATCCAGCAAAGAACAAAAGCTCATCCAAACAATAGTTGATTTTGCAATGTACAAACAAATCTAAATGAGTGTTTTTAGTTTCAATATCTCAGTATATAAATACTGGGACAGTTATTATACAACTTATAATAAGATAATTAAAAGCATTGTATTAAATTATTTTTTTAATTTATTATATTTACGCATGAATACCGACAATACGTGTTATTTGGAAGATGATTTGTTTTTAAACAATTCTTTTACAACAAATGGTATCACAACACAATCACTGTCTTATTTTCTTAAATTACGAACAAGACGTTAAAATGTTTGCTGAAAACATTCTTGTAACGTAAAGTCCATGTGGGTCATGCAGCAAACATAAGTTGCAAGATAAGTAAGGAATGATGATTTAATTCATTCTCCGCTTGAATTATATTGGCGAAAGATTACACATCATTAGGTAATTTCTAACGGACTATTATAAATATAAAACTTTCAAAGACCATTTTGGGGAAATATTTTTTAAAAAATAGAGATATTTACTAAATACCTCAGAGCCAGTACAGGTCAAAAAAAGAATTGCGTTATTTATTTATTTACTGGTTTTTGGATGATAGCGTTCTTTCTTTAAGAAGTATACGAGCGTATATGTAAAGCATTAAAAATTTATTATTTAAGAAGTGGAAAATTTTGTTCAGATAAAGATGATAGAAAAGGCTTAAGAATAAACATTATAAAGTTCTTAAAACTAGTTATCTGAGGATGTTAATTCTTTGAAGAAACCTAATATATTTTATAAAAATGTTAGCTATTGGTTGATAGTTTATAAGGATGTGGAAGATTCATTGAACAACCAATGTTAATACTAGTACAGTATTTAAAGGAATGCTGCAATATAATTGTAAATTTTCTAATAATAACTGATTTTATTATTGCAGTGCTGTTATTGTTTTGTGAAAAGTTTTTAATACAATTCTGTACATTATAATTATGTTCCTCAAATTGATAAATATTATTCCAATTTAAAATTTTGTTACTGTATTTGTCCATGTTTTGTTTATTTTGTGTAAGTATACGGGTATTTATGTATTTAAGTATGTATGTAGTTATGTATGCGTGGATATAGGTTGTGTATGCTTCTCTCAAGGAACTTATTCGGTATGATTTTTATAGTAGTCTAATAAATTTAGTAATATTACACACAAAAATATTACAACCGAATATATAAACGAGAGAGAGAGAGAGAGAGAGAGAGAGAGAGAGAGAGAGAGAGAGAGAGAGAGAGAGAGAGAGAGAGAGAGAGAGAGAGAGAGAGAGAGAGAGAGAGAGAGAGAGAGAGAGAGAGAGAGAGAGAGAGAGAGAGAGAGAGAGAGAGAGAGAGAGAGAGAGAGAGAGAGAGAGAGAGAGAGAGAGAGAGAGAGAGAGAGAGATGTTTGCCACCTCAAAATTATATTATATTTATTGTGTGATTATTTTTTCCTTGGAATGATCGTTTTTTTCTTCTCTCTTTTCTAGTTTGGTGTATAATGATAGTTTAGTCTTAATTTATATCAAAATTTTCTTTTGGAAACAATGTAATAATAAAGTACAATAAATAAATAAAAATTATGTTAGCACATAGACAATAGGAATGGGAAAAAAATTGTAACTTTTTTTTCTTCTATAACTTCCAGCTTATTGCCTGTTAGTGGAGTATATTAATACGTTAAATAAATCTGGGACATCGAAATTATTTTTCTTCTTTTTATTTGGGGTTTAAAATAAGCAAACAGTTTTATTCTATAGTCCGAATCACATTATCTCAATTTGTACACAATACTGACACCACGCCGTCACTTCTTGAGCCGTCAAAGATATTTTACTAGGAACCTCTCGCATAATAGAAATATTTAAAATTCATAGAAATCTGTTGGGAAATTGTGATATCGCAGTTATTTTTCACAGTTTATTCCCATCATATATTAATTCCTTATATTTTAAATAATAATTTTATAAATACATATTGTGCTTGACTTGTGAGATAATCCTAGATAGAATAAAACACAAGATCTCACAAAAATTACGTTTACTGAATCAAACGCGTTTCAACCACAAAATAGCCACCATTAGTGATACATCTGCTACAACTAAACTGACCTAAACTAAAACCTAACCTAACTATAACTGTATCTAATGTATAATCTAGCTCATGTATCACTGAGAATGGCGACTTTGTCGTTGAAACGCATTTGATTAGGTAAACGTAATTTTTGTGAGATCTTGTGTTCGTGTTTTATTCTATCAAATATTGTTACATTGTTAAAAAATTCAGTTTATGTTACATATACTAAATCAGCGCAATAATTATAGATTTTAATTTGGGTGTAATTATTCTTAAAAAACTGTGATAGAAAGAACGGTACAAATTAAAAAAATCTAACCGTGTTTCAGATGTTGTGGTTTCCTCTTAATTACGCAGTAACGAAGTCCTTATGTAACACAAGACATTGATACTTGTCTAGAGTGAAGAAGTGTTTAAATATGCAGAGGTACTTGTTCGAAGTAGGGCATGGATGCAGGTTGACATACTATGTAAAGTTACGAGTTCTAATATAGACTGGGAAGGATTAGGGCTATCATGTTGACCTACATTCTCTTATTTATATGTCATTACTCTTGGTAAAAAATTTCGGTTTCTGAAATTTTTCCCCGATGAATATTATAGGTTAAATTTTTCCCCGATGTTGACTTATTGATGTCGCAGCGCTCGATTGAATTGCGATGTTTTCTTGAACTATTTGATAGGATGTATGCTGGTTAGTTATGCATACAGGCGCTACTGCACAACAAATATAGTGGCAACGCAATATTGACTGTACACCGAGTCTTGGACTGTACAATCCACCTGTTTTGTACATTTTATATTTAAGCAGTTTCATTGGAAGTGACTCACCTTCTATCGTAAAGTGGCAATAACCAGACGTATAAGCTAGCTTATTTTCTTTTAAATTAAACTAGGTTTACTTAAATGAGAGAGAAAACAACCTTTTAAAAATGTATACAAGTTGTTAGGGTACAGAATTTGCTTCCTTTTTTTCGTATGCATTTTTTTATAGAAAGATATAATTTGGCACATATTTCTTGTTGAACGTAAAGGGACAAAGGCATTCATGTAAAATTATCTATAAAAACGTGGGAACATATTTTGGTTTCATAAAACTTTGATGAAGAATATATTGCTTGAGTCTAAATCATTAGAAATATTAACAGCTTAAAATTAGCAAATAAATAGTTCAAAAAGGATTATCCTTGTGGGAAAACTCCCTGAAAGTTGGATAGGAAGCGTTTTGTAAAATAATTGCACGTGACAACAAACATTCATTTAAGGTCAAACTACAAGTATGATTTTTTCCAGACAGTTAAAAACCCCCTTTACTCTTAAAATGTGGTTCACTTTTAAAAGATTTTCCCGATAACCTCGGAAATTATAATTTTTTCCAAAAGCCAGGAAGGAAATACAATTGTGTATTCAGATCCTTCCTGATTTTTTCAAATTTTATTACAACTTTTTACTTTGTTCTATCCTTTGATATTTTTTTTAACGGCTATATCTAGGAAAATAAATTTTGTTCCAAAAAAATATATATATATATTAGTGCTTTGACTAAATTATCTAAAACATCTTTTCTGAGTCTTTATTCTCATTTTTGTATTTATATAATTTTATTGGAGCAACAAACAAAACACCACAGCGTCGAATTTATATACTATTCTTTATGGTTTTCCCTAAACTTTATTACGAAGTTATTTCTAAGTTAAATGTATTTTCATTCACTCCTGGGGATTTCCAATTATGACCTTAATTTGACAGGACCTGCATATTTATAAGTTAGGCGTTCAGGACGAATTAAAGCAAACCACAATCACAAAATTATCAAATAATTAATACGAAGTTACAACTGTTGGTATTCACTTTCCTATTAAGTCGAGAGTTTAACAACAATCTGGGATGGGACATTGTTGTAATGTTTTTACAATACATAATAGGCAAGGGTTAGTAGGTCTAAAACCACAATTTGTGGTACACCAATATACCCTAAATGAGAGAAAATTCCCGCATTCACGTTTATGGTTGGATTAAGGAAGGAAGATTATTGAAAGGTCGCATTCCTCTAGGCACCTAATATTCATCTACACCCCACGCTTATTCATCGCCGATCAATATCGCCTGTCAGCTGACTTAAGTTATGCAGAAGTATTCGTTAAAATACCACAAATTATATTAGGTGTTTGTAGGGAGAATATCACACCTATGTGTTAAAAACCTTGTAATAATAATATATGACATTTGATAAAATACAGTCAATCTGGTTACTATATATTTTTACCAAATATGATTTGATATATAAGGAATATATAAATTACATGATTTAAATATTATGACTTCAAATTTTCTCTAATATTTTACGAATTAGAGAAACCAAAAATGACCACAGTATTTTTATGTTTTCCCGCTGTCAGTCGCTTTTTCTGTTTCCAAAAACTTTCTCATGTTATAATTTAAAAGACTCATTCGTTTACTTTGACATTATAGAATAATTTTAGTAATTCGTGAACTTGAAAATGTACAATTTACAAAAAAAAAAAAATTAAAAATATATATATATATATATATATATATATATATATATATATATAATATTGCACAATTAACTATTAAAAAAATTATTAAAAAGACTGTGGTATCAAATAAGAGACCTTGATTTATATAATTTAATTACCGAATGTTTAATAATTATCACTCGTAATCTCAATCTGAAAATGGGAATAACAATAATTTGTATATAAAAGAATCCCATATAGGCCGATATCAAATGAACAATTTTAACTTTTAAAACTGTGGTTTTTATTTTGTTTACATAAATTATGTAAATAAAAATATTACGCCTACCTTTTGGACACATTTAAAATATATCATATTATAGATTCCTGATTTATTTTTTAATAATAAAAGCTGACAATCAAAATAAGGTAATATATAATAAAACAATTTTCAAAACGACAAGCAACAAATATAAGTTTAAAAGAATAGAATAATAAATTATTTTAACTGAGCAATACGGTAAATATATTTCCTCCTTACTTAAACCTCCCCACTTGTGCACAGCTCTGGGGTCAATGATTGCGCTCAAAAAATCTGTTTCTATCGCCAATGTGGCGCCCGACAAGAACATGAATTATACAACGTAAGAGATAGCAATTGCAATGTTACACAACCTTTGTTAAATAAATGAATCAACAAATCAGGAATGATATTATAGCGTTACAAACAAAAACAAGCTAGATATATTTCCATTAATTTGTACTAATCAAAACTAATATTTTGATTAATACATCGTTGCAATAGTTAGTATTTTTAGTTTAATAATAGAATATTCTGTTGATCATAGCCATGTAATCAACATGTATTTTTTCGTGCAAAATTGTGTTTTCATTCATTTAGTTAGGTTTATTTGGATATTTTAATTTGAATAAACATAATAATTATTTATAAATGAACATTGAATTTACCTTGAGAGATAATATAAGATTATAAGAATAAACTCGGACACATATCCTCATAAAAATTACTTTTACTTAATCAAACGCGTTTCAACGAGAAAGTCGCCATCTTCGTTGATGCATGAGTTACAATTTTAGTTCCTATATGTAGCTCATGCATGGATTAAGGATGGGGATTTTGTCGTTGAAACGCGTTTAATTAAGTAAAAGTAATTTTTGTGAGAACTTGTGTTCGAGTTTTAATTTATTTAATAACTTTTTTTTTTTAGTTCTCGTTTCCCAAATCGTGATTGGGATAATTTATCAATTAATTTATGTTTGAATAAACAATTTGAAGTTTATGCCAATATTTAAAAGGTTCACTTATGTTTATGTTAATTTTAAATTTCTTTCAAACCATGATTACATGTTATTTCCGATGTTATCATATAATGGCGTTATTTCCCACGGTTTTCAGGCCCCTAATATTTGGCCAAACCGCAGTCAGGTTTATGATATACCTAACCTAACCTAACCAACTTGACGCGAGCACAACGCATAACAAAATGATTTAAAATCTGAAAGATCTACATTTACACTCTAAATGACAAAGCTTACTCATTGCATTGTTTGAAAATCTGTTGACAGGGTATCTCTTGTAATAATAGATATGAGTCCATACTTTTACTATGTTTGGAATGTGCAACGATCCCAAATACATAACGGGATAAAATCGTCGGATATAACCCTAGTAAACCCTTACTAAGCTGGAAATCGTCGGAAAAGATATTCGTCCGAAATAACCGGTCGAAAATAACCCGGCACCAAAAACTTCACTAAATGTGGTTACTACATGTGATCAGCCTAAATATTACATTCCAAGAAATGAAACTGTTATTATCTAATCAATTTGAGTCGATTCTTCTGTCACTTCATTTTCAAAAGCTATTTACGTACTCATGGATGCTATTGAAAATGAAGTTTGTAAATCTAGGAGTGGCAAAAGTTAGTATTCAAATTAGTTATGTACGTTAGGGACATAATACGCCCATACGTTTATGAATTATTATCAAAGCCACAGATTAAACAAAAAGGTTAGGAAACGAAACGTGTATGCCTCGATTGTTTTGGATGATATAAGTTTAGAAAAAAACAAAAACACACTTTTATACTATAAAAACATAACTTCCTTGAATCCGAATTCGATATAAGTATAGAACGATATACTCTTTAAAAGTAACATGCATACGAACAACACCGTTTATTTTTCTAGGTGTTCTACTAACGTAAACAAAACCCAAATAAACATATGCGGTAAACATTGTATCTGTTCCTTTGCATATAAATTTAGTATCGTGTGTAAGTAATTCTTGTAATTAAAATGTTCAAGATAATGTACGTCTCGGCTTCAACGTTAAACTGCCATGTAACTGTCCTCACAAGGGCATTGTTCAATGGTGTTGATTTCCTAACCCTGAGAACGAGACAATCTGACAGTTTTAGGGGTATTATATCCCTAATAAATATGTTGTAGTTGCATATTTTCATCAAAGTAAGGTGACTAACAAAGGATCTATGTATTCTTCAAGGTCCAAATTGAATCCTGAATGTCAATATACTTGGTTTACATTTACTTTATCCAAGGCTTGCGCATAGAATGCTACTTCGGTTTCCAATATACCTTTGATTATCATGAAAAGAGGTGGTGAGGGCAGGCATTGAACAGATTGTCCTAAACCCCATCTTACAGGACATCTCCACAGAGTTTGGAGTTAGTCATATCAAATACGCAGTTTCAAGACACCCACATCGTTTGCACGAGGAACCGGGATAGGTCCTTGGTCTTGAGCTAATTGCCCTCTTACCCTAGACATCTGGTTTCGATCATTAAACCAACGGCACAAAGCTCAGTCCACTACCAACCAGGCTGAAGTTTAAGACAGGCTTGGATTACATTATTGTAGTCTTGCTCCACCTTTCACCAGAGTGTCGCAGCGCTCTTATCCATACATTTCAACGCAGTAGGGATCCGGTAGGTGATTACCCTTTCCTCAGATTGTACAGTCGCTGTAGCTACAACCGACGATGTGATTTTGCAGAAGATCATCGGAAGAGGTGATTATGAAGTCAGAGCTTTTGATTATCTATTGGTCTTTTGTCAGCTGAGAAAATCAAAAATATAAGATTCTGCATCAACTTTAATTTGGAAAATGTTTCGGTAAAAAGAAAAGAGTATTTTGCAATAACCAAGGAGAACTTTTGTCGGGTTATAGATTTGAAAGCTGGACATTACCCAATTATATACGGTTTTACAATAATTGGTTTAATAGAACAAGAATACCCGACCGAAGTTAGCAAAATATACTCTGTGCAAATGTGATGTAATTTTTTTTTTTTTTTTTTTTTTAAATTTATTAGGCTATTAATTACAACTAGGCAGAGCCTATCAAGCAATATACATTTAACATTAAATAACACTGTTAGCCGGAATATCACCCATTGATGCACTCCTCTCATGTGTAATCATGTGTAATTTTCACTAATCAAAGTTCAAAAGGATTCGTTCTCTTCAGCCGGCGAATCTCCCCAGAGCAGTTTAGTAAACAATTCATTTCATAATTTTCGTGTTGTTGAAGTCTGTGTTTGTGCTTCTCTGCATACCTTCTGATTTCCTCTGCGACGGTTTCATCTTAAGATCACGATGCAGACTATCATTGCGGATGAACCATGGTGCATCAACAATACTCCGTAGAACCTTATTCTGAAAAGTTTGTATAATCTGAACATTTGTCTTCGCTGTTCGTGTGCAACCCCACAACTGTAACCCATAGGTCCACACTGGTTTCAATATTTGCCTATAGAGAAGCAGTTTGTTGTGTAGATCTAATTGTGATTTTCTCCCAAGTAACCAGTACATTTTCCTAAATTGCATATTCAATTCTACCTTCTTTTTTTTAACATGCTCCCTCCAGTGTAGCTTGGCATCTAGTGTCATTCCCAAGTATTTAGCAGTATTAGCCGGAATTACTAAATGGGAATTTATTTTAATAGGAATTGGATTTATTTTTCTAGTTGTAAAATTAACAAAGGTTGACTTAGATTCATTTAATTTTAATCTCCATTTCTTTATCCAGATACTAACTCTATCGATCGCTCTTTGCAGTTTTTTGTGTTGCCTCTTCCACATTGCTACCGGTCGCCAAGATTGCTGTGTCATCAGCAAAAGTCGCAGTAATTGTACCACTTTCTTGGGGAATATCGCTGGTGTACAAGAGATAGAGCAAAGGTCCAAGGACACTTCCTTGTGGTACCCCCGCTGAAATGCTTTTCAATTCTGAGTACTCCCCTTTGTGCTTAACTCTGAAACATCTTTCTGATAGGTAAGATTCCAGAATCTGACAAATCGACTCTGGAAGATCGCGCTGCAGTTTAAAAATTAATCCCTCGTGCCAGACCTTGTCGAATGCTTTAGCAACATCTAAAAATATACTTGAGCAAATTTTGCGTTCCTCCAAGGCTTTTTCTATTACATGTGTGATTCTGTGTACTTGATCTATAGTTGAGTGTTTATCTCTAAAGCCAAACTGGTGGTGAGGGATTAGTTGTTTTTCTTCAATGATTGGCTTAAGGCGTTTCTTCAGTAATTTTTCAAAAATCTTTGACATAGCTGGCAGCAAGGAGATTGGTCGGTATGATGATTTATCGTTAGGATCTTTTCCCGGTTTGGGTATCATAATCACTTCTGCAATCTTCCACTGTCTTGGAACATACCTTAGTCTAAACGTGGCGTTAATAAGGTGAATAAATTTGTTTAGTGCTTTATATGGCAATTCTTTCAACACCTCACTCGTGATAAGATCATATCCTGGAGCTTTTTTATCCTTGAGGTGTTTAATTTCATTTTTAAGTTCTTTAAATGATACTTTACGAATTTGAAATTCATCCTTGTTCTTGATTGTTGTTATATTTTCAACTGTCTGTCTAGTAAGTGGCTGGAAGGTTTCCTCTAGGTATTCAGCAAACAAATCTGCCTTTTCTTTATCACTTCTAGCCCATGTGTTATCATTTTTCCTGATTGGTGGAATTTGGATATTAGGCCTTTTAAGATATTTAGTGGCCTTCCATATCTTGAGTTCGCTCTCTTTATCATCTGAAAGGCTTTCAAGGTATCTAGCAATGGATTCATTTTTAATAGTTTGTAGTAAATTTGTGAGTTTCTGGCTAATACGATTTAGTTCAGTTTTATGATGAGGAACTCGAGTTTGCTGCCATTTTCTTCGCATTTTTCTTTTTTTACTAACCAATTCTAGCACTTCAAGTGGGTAAGTATTGCTATTATGGTATCGTTTAGTTACTTGAGGTGTATTGTTCCACGCTGCTTGCTGGATATTAACAACAAATAATTCAACTTCCTCTTCGAGCTCCATTGGTGTTTTAAGGGGAACATGCAGGTCAATATTATTTTCAAGTTCAACTCTGACACCTTCCCAGTTAGTCCTGATCGTGTGTAAGTAATTCTTGTAATTAAAATGTTCAAGATAATGTACGTCTCGGCTTCAACGTTAAACTGCCATGTAACTGTCCTCACAAGGGCATTGTTCAATGGTGTTGATTTCCTAACCCTGAGAACGAGACAATCTGACAGTTTTAGGGGTATTATATCCCTAATAAATATGTTGTAGTTGCATATTTTCATCAAAATAAGGTGACTAACAAAGGATCTATGTATTCTTCAAGGTCCAAATTGAATCCTGAATGTCAATATACTTGGTTTACATTTACTTTATCCAAGGCTTGCGCATAGAATGCTACTTCGGTTTCCAATATACCTTTGATTATCATGAAAAGAGGTGGTGAGGGCAGGCATTGAACAGATTGTCCTAAACCCCATCTTACAGGACATCTCCACAGAGTTTGGAGTTAGTCATATCAAATACGCAGTTTCAAGACACCCACACCGTTTGCACGAGGAACCGGGATAGGTCCTTGGTCTTGAGCTAATTGCCCTCTTACCCTAGACATCTGGTTTCGATCATTAAACCAACGGCACAAAGCTCAGTCCACTACCAACCAGGCTGAAGTTTAAGACAGGCTTGGATTACATTATTGTAGTCTTGCTCCACCTTTCACCAGAGTGTCGCAGCGCTCTTATCCATACATTTCAACGCAGTAGGGATCCGGTAGGTGATTACCCTTTCCTCAGATTGTACAGTCGCTGTAGCTACAACCGACGATGTGATTTTGCAGAAGATCATCAGAAGAGGTGATTATGAAGTCAGAGCTTTTGATTATCTATTGGTCTTTTGTCAGCTGAGAAAATCAAAAATATAAGATTCTACATCAACTTTAAGTTTGAAAATGTTTCGGTAAAAAGAAAAGAGTATTTTGCAATAACCAAGGAGAACTTTTGTCGGGTTATAGATTTGAAAGCTGGACATTACCCAATTATATACGGTTTTACAATAATTGGTTTAATAGAACAAGAATACCCGACCGAAGTTAGCAAAATATACTCTGTTCAAATGTGATGTAATTGATCGACAGAGATTCAGCATACTTTCTAGAGCCTGAAGTATTAAAGGGTGGCCATCCAAGGTTATCCCGGTTTCTTAGGAGCTTGAGTAGGTTTTGACAGAAATGATAGTAAATCATTTATATAAATTCAAAATAACTCCACTTATTGATAAATGGGGTAAAACCGCCCGTAGCCATGCGTCCCCAAGTACAATAATAGGTGAAAAATAAACATTGCACAAACTTTCTGTCTTAACCAACGTCAAAAACAATCAAAACTAATCGTCACCAAAATAGTCAGTTCAGTAGATGTCAGTCAAAATGTGAAAATGAAGCATGGGACCTTCCCGTGTGCCATACACTTCTCAGTTTAAGAAAAAAAATTCGAGTTTTTAATTACGGAGATTAAGATTCATTTATGTTTTTGCCAATTATTCCTAACAGCAATATTTACAGCGATTTTACACTTTTGGTTCATTCATGTTCACGTTTCACTAAAATTTAATCATAATCATTCAAGTCGATTTTGATAAAATCGTGATTTCATGTTTCTTTGTTATTGGAGGTACCCTTATATTTAGAGTTATAAAAAAATGGGGAAAATACCTTGGGAGATATTGTCAAAATACAAGTATGTACTGAATTTAACTAAAATCGGGCCACGGGTTTGGGCGTAAAGCACTGCACAGACATTTGGGACTCAGGAGACTTTAAAACTGTTATATCCGTAAAATAAGATAAATCGATTTTTGACGCATCATATGACTCTCTCTCTCTCTCTCTCTCTCTCTCTCTCTCTCTCTCTCTCTCTCTCTCTCTCTCTCTCTCTCTCTCTCTCTCTCTCTCTCTCTCTCTCTCTCCTCCCTCCCTCCCTCCCTCCCTCCCTCCCTCCCTCCCTCCCTCCCCCTCCCTCCCTCCCCCTCTCCCTCTCCACCTCCCCCTCTCCCCTCTTCCCCTCCCCCCCTCTCCATCTCCCTCTACCTCTCTCTCTCTCTCTCTCTCTCTCTCTCTCTCTCTCTCTCTCTCTCTCTCTCTCTCTCTCTCTCTCTCTCTCTCTCTCTCTCTCTCTCTCTCTCTCTCTCTCTCTCTCTCTCTCTCTCTCTCTCTCTCTCTCTCTCTCTCTCTCTCTCTCTCTCTCTCTCTCCCTCCCTCTACAAATAAATGGTTGTATAAACAATTATAAGATTTGAATATTAGTCGTGTTATTTGTCCAGCAATACGTAAATAAGATTCCATTTGATCAATGTATTCAATTAATTGTAGGTAATTGAATATATAGGTATTGAAAATATTTTCTCTGGAATCGTTTAACCAAAGTAACTTAATTTTAAAAATAATTATTATAATATCATGAAAACCTAACTTAAATAAGAAGAAATAATATTTGTGGAAAGGACAAATAGACAAAACAAGCCCTTTGTTAATAAACTAATTCTTTCTTCTAACAAATATTTTTACATCTTATTAAATGAAAAGTAGTAGTTTTGGCAGTGTCTGAACGTTAAATTGGCAAATATCCAAAACTAGTCACATTCCGAGATAAAACTGACTAAAGGGGGAGAAAGAGGACAACCAGGAATTCTGCAGTCATAAATACAGAAGTAAACATGACAAAACATTGGAATCTTCTGAAGATATTTTGTTGCTACCAGATATTAATCGTACCAGAATTGGGAGGAAGATGTTTTCTTTTTCAAAATTAATAAAAGGATTGTTTTTATTTTTTTAATGATCAATAACACACATTGTGATAACCTACTTATTTTCACCGACTTCAAACGTATTTTCTCCTAATACGTAAATTGTTATAGACGGGGTTAGAATCAGTTGAATTATTCGGAACTGAGTAAGAGTTGACAGTTTAACTGTCTACGTCAAGTGAACTTATGATGTTACAATAGAACGAGCTGAACGTTTAATGGAATCAAAATTATTTTTAACTGACACATCAAAGTCCTTCACGATTTTACATGAGATATCCAAAGGCCGCTCCACACGCTACGTCTTTTTTACTCATTTACTACGAGAGCACAAGCAAAACTGAATAAAATAGGTTAGAGTTCATTAATGTCCACACAACAGATTTTTCAGCACCTTATTCCATTTATCTTTGTTAATACATCTTGGAGGTTAATCTGTTAAATTTGGTGTCTTCTGTCGAGCGGAAACCGGTCTAAGCAGAGCATCTTCAGTTAACAAGCGTCAGAAGGGTTTGGGAGGTCAATTAAATTTCAACCCCACTACAGTTCATCAGATTTTGACAAACAGATTGGGAATGAGAAACATTTGTTCGAAATTGGTCCAAAAAATTTAACTCATGAACAGATAAGAAGTGTCCCATGATCTTCTAGGATGAATTGAAAACGATATTGATGAAACTGGTGATGCATCATGAATTTATAAGTACTATTCAAAATAAAACGTCAGAACAAAAAAAGGCACACACCAAACTCATTATGCTACAAAAGATCTAAATTAGCAATCCAAAATCAAAACATGTTTATTTCTTTCTTTGAAAGTAATTAAATTATACATATGGAGTTTCGTCCTACAGGACAGACCGCTAATTAACATGTCTCCACAGAAGTTCTTGAAAGGCTGCGAAAAGAGTTCCCCGCGTGTGACCGACCATCGTAAACACTTGCATTCTCCATCATGACAATGCACTGTGTTATACAGTACTCTATGATAATGACTTATGGTAAAGAAAAGTATTATTGTTCTTCCTCATTTAAATTGTATAAATACTTTCTCGTCCTAAGATTTTTAAAGATGTCTCAATGGACACAACTATGGGACAATAGTCAACATTAAAGTAATATGACCAACTATTTTAAGGAGATTCCACTTTCTGAGTTCAACCATTGCTATTAAGAGTAGAAAACCCGTTTAATGCACTTGTATAGTATCCCAAGGGAACTATTTGAAGGCGATAGAGTCTAGATATAGTATGTTTGAAAATGAAAGATTTTTTGAAATTAGTTACGTAATAAATACGATATATTAACTTATTGCGTTGTTTAAAAATTAATACTATATGCTATTTTTGAGACAAAATTATTTGTGCTGTTTACATGTTTAGTGACTCTGGTTTTTCACCAATACAGCCCAGAACTTATTTCGTCAAAGAAAATGCTCAGAATTATACGATACTATTTTGCTAAAATGGTCTGACTCTGAAAAGGAAAAAAAAAATGACGGGAAGCTGCAAATATAATAAAAGATATAAAACGAACTTCAACATATGTTCAGAAGTTAACCAGCAGTTAAATGTTTATTTTTACAGTTTATCATCGTTTAGACGCCGTCCTCGCCAACGAATGTTCATTTTATATTACAGATTAGACATCAAACAAGACATGGAATGTATTAGTAATTAATTAGATGTTATAATAACGTGACAAGAAAGAAACTGTAACATTCTTTGACTTCTGCTGAACAAAGTGTAGTTGGAAGAAGAATGTATTTAATAGTATTGCGTACAAAGATTTATGTCTGTCTATATTTTGATGAACCTACGATAGTGACCTGTCATCATTACACACAATGGATGACTGTTTAACTACGGTTTACCCGAGAACTGCCAACAGATCCTCCTGGTAATTTTGGCTCACTGAATGTGCGTTTCAGTAAACGCTCTAGGGGTTGCTATTTCAATCCAATTTTGCTAAAATTTTGTAAGTTTGAAAACATATTGGGTAATATGTCCGTGAATTTTAAAATGGTGGCAAATTTTAAATTGTAAAAACTGCTGTGGAGAATACTTTTACCCTTACGTTGCACAATTGTTCAAATAACTGATTTTGTGCAACTATAAAATTTGTAAACTAATAATTACCAAAAAATGAAATTGAAAGAGTTATTACTAAAATAAAATTTGTTTCCAACATAACCTTAAAAACGGTTTATTATTTGCGATAATATCTATTTACTAATTTAAGTAAATAATTAATTAATTTAGTTTAATGTCAAATGATTTTTAGACAAATTTTTAAACAAGCTATATTTTACTATTAGATAAGTATTAATGGTTATTAAGATAAATAGATAAGCAGTTTAAAAATGGCGATTCAATAGTTACTTCTTATTTAGTCCTTTCTTGATCACGTTCAAAGTTATTTTATTTTTAATTTAAGTTGAAATTAATTTAGATCTGTTCTTAAAAATGAAAATTGCAAAAAGTTGACGTTTTGTATTTATTAATACCAAAAAAGAAAATTTGATCACAACGTAACCTCAACGTTACATTAAAAATAATTAATGTTCAGAGCTAGTACTATTTTTACTATTGCCAGGAATTCTAGTTAAATTAGAATTATAGTTTTATTATTGATGGAATATTTTATGAAAAATGGTTGAGAAATTTTAACATTGTAGTATGTAATAATGACTTGGTAGTTATTTCTCATAGAGGATTTAAATGAAATTATATCAATTTTTACAGCTTAGTGATCTGTATATATCAATGTCAAAGATGAGGATGTAATCGAGCAGATATAGAACAAAGGGTGAAATAATCGCTCCCAATCATATAAGCGAATCAGCGTGATGGTTATTAATTCAGTAATATAATAGATTTGGTTTTGCGGCAATACTTTTCAAAAAGGTAGAAGTTGACCCTGATTAGTTTCACGAAGTTGAAAAACTTTACACAATGAGTTGTATTGAATTTGTCGCATTATAAATATTATTTGTTTATTTATTTTAAATAATTAAAAGCTAAAATCCACTTTTTAGATAAATACAGTTTGACATAATATATCTACCTCTCTACTACTCCAACGCCTTCATTAGTCTAACTGGTGTAAAGTTTAGTCATGTGCGAATCAATCTCAACAAAACGATAAATTTACTATCCTGGGGTTGTACATCTACATATTGCATTTGTGTGTTTACAACTGTTCTAATATAATTCTAATATATTTTATTCTCTAGTTATATGAATGTTAATACATGTTCATCAAATTTTTGTGAATTATGATTATTATACACCATGGATTTGACTCCTATAGAGAGAGGCAAGATTATATCTCTATGAACACACCTCTTTTATACAATGGCAGGATCGGTGTACAATCCCGTTTAGTGTAAAATTATGAAACATATTATGAAAATTAAAAACTTGACTGGTTTCAAGAAGAAAATAATGTTATTATGGTAGAAAAACGAAAACAGGTAATAAAGATGATGAAATTTAGTTAAGAAATAGTAAAATTCATCCTGAAATAGTTATGATGGTTTAGAAAGAGCGGAGTGTAATCTCATGACTCCACAGGCCGAATAACACTTTTGGTAGAAAAGCTTGACGACCAAGAATAAACGGCGTAAATGAGCTAAGATGGATACAATTAGGAAAGTTCACATATACAAACAAACACGCACGCACGCACGCATGCGCGCACACGCATTGTTTTGGGTTGATTCTCATATTATGGCGCAGGAAAACTGGTATATCGACACAATGCATACCTATTGTAATCATTACATACGAATTGTAAGAACAAAAGTTGTTTCAGATCTGAAATGGCTAGAATTAAAAATCCGTATTTTTGGCAAGATCTTGTACCTAAAGCAATCAAGATTTTTATGTGGAAAAACTTTACGATATTAATCTAATTGAAAATCTTTCGACAAAAAAAAAAAAAAAAAAAAAAAAAAATTAGAAAATAGACTGCACAGTAGGAAAAGATGATTTCTGCTCTAATTCAAGTGTGGTTTCATATTAAATGTGGGGATCTTGAATTAAAAGAAATGTGTTAAAAAACATTCATATCAAAAAGACTGGAAGTGGTGACAAAATCAAAAGGAGGTTACAATAAGTATTAAAATACCTCTTGTATTAACCTCAAAATAACCCTTTTTGTAAAAGAAAGGAAATAAAAATTCCTAAAATATGCTTTTTTTGTTCACATTAATTCGCTCAGAAGAAATATGTGATTTTATAATTATGAATAAAGTGTCCCTGGAGGGTTTTAGTCATTATTAAACTCACACAGAAAGCGTGTCAGCTAGACATCCATCGATCGACCTTATTACAAAGTGCGCACTAGAGGATGAACTCTTGGCAAGACGAACATGTTGGCACACAACCTGACGTTTAATTATGTATACGTGTTATGTTAATTTAAGTACGGTGTTTGAAGCTCTAAAATATTACTAAACAAAGTCACGTATATGTTTTAACAAATATTTTCTTTTTAAAAGTAGATCGACTTAATAGTAACAACTCCTAGTCATTGAATAGTAGATCCATTCAAGTAAGGACAACTTCAATGGATTATACTGTCAAACAAATATTTCTACTGGTTTTGTCAGCGGTATTTTATAATAGAATGTATCAGAGAGATGTGGAAACAGTTTCAGAGAAGTCATGAATGAAATTGGATATAGTTTGTAGAAGATACAAGTTATTAAACCTTTTTGAATACCTTATTTTATATTGTATATGTACAACTAGATAAAATATCAATATATTGTCGGTATGAACTATTTATCATAGATCTAGCTCGCTGCAGTTTTGACTTGTGAACTGATAGAGCCAAGATGTTGTGGTTAAGTATATTTTACAGTATGTTTCGCTACTCCATCTTCTTCATATAGTGAAAGTAAGAATGGTAAAACATTGTCAGAAAGAGGTCTTTCCGTCCGACATGTTTGACCAGTTTAATTGACATTTTTTGTAGTTTTTATATCAATTCAAAATAACCAAACGATAAAATAACTTCCAAACAAAACGATGTTTCACCACCTATTTATGAAGGCAACGGATTTTTCGTTGTTACTTCATTCGTATATACTTTTGAAGCTGATATGGAAATATATAATTTGTAAGGCAAAACGTACTAACAAATATTTAGTCATGTATTTTACACATTTTATTGAGTCTCATCCTCCCCCAAATCTAAAAGGTTAAAAAAAAATATATATTTATGAAAACATAAAGGTCATGAAAATAAAACAAGTTTTTTAAAGAATTTTGTGAATTCTTGAACAAATAAAAAATGATTCACTTGAAACGATTTTAACACAAGTTAGTGGTCATCTCTCAATAAACCTACTTTATTTATCTAAAAATCGGGTGATTTTGCCCCGTCATCAACGTTCGTTTCTTTACTTCGCTAAATACAAAGTTAGATACATTACAGTTATATCAGTTCACCCGTGTATATGCATACATTATAAATTTATTAAAAAACAAAATATAACTAGTCATACCTGCTGGCTATGGTCAAGATGGTTCTTCGAGTTCTTCTCGTCAAGGAGGATGTCTCCTTCTGGATTGGACGAGACCTGATGGTGAAAATCATCGGACTCATGCTCGATGACTTGATCAACTTCGCCGCCCATGGTGGTGGTTTGGCCGGCTTCCAAATCATCTAGGATCTCATGGAGGACCCGTAGTTCCGGAGTTCCTACCCGACATCCGGGTGACGAGTGATACGGGGAGGACAGAGGCGCCGTTGTGACAGAGTCGACGTCGCCTTCGTCTTCACAAACAGTCAACTGCTTAAGGTGACAATCATCCTGCTTCCAGTTGGCAGAGGACATTAAAACCGTCCGTTTCAGTTCATTTTCCACGCACTATCAACGGGCCGTAGAAACCCCAATGCACTTCACACTTGTAGAACTTTAATTTCACTACACTGTGTTGATTTTAATATTCCTACACACAATGACATAAAACGTTGTTTAATATAGAAATCATTGGATGAACACTAATTACTCAAGGATTAAATGATATACTTGAGTACAAAAGATGTCAGTAAATGTACTACATTTTGCTTAACTATTCACTCTTTATTTGAAGTACTTAAGTACTTTACGAAAATGAGTTAATATTTTTCATCAACACAAGGATTAAACAACAACATATAAAATAAATGTACAATCTATGAAATGGATTTAGATGCACTTAAAATTCAATTCATTTTAATTCAACTAGAAATGATATTTAAAAAAATATTAGCACTGACAATTGTTAAACACAGTTTTAAATTAAAATTAAATATATTAAAATATAATTGACTTTTTATTTTAAATTAGCTTTTGTAGCAATCCCGTGTCTGTTCAATTAGCTACGTAAATGCCTTTTTGAATTCAGCTCCTTAAAATAATAAAACGTCTTTTATCAGTGAATATAGTAAAAGAATATAATATACTATATATTTAGTAAGTAAAATATATGTGAAAAACAAAATATAAAAGTAAAATTCCTAGATACTGTATATATTTCTTTACTGTAATGGGATTTGACAGGCTGGATAGTCATATTGATATAACATGACTTATCCTTCCCTACTTGAAGAGAATGTTTACCTTAATCAAACCTCTAAATATTATTAAATCTTCTCATCTCTGAGGGAATTGAAAGCTTTAGTTTCGTATTGTCAGAAGAAACTTCATGATGATCATTGTCTCTTTCAAAATTTTAACGATCCCTTTAAAAGATGTTAAAAGATATATAAAAATGTCATGTGTTATCTTTCATTAACTTTTAAGAATTATAGATAGATTAGATTTCTAGCCTTTGTAGATTATGAATTTGGGAATTTATTTATAAAATATGCATTCAATGAATTTGATAAATTAATTTCCAGACAAACAATTTATTCCTAAACAAATGCGCATTTTTGTTTTGGGGTTGTTTAAATAATAATGACGAATCAAATACCGCAATATGCGACAGAAATAAGCATGTATTAAATAATATGCTTAAATATATTATTTAAGCATTATTATATATATTAAATAATAGAAATAATATGTATTCAATCTCTTTTTAGACTAAAAAATTTAATTTTTCAATATTTTGCCACTACATTCGTTAATTATATTTTATTATAAATACAAAAACAACAAAATAAGTATTTATTTCATATTTTAATAATCAGATATTATGCGCGTGT
This sequence comes from Aphrophora alni, assembly GCA_963513935.1. Taxonomy (NCBI): domain Eukaryota; kingdom Metazoa; phylum Arthropoda; class Insecta; order Hemiptera; family Aphrophoridae; genus Aphrophora; species Aphrophora alni. Next base: position 139,354,325 of record OY740767.1, on the reverse strand, counting down.
TATGGAATTCATTACTAAATATTAAAAACACATTATTCACATAAAAATACAAAACAATGATCACTATTTATTTGCAAAATTTGTTTAAATAATTTATGTGATTGTGATACAAAAAATGTAAATATAAATATGAAAACATTACCGTTGGAATTTTCAATCAGGAATTCAAACTATAAATTTTTAATTTAAGTTTGTAATATTTAATTATTCACATTCTTCCCATTAATACTCTAATATAACTAATTAACTAGTACAAATTAAAACAAATAAGATATCTTTCTTCGTGAGAAAATATATCTTTTAAATAAAAACAACTTCTTTAAAAAAAATACAGTTAATAATTTGTGTAATAACTTACTGGTCTAAATAATATTTTTTTTTAGAATGTGGAGGTAAATCCCGTTTTGGTTTCTTGCAAGAAGTGTTGTGGCACACCTGATCTTTCTCAAAATCAATAGAGCTAACCACCCTAGATGTTACAATTAAATCTTTTAAGTCTTTGAAATTGTTTTTAAATATATCGTAACGTTTAATATAAGCCAAATAATTTTACATTTTTTTTTGAATTAATTATGTATGTTACTTATTATACATTTTGTTGCTATATGTTTTCAATTTTAAATATCGTATACTTATTTACGTTTGTTCAACCTTGTACATTAGATTGTTTATAGTTTTCCTATTAAAGTTTTTTTTTTTTCAACCAACATTGAAAGTGGTAAAGATTAACCTTTTTTTAATTATAAATCATAAACATTATAATATAATATTATAAAATAGATTCAACTGTTTTCAAAATATTGTATAATTATATTTCCAATGTTATTTGTGTTTATAATTATTTTGTTATATTTTAATATATAAAGTGTACTATGTAGGACATGAAATCCGCTGTGGCGCTATCTAGGTGTGAAACCTCATTGAGGAGGTAGGCAATCAAAGGAAGGTTTTGATATTCATAACTAACCATAAATGAATTATTACAGAAACATTTAAATATCCTGGGTTTGAACCCCCGATGAATTTGGATAACACACAGAAATATCAGAATACATACTTTTGAAATGTGAAGTACTGAAATAAAGGAGACAAGTCCAAAGATTCACTAAAAACACGAAAATGAACGGGATAAATTCCAATTTCAACGGAATAATCCCAAAATGTGCTCGGGTTGTAGATCCCAGTTCCAGTGTTTACATAAAAAATAAATAAAATATATATGGCTTAACACAATCGGGTAAATTTTGTTTTTATTTCTAAATATAACACACTAAAAGAATAACTCAATGGAAAGGTTAATTTTACAACAAAGGATGCTGTTTAATGAAGACAGTATTGCATAGTAATTGTATGTAATAGCAGTCTTTTTTACTGTTATCAAACAAATATTAAAAAATAATTGAAGATACAAAATTCAATGTAATTAAAAACTTATCGATTCCATAACTATATATTAATATTTTTTTTCAAAGTGAATGCTTTATTCTTTAGTTTGACACGATATTGAAACTAGTATTTTGTGTTGTAATTAAAATTACCGGTATATGTTTCGCATGATTTGGTGTTGGATAAAAATATAATTGGAATGAAATTAGATATTTCAACATCAGATAGAATAAGATTAATTATCTAGTTTTTGTTGAAAAAAGCAGGAACCTAATTATATTCCTGTTAATACACTAATTCCTTTGAATTACACTAATTCTTTTTAAAATATATATTGTGAATATTTTATCGTCATAAATATTACTATATTTAATATACATGAATAATATATTTCGTAAAAGCATTGTACTATAGATCTACAATTAACTAAGGAACGAATAATTAGTTCCTCTGCGCATGAACGAGTTCCAATACTTCAATCATTCCCGTTACCGCGCCGTATCTCTCTGTCCTGTCTTTACATAAAGGTCTGGTTATGAAATGCAGTGGTGAGTAGGATTCTTCATCATACGGCTCCTTTGTTTGTTGCAGGCCTTTAAACTATGTACAATTGTACATACGAGATAAACTAAACAATATCCAGCTTAAACAAAAACGTATTTGTAAACAAATAGGTTTAACAAATCCAAGTTTAACAAATTTGGATCAGGAGTAACGCTCAAGCGTGAAAAAATAACTTCAAAATCCTCCTTAGAAGATAAAATTTCTCAATATGTGCGGGGTGGAGATCTTTAACACATTAATGAAAGATAAAGGTCTATTACATTGTAAAACAAATCGGAAGTCGTCATATGTCACAAGAATATGGATCACATTCAATAGAGCCGGTGATACGATTTTCTATATATATTTTTTAAATGTTCAATTTCCTAATCGTCCTGCGTTACGTCCTTTAATGAAAGATAAAGGTCTATTACATTGTAAAACAAATCGGAAGTCGTCATATGTCACAAGAATATGGATCACATTCAATAGAGCCGGTGATACGATTTTCTATATATATTTTTTAAATGTTCAATTTCCTAATCGTCCTGCGTTACGTCCTGTAAAGAGCATTACAATCGTTAACAAGTTTTTGTAATAATCATTTAAATAAATTGACTTGTGGCCAACATTTAGAGTTCCGACAGATATTTCTGAGAGAACGGATTTACGACAGCGCATGTGCAAGCAGTCATCAGTATTTGACGTCATAACCGTGACGTATTCAAGAGGTCAACCGCTGATATCTGGCCAAGTCCTTAAAACTGGCTAAATATATTGGCAAGGCTATTTTGGTTTTATTTTCTCGTGTCTGGGTGATTGCGTCACGAAGTATTCTTTTAGATAAAGAGTTTGAAATAATTGTTAATTTTTAGTGATTTCTATATGGGAAATGGAATATGAGTAATGATTAGACAATATTGATATATGTATATTTAAAATACGCTTTGACACTCATTTCATTCTTTTTAAACGAAAATTATTATTTACGGTATGGAAATGTTTTACGAAGTAGATTTTAACATTTAATAGACGTGTAAGATAGGTTATTTTGAGATATACACTTTTGGAATGTATGTCGGTAGTCATACTTTATTGGTCGGTAGTCGAGGTTCCATTTATTCCTTACCACCGATTTCTACCATTTCTCAACCTTGAATTTCTCTGACGTGATATTTTGTGTATTAAATAACCAAGATTTTTTTTTGAAAGGGGGAGGTGTAGGTCATCGATCTTTATATTTCACACGCAAAAAAAAAACATCAATATAGCCGATGTCATCCAAAACTGACCGAAATTTTTAAAATATCGGAATTTTAAGTATTGTTTTATGGCTGCGACATTAAAATTTAATATATACAAAAATAGGAATAATACTATTTTTGTTTAATGTATTCAAATCGGTTTAACCGTTTGGGTTATACATAGCGGAAACATTATATATATATATATATATATATATATATATATATATATATATATATATGTCTATAGTATTATATAAAAATCTAATGGTGTCTGTCAGTTTGTGTGTGTTACTCAGTCAGGTAAAAACTACTGGACCCATTGAGCTGAAATTGTACATGGACATTCTTGAGGTCCTTGGTTAACACATAAGCCTATTTTTATTTAGAAATTCCAACATGGCACCGCGCCACTGGCCTTGAAAACTCCCTTAACACTTAATTATCTATACTCTCAACCCCGTACGAAAGACGGGTACTCTGGTATTATGAAATATATTTATGTATTTAAAAGCCCTGTACGGATTTCGTGGGGTGGTTTCCCTATGTCCGCTGTCCTTACAAGAGCAAGATGGGGAAAGTAGCGTGTGAAATCAAGTGAAAACATCGCTGGTGTAAGAAAGGCAACGAATTGATACAGGGATCGATAACGGGAGTCAGCAATGTGGCGAACGAGTGAGTTGCTAATCATACCAAGTTAAAGTATGTAACAGCATATACCCAAGGTTTCGTGGTTAAGGGAAAGTTTAACCTTCAAAATAAAAACATAGAATCCGCAAAACATCCAGTTTTAATGTAGCCTTTCCTCAGTGTATGTGGGTTGTGTTTCTGTTGAAGATATCCCTGGTTATTCGTGGATAAACAATGGCAATAAATACCAATCAACAGTAGGGGAACTCAATGAAGAAAACTCAATAGGGAAATAAGCATGGATATTGAAGATTATGGGGGTATTCCTAACCTCAACCAATGACTACATAAATACTATAAGACACGACATGGCCATGTTAAATATTCTACGCTTATTCTTGAGTTGTCCAATACCCGCTGGGTCGCTTTGCTAGAGAATCTGAAGTTGATGTGACTGGCGCTAGGTGGCTCTACGGTCAAACAATGTTTCAGGCGGGTAAGAGAAAACGCACTGATGCCACATATGGGACCAGAGATGCGAGGGAAGGTCGAGAATCGCTTATCTCAGCGCACGAACTGACAACACTGACTATGCTGACGGAAGTAAGTGAGAATGTTTGTGAGAGAGAGGTCAACAGTTGTACAGTCTCAACCAAGTGGGATGCGTACAGTCAAGCACCTGCTGCTAGCGCTTTCTGATAGCTGTGTGTCAAACTTGTGACGAACAGCATCCGTAAAGCGTAGACTATTTCCCTATCCTATGTCGTGTCTTATAGTATTTATGTAGTCATTGCCTCAACAGATCTACTCCTTCTCAGAAAGTTCTAGAGATAACAATTGAACTACTACAACTTGTGAGTTATAATGTTAGAATTCATCAGACTAACATCTCAATATCAACGAAAAATAATAAATATGCTGACCACGATGCCGTGATTGTTTGGCTTTTACGTCTACGAGGTTTAAGTTGTTTGATGCACAAACACTTGCTGAACTCTCTGTAGATAAGCTAATCAGCTGATTACACAAATCATGGGGAGTAATTTGATAGACTAGAATCAAACGGGTTGATTGCACAAACGACTTTAAATAGGTGCTGATGGTTGCAATTCACTTAAACTCTTTTCCTAAAACAAAATATTTGTATTTAAATATCATCTAAACTTGCTTTATTTTTTACAAAATGTCGTCATAATGTGCAACACATTATAATTAGAAGCATTAAAACTTTGTTCCTTTTATACACACGATCTGAATCAGAATATAATTTTCTAATAAGAAATCCCGATGATTTACTTCTTCTAGAAACGTATAACATACAATCAATCACATGCGTTGTTAATTTATTATAAATAATTGACCTTATTATTGAACTATTTAGGGTTCAAAGAATCCGAAAGTGTTTAAGCGAACGATGCCCTATTTATTTATTACTAGGCTAAGACTGACATGTTGTGTTACATTTCAAATGAGTAGATTTATTTTCACGATAGTAGGCTATGCTTTTAGTTCTGTTTAACATTATCTAATTTGCTAATGTGCTGTCTACTCACATCTGTTCGACTATAAGCTTATGTACACGTTACATTATGGACTCTATGGCGTCACTGTAGACAACTAACATACATTGTAGAACAATGAATCAATCTATTTTGAAATAAAAGATACAACCCGAAGTGGTATAGTTTAATTGGATTGTGTTATTGATTTAAAAGTAACTCAAATTGTAAAGAAATTACAATTTAATAATAATAACCTTTTACGCGAAGATTAAAATATATTTTATACGTTCCGGTTGATGGTTGTTTTCTGTGACGTATAAAATATTTTTTCGTCATACTGCTTTGAAAAAAAGCTGTTTTCAATACATGCATTGAGATTCTAAATTTGTCTTTTTAGTCCTAGAGCCTAAAAAATTCAACTGAGGTCGAGATCATCAGCTGTTACTACGTTTATACGAATTAATTAACGATTGTAAAGAATCTATAAAAACAACCGATACTCTTGATTGTGAATAACATATAAAACAGCTGATACCATCGAGTTTAGTCCATTGTCGTATTTTTATATCAGTCCGGAAAAAATCCCACAATGCCATTACTTTTGAAGATTTTGAAGGTAAAAACTAAAAAAAAAAAAAAAAAAAAAAATTTAAAGATGGGCAGGTTAGGTTAATTTGGTGATTTGCCCGGCTTCGCTATTGATTAAGACATGTTAATGATAAAGACAAATAAAAACAATTATTAAATGATTAGGCGGAAAATACAAACAATTTTTAAACTAATAAACATCAACACAATAAACCAAATTCAACATAGCTTGTGTAACATTAAAACAATTATTTTTACAAATAAAAAGTAAATGGAATCATCTCTGTCCTTAGACACAGAAATACCTCAAGAGTACTTTTGACTGATGAACTCTTCTATTTCAATGTGATATTTGACGTTCTGCATAACTACAGAGTCTTCTGAGTTATGGAAAATATATAAATCGTCTGTTTATGAGTGTCAAGTACGATCAGGGGACTGCAATAATGTTTTTGATAAAATAACCTCTATGAAGAAATCATCAGCAGCATGGCCCAGACACAAATTATCTACCTGCAGCTAAAGCTATATCTCGGGAAATAAGTGAAGTATTTTTGTTTTCAAAAAATGACAAGCAAAAACGTTTCTTATTTTTTGCCTAACTATCTCCAGGTCATTTTATTCAATCTTGTTTAACTAAATATTATATATAAAAACAATTATTATTTCTGAAAATGATTAACATTCAAATATTATTTCCAAAAAATTATTACGAATATTTATTTTATTTGTATTCACCCCTGGAATTTTCTAAAATTCGAGTGTTCAAATGAATTAATTTTTTAATGTCGTCTACTCAATTTAAAAATGTGAATCATATTTAAAACTTGTACATGTATTCCTAAAAATTTTCCGTTTCGTACGGAATTCACATCTGCAACTTAAATAATTCATATTTAGATATATTCATATCTTATTAATTCGAAACTATCGTCGTTTCAAAATTACTGTAACTATTCCAAAGAAAGCGTTAAATTGTTAATTTTGTATGAAAACCTGATCGATGTTTTATAAAAAATATATGATTGATGAACTGCTTAAAATTGGAGCGACCTGGTTAAATTTTGTGTTTGCTCAACGGAGAAACTTAGTTAATTGTTTTCTTTACTAAACCTATCTAAACTTTAAAAGATGTATTACGGTGGCCTTCTTATCCGTAAACATAACAGGTTTGTGTTAAACCCTCCTCAATCTCCTTCCCTCCAGGAGGAGATACAAAAAGGGTCTATAACCAAAAACCGAGATTTACAAAGTTTGTATTTTAAGTTCCAATATATATACAGTTCCATATATATATATATATATATATATATATATATATATATATATATATATATATGAGAGTCCTAAATTGTAACACTGTGTATAGTGTTTGTGGCAAATTTAAAACAATACATTAGAACAAGTTTGCGAACTTTGAGAAAAGTGTATCATACAATATATCCCTTTTTAAAAATAGTACCACAAACCAAATGTATTGCATTGCCGGAAATGAGACCTGTGAAAAACTAAGCTAATTTATCAAACTACACTGTAACTTTTCTGACAAATAATAATTGACGAAACATATAACACATTGCGTGTACGATATACAAGTCAAGGTTTGATGTTCATCAAAATAACGACATTCCTTTATCTTTGCACGCAGTGGTAAAGATTTTAGGAAAATCAGAACAGATTGCAAGTAAAAAAAAGAAAATAATCATCAATTTTTTGAAATTAAAATTCTTCATTTTTTTCAGCTTTTAAAACAGAATTTCAAACACCCTTTTTCATGAATTAAATTTCAATTTATTTATTTACATTTTTGTTTAATAAAAAATTTTTAAAAATCATTAGTTTCTGTGACGAGAAAATCAAATTTTATAAATTTATTTAGCCTTCAAAAATAATTCTGTAGCTAAACAACCCATGAAGAACCTAGGCCTGTTAAATGGCTTCTCATCCAATTAATGTATGATCAGTACATCACTTCCCTTTTCAACAATTCTAAATTACGTCGTAGTTACGTACTTTTCTTGAGATGTTGGGTTGACAAAATATATTGTAACTTCAACGGATATTGAAACAAAGATAACATACCAAGTAAGAGCGCTAGTAGTTAATCCATTCAGGGCTTCCACTTGTCTTTTCGAAAGAGAAAATTTCCTACAAATCGCATACAAAGATTATATTTTGTTTACACAGTAGCGTTTAATCATTAAAATAAACCAATATGATCTTCATTTCTTCAAAATACTACTTTGTGAAAAAACGGTCAAACACTTAAATCTTTCCTGACAATAAAAAAGAAATATGTAAATTATGTCTCTCTATTTACTGATTGGTATAATTTGATTATATTTGGTGTAAGGATATATTTTTAACATATTTCCAAACCTTTTCACACTTTGTGGACAACACACGATTTCAATGTACATAGTTGCTAAATATCATAAAACAAATACTTTATTCCCTCAAAATCGGTTGAAACTATGTTGATAATATTTTGTTAAACAGTGGCCTCAAAGAACCAAAAGAAAACGTTCAGGGTTTTTTTCCCCAAAATTCTACTTTTGGAGTTAACAGTCAGAGACTAAAAATTTACAATGAACACCAATCTAAATGTTTAATTATTTTACAATAGATCAAAGCGATTATATCTTAACAAAATATTGATTGTCTGTTATCATACATTTATTTTTAGTAAAAAAGAGAGGGGTAAAAGAGGTGTAATTTGGCTCGTCGATATGACAACCTAACGAAATTATCTTTGACATGTAATTACCATTAGGAAACGCTGAATGTAGAAACATTGCGAATGTAACATAAAACTATTCTCACTAACATAAATAATAGTAATGATGTTGTTATTATTATGTTTAATATTTCATTTACTTCAATGGGTCTGTACAGAAGTCTGAGAGTTGCCAGAGAATTTATCAGCAATAACTGTCAAAATTTTAAATAACTCTCGTCTATTCAATTGCATCTGCTGCTTAACGGCCTAATAAAAGTTCATTGCAACTTTGAAAATAGTCTTCAATTGAATGTAAAAGTAACCTTGTTTTCAATAACGTGTTATTTTTAGTTAGTCATGTTACACATACACTCTTTTTCCAGCATTTCTCTCTAGCTTTAGTTTAATTATAATGAATAAAATAATGGTCGTGCCGGATGTGAATTTAAACAGTTTCTTCTGGTTCCTATATTCTGAAACAATGAGGGTATTTCTTAATGGGTTTTATCTCTGAATTCTTTGAAACTCTGGAAGGAAGAGAATAATTTGTTGTGTAGGAGCAAGCAGACTGTTGTGGAATATTTCCCTTCATATGAGGGGAAATAAAAAATAAGAAATTCAATTTAACTGGCTGGATAGTCATAATTAGACGTTAACTAAAGTTGGTAACTAAAGAGACCTTAAATCATTAGAGAACATTAAAGAGATTTGTTTCTCCATTCAGAATGTTTCCGATAAGGCAATTCCTGATAGTAACCATTTCTTAAAGGGTATTTGGTTAGATGAGGCTACATTGTCTTATCGCCGAGTAAAACTACAACTTATATTTTCCTTTCTATTTCACTAAAAATAAATAACTGATTAAAGACTAAAATCAATAATTTGAACAATTATTGTTTAGATACATACGCATTGACAGGTTATAAACATATTAAATGTTGAGCTGGACTTATGAGAAAAATTATAAGGTATAACAAATACACAGAACACAATTCTCACAAAAAAATACACCTAAGTATCAGACGCGTTTCAGCGACAAGGTCGTCCTATTCAGTGATACACGAGCTACACCAATCAAACTATGACTATAGCTACTGTGTTAGGTGTAGCTCGTGTGTCACTGAAGAGGACGACCTTGTCGTTGAAACGCGTGTGATACTTAGGCGTATTTTTTGTGAGAATTGTGTTCTGTGTATTTGTTATACTGTAGGTTATAAACATTTAGATTAATGTTAATTGTAAATTTTTAGTATTTGATGGTTAACTTCCAAAGGAGAATTTTTGATAAATGAAGACAAGAACGTTTTTATTATTAAGAAATAGGAACCTTCAAATGGGCAAAATGCCTTGAAGGCCCTAAATTTTCTCATTCTGATTGTACAAAACAAATAGTTTAATATGCTAAGTAGTTTGTAGTTTATAGTACTGATAATCTTGTATACACCAACATTCTTTTGATCTTTTGTTTGACTGATCAATGTAAGTAAGACTATATTTATTTTGTTTTTTTATCCTATTTTTGTATGTATAATTCTCCTATTCTTGTATGTATAAATTTTATAATATATTTATTTAGTTCTTATGTATTTAGTGTTACGTTGACATCAGTCTTGGCAAGTTTATTACAGTGTTTGAACTTGGACACGTGTTTAGTTATTTTTGTATTTTGGTGACTTTTGTTTAATTATCTATAAAAAAAGAAAGGGAATGATTGTTGTTAATTTGTAGCAGATTGAGGAAATAAATACATTTATTATTATTATTTATTATTATTATTTTTGAATCAGGATAGAAAAATAAAGAGATTTTATTAAGCATTCGGAAATTTTTCCATTAAGGGAATCAAATGCCTTTCATTGATGAGACAGGAATGGTGTGCCTTATTACTGGTGATCCTACACAATAAGGTAACACTTAAGATTAATTGGGTTAGTAGATATCTGTAGGTTTTTGTTAATTCGGAATGGAGACGATAAATGTCGGATAAGTAGGACCGCAATAGAATTTAAAGTTCTTAGAGGTGAGGATACTTCTCACGATATTCTTAACAGTATTTAGAAAGGATCTGGGTTGTATTCTCAACAAGTCATGTAAAATATTCTGCAACAGATCCATTTCGGGTTGGAATGGAGAAAGGGCTAAAGACATCAAAGGAAACAAGCACAAACAAAAAGCTATAAAATGAATATTTTATTTCGATAAGGAAGACGTGAAAATAAATACACTGATTTCAATTTATATGAAGCACATCAATTAATGAATATGAATTTATGACACCAAATCTGTTGTTTGTTTGTATAAAAATTTTAAATCTTTAGATGTGAATAAGGATAAATGGTCTAGCTACTAGTGCTCTTCCTTGGTGTGTGAAAGAACTCTGTTTCAATTACCGTGTAGTAAATCGAAACCCAATAGCAGCGAAGTCTACTTAATTAGAATTACTGGGAAGGGAAGTCAATTTACTGTACTAAACACACATTAACAGAATGAAAAGCCACAAGCGTAGTCTCTTCACGGGTTGTTTAGCTAGTGGATTTGTTTAAAGGACGGATAGATGATTATAAATTTAAAATAATATCCATAAAACCAAATTCAAAACTTAATTTTCTCTTCACAGAAACTAATGATATTTTATTATTTCAATAAATACGATAACATTGACTAAATGATAAGTGAGTACAAGTATGGCAATCCCAAGTGACACTAGCTACATCACACCTGCGGTCCAGCGTTGCACTCTCTATCATCTTTCCTATCAAGTCTCTCTTGTCCAACGTTTGTGCTTTTCACTCCCTAACGCTATTTTTCTATACAAAAGTTACGGTACTTATTTGATGTTCCTTTCTTCCTTTTTAAAAGAGGACAAAGGTCGAAAGGATTTTTGCCTTTAAACAACAAGAAAAAACAAATAAATTTGAATAAAATTCAAGTTTGTAGTAGAAATTTTTATGATGAAGATTTGCCTTTTTATAAAGTTCATATATAAAAAGAGAGATTTACCTATACATTTTGGTATTTTAAGGTTAATTACAATAATTATATCTAAAACAAAATTAGGCTAATTAAATTCGTATGCTAATAAAGTAAACATTATATTTCAATTAATAGGCTATTAGTTGCATTTATTCGTTATGTGCATGTGTGAGAGTGTAGAACAAATGAGAATACTTGTGCAATGTTTGTGTACAATTTTTAATAATTCAAAATTTTATAAATAATAAACAAAACAAATTAAATAAAAAGTTCACATATATAAATTATATATTAGTGAAGTAATTTTTGTGAGATCTAATTGAATAACTGATTAGTCTACAAACAATGTATAACATGAAACGTATATTTATCGATAAAAGTTTTCATTGTACACGAACTACAACTGCAAGCCTTGCGTGTATATTTCATATAAATGACGAAGAAATTATTCCCCTACACGTTTTCTCCCATTTTCCTGTTAGTATTTATCGGACTAATCTGATGGCAAGACGTGGGGTTTAAAGTAGGGTAATTGTGTAGCTGTTGGCAACATTGTTCGTGTAACATAGATCGTGGCTTACCAGGGATGCCAACTATAAATACCTGTTTAGAGTTAGTCACATTTCTTTATTTCCAAAAATGTGTTTTTTTAATTATTGAGAAATCGATGTTGTAACTGTGGAAGTAAAATATTTGTTTTTAACAGAATTACGTTTGTTATTGATGAGTGTAGGTTGAAACTGGTTGTGATATTCTTAATTGTTGTGTGGACAAAAAAATATAACAGTGGTAGATTTTTTCTTTTCGCATAATTTATTTACAATATTTGAAAGTATTTATCTTAGTTGTGGTAGATAGAAAAAAATACAATTTTAAAAATTATCTCTCAGATGAAAAAAAATTAATATTCTGTAAAAAGGTAATGTAAAATTAAATGTTATTTTTGTAGATAATCATTAAACCCCTAACCTAAACTGATAGTTTGTATGTGGACGCTTTCAGTCAAGAAAATATAAAAATATTTCGTGTCCAATCCCTCTATTTAAAAAAAATGTTGGGGGAAATTAAAATCAGTTAATTTGGGGGGAATTTTGTAACTGATGAAATAAAGGGAAAACATATTTTAAGTTGTGATATTAACAGTAAATGTAACTTTGTATCGCGCCTGAAATTTACAATAATTAATTTTAAAAACCGTATGTCTTCCTATATATATATATATATATACGTGTATACTACTCTACAAGAAGAATATCGGTTATCATTGTCTCACAATAAAGGAAGAAAAGAATACAAAATTAGGATTACCACCTAATGATATTCTAACAACTTCAGGGTCCGAAGAGAACAAAAGAGATCTGATACGAAAGACTAAAGATAGAGTATATACCAAGACTACATATAAAAGGTGTAGATCCAACTCTTGAGGTGTCTCTCGAGCTTGTCACAAGTACTTACTATGATGACTATCTAGGATATTGTAGCTAGAAGTTAAGGAATCCATTAGAATTGTGAGCCTACATGAGAATACGTATGTCTCAAGTACAATTATAGGGACATTGTACATAAAATTTAACACAAAACAAAATACAAGAAGTTATGAAAAGTTTTAAGCAACTGTTGAGAAAAATGATAAACACAAACTATACTGACTATCGTCTCTCAAACGATTTCAAGTGTAGAGAATTTATTTATATGAAATATTTTAAATTGTATTTTAATATTAAAAAAATGTATGCATCGTTTAATTTTAACCAGTGATTGTTTAGAGTGATAAATTAAGATTGGCAAAAGACAATCGTATTGATTGTACTCGCTTTGCACGCTATCTGGTTATCTGTTTGTCTTTGCACATAAATCCACGTCTAACTGGGTCAACGATCCATTCAATACGTGCTGTAAAAGGCAGAAGGAATGAAGTAAATGGGTTTCCTTCTAATCAAGATGATGTACCAATCCCTATACGAAGAGTAGATTTACAAGTGGGTGTGAAAATTTCTTTAAAAGTAATTAATTTGATTTGATTGTATTGAAACGGATAGTATCGTTGATAAAGTCAAGACGTTCAGTGATTCTTATGACCACAGGATAAATTTCAAAAAAGTCAACGGTGAGAAAGATAGTATGATGAAGGGCATAATTGTGTAAGGTTCATATCAAGGAGCTGAAATAAAGACGAAGATATGTCAACTATATCGGTTTTTCCACCATAAGCGAGAGAGAATGCTTAAAACAAATTTGTGTAGCCTGAAGAAACAGTATATTAACAACGGATTGAGGTACTATTTGAACAGACTTACACCCTTTAGTTCCTCATCAAATACAGATTCTCCACTGTTCCTCTTGGGCTCGTTTGATTGTCGACCCCTCTCTTGATCTCCTCCATTGTCTTGCCAGGAACTTTCAACGTTCCAGAGTCCTCCTTCCATGTATTTCTAAGCTTCCCAACTTTATGTGTCTAGTAGGATTCCGATGTTTTTCTGTAAATGTCTCCTTTTACTTTTCTCAAGGTGGGCCAAATTCACTTATATTTCGTTCTCCTAATTTAAAACTCTGTGGTACTTGCGTCACTCTCCTCCAAAGCTGTTGGTTTCTGATTGTGTCTAGACAGCATTTTAAACTATTCAAATTAAACATCTATTCATGAATATATGGACTTTTGTAATCACCCGCTTGTTTAACTTCCAAGTATCACACTCATATAGTACATTTTTCACATTAGAATTAAACATTCACATCTGAAATCTCTGCTTCTCTCTCAAAGATTGTTTGAGCTCCTTATCTTCAGCGTGCTGTTAAATGAATAGTAAAATTTACCAATTTTACCAATTCACGTTCACCTCCCACTAGATTAACAGAGGTTTAAGGGAATATCCGTTTTCATATTAATTACTCCAAAGTAAATATTCAAATAAGGGAGATTACTTGGTTTTGAAAATACACTAATGTTGGCAAATATTCACCTACACATGACAAATTTTTATAAAAATCTTTAAAATTCTGGAAAAAAAACTTGTGAATGTATGAGGTGAAAGAAAGTCAGAATGGACTTCATGGGAAGTTTAATGCACAAAAATTAGATATTTTTATACAAGACAGGAAATGAAATGTCAAAAAAAAATTTGATCTAGCTGAAAGGTTCATTATCCAAGCTAAACGCGGTGAGAGGTTCATTGTCCAAGATCCAAAATTCATAAATGTGAACAAATGTATGACACCCAAACTACAAAATGGAGGAACTTACTGATATAAATAATATAATTCAATGTGCAAACTTGTGCACAATAAATCTAAAACAAACTTCTTAAAGCGAGGATAACGTCTCATTTTCTATCATAATTACGATTACTGATAGGTTCGTTATTTATTAATGGGATTTTCTATTTAAGGATAGGAAAAATACCAATTAAACCGTGTGAAGTAAGTAGCTTAAGAAAGATAAAAAAATTACATTAGAATTATCAGTTTTTCCTTAAGCTTTTAAAGTTTAGTCGTGGCTTAGAACAAAAAGAAAAAATATACATGCATAATTTAGGTTTGATTTAATATTTTGTTTCTATCGTAAGGGGAAACGAGAGTCACAACCATTTACGTCTTAATTCAAGAAAAGTGAACTTTTCCAAAGTTAATTCACAACGGCTGGGAATGAACTGTCAATGGTTTGTAAGATGTAAGCTTGCCAGGTTTATAATTTATAGGCTTTACCGTCAACAAGTCAAGGGCAAGTTTCGTTTTTTTACTTCATTTGAGATATGTAATATATTTTTTCACTTATTAATATATTAAGATTCACCGTTTTACTCAATGGGAATATATAAACTTGAAATCCTATTACGAAGAATAGTTTCTTATAAGATTACATCTTAAGACGAATTGTGTTTTCAGACGACATTGTTCAAGTAGGGAAAATAAGGAAAACAAAACATTTATAAACCTCAAAAAGAGTTTTAAAAAACTAAGACTGTGTTAAAATACAGTTATGTATCTTGTACCACCCTAATTTACATTTCGATGAGATAGTCATCATTCTCAAAAGTTACTACTACATACTCAAAATAAACCTACAACTAAGTGCTAGGTAACATCCCTCTACTCCCAACACAGAGGCAAATCTTGTAACAGGTAATTGAAATTGAAATGTGGACGAGTGAATGTTTTCTGTAACCTTATAGACTACCTACATAAACTATAACATCATATAAAAATTACCTTTCCACACTTCCAGGTCAATTAGCTGTGGCAAGACCTGTCTCCTTGTGATTGGCTTGTTAGGAGTGGGAGGAGGGTGCTATACTTAGCACTTAACTCTGGTTTATTTTTAGTCTGTATAAAGTACACTCTGAGGATGATGTCATCAAATTGTATATTAGGGTAGTATAATAAACATAGGTATTATATCAGTCATACTTTTTGTTACCTGTTTTTGTA
Source organism: Aphrophora alni (assembly GCA_963513935.1). Classification (NCBI taxonomy): domain Eukaryota; kingdom Metazoa; phylum Arthropoda; class Insecta; order Hemiptera; family Aphrophoridae; genus Aphrophora; species Aphrophora alni. The sequence continues at coordinate 139,338,312 of OY740767.1, read as the reverse complement.
ATTTGAGAATCCTTTGTTTACCTTATTATGAATTTCCCCACAAGACTTTTGATATATCAATTACAAAATTTCAGTGTTGTTAATTTCTTAACAAAATCAAATTAATTTTTAAATAACACAAATAAATAATTTAATCTTAAATTACAATAAATTACCTAATCACCCAAAACCACAAACTTTTACAATCATCATAAAGTATAATTCACTCACTGCGTAAACATAAATTATTTGGCAGTTTCTATCTTACCTGGTTGCACATTATTTATTATATTAACATAATTATTTTTCTACAAAATTCAATAATACAAAATTTAAACAAATTAACCTAATATATTATTTATAAATAACATAATTCCAAAATAAAGCAAATATAAGAATGTCGTAGTGATAAGATAAATAAAACAAGCTGAAATACAAGAAAACCTAAGGCGAAACTTCTCAAATGACATCTGAACAACCTAGATCTGTCCAACTTCAGCAATATTCCTTTTTCATGTTCTGTAATTTGATGAGAAAATAATTAATTAGAAATTTGATTGTGCCAATAAAGTGCCAGTGCGAATAAGAAAATGCTTGGTGCCTTTAATGTTTACTGAAATTTGAAACAAATTTGCCTAACTATTCTAACTTTGAAGAATGCAAAAGGAAGCGATAATACCATGCGAGACTGAAAGTTTCTTGCATTTCGTATAGATGAAAGTTCTTACTTGCTCCGCCCTCCGCTGTGCAAAGCATGAAATAGTCAGGAGTGTTCAGTATTATATCAGAAAAACATTATTAGAAAAAAACTACTACCTTACATAACATTATAAATTTGGTTACAATGAAAAGAACCCTATAACTTATCTATAATGTTACTGTATATCGAAGAAAGCACAACATTATAAAAATAATTACAAATTATGTTTCATAAATAGAATAACAATAGATATAAAGAATGTTATGTACTTCATAATTTATAATTGGAATTCAGTGACTGTTTCATAATTACTCACAAGAAACACTCTTTACAAATAGCACTTTTACGACAACTAATACAAGAACTTAGATATATTGTTTATATTTGAAGAATGGAAACTAACATAGTCAAATTAATACATCAGAGAAAGAAAAACTACTTGGATTCTATGTAATGAATGGAAACTATTTTGAAAAGAAATTGAGCTCAATACTCCCAACTAGGTGGGATATAAATAGCACATAAAATTACCAAAGAAAAGAAGCACATATTTTGAGTAAATATTTTTAAGAAAGTTGTTTCTAATTTTTTTATGAGAATCCTCAATATGCTTGAGAATATATATTGAGAACACATGTTGACTGTACTGTAATCGTTTATTTTATTTTATGTTATGTATTTTTTATATCTTAACTGTACAGGGTGTTCGAAACATATTTGAACGGTTTATACACTGATCCACATGGGGAAAAAGATATTGTGTAGACATCTATCTACAGTATGAGTTAAAAGTCAAGTTCCATATACAAAATGTTCCGAAAATTCATAAAATGTGATATTTTTCTTTGTGCACCGTAATTAAATTTTTATGTTTTCATAAAATATAGAAAAAAATTAAATGCTTTTGAAATTATTTTTCGAATTTAAGTGATTTAAAGTTTTAAAAAACCAATTATCTTTGGATCTGATTTTAAGAGAAACACCGAAATCATAAATATTTTTTTCAAATATAGGGTTTTTGAATACACAAAAGTACGAAATGTACACATTTTTATCGACGTAGAGTTTTCCAGAAGTGAAAGTTTTAATTCTTATTATTAACTTTAAAATAAATTACAATTCTACTTTTGAGGTTACCTGAAAAAACACACGTTGATTACTAAAATATTGATAAGGTCTAATTTTACAGAAGACTAACATGAGGAATAAAAATAAACACCCTGCTAAAATGCAAACTATTAAACTAAAATAAGTTTATAGGGATGTAACATTATATGTTCAAAAAATATTTATTAATTTATGACGGATTTCGTTTACAATAAAAATACTCAAAATGTTTTCTTTCTGCAATTTGGCAGTGGTTTGTTGGTTATTACACCCATCCATTACATTCTGTAGCATCTCAGATGAGATTTTGTTTCCTTCAATTAATATGTCGTTTGGATATTTTTAGAACACTCTGTATATAACTAACTGTGCGGCAGCTTCGACCACTTCTAAGTCGGGTTAATTACATTTCAAGCATAGAAAATTACATCTATGTTATATTACATCTACGTCATTTACTAAGGTATTTTTCCTTCATTTTCTAAAGTAACGTACAAAATAGATAGAAGTTCTCTAACGATAAAATTATAAAATCTTAAACCTAATTCTAAACAACTACATAAACAGTAATTGTAACACATCCTTACGTTGTATCAGGTAACAACAAAATGATTATCGCAGTTTAAATTATTTCTGAAAGGAGGACGATTTCCATAGACATTTAACTCGTGCGTCGATCGTGTTACTTAGAGATATAGTCCCCCGAGGCGCTTCACACGGGCATCTCAAATTAAAACCACTACAATTATTTAGAGACCTCTAAAGAAATTTAAATAATTCCTTTAATTTTAAATAAAGCTTAAGTATGTATCATCTTTGAAATTAATAAATGTATATTGTTTGAATTAGTTTTAACAAAACATGGACTAAAACTTGACCAGATTACGTAGCTACATAAGAAAGAAAAGTATAAGAAAATCGAATCAGCTGTTATCGAGTATAAACTGAGAGACTTTGAGTGTTGTATATATATATATATATATATATATATATATATATATATATATATATATATATATATATAGTATTATGCATATATTATTATGAGCGAGCACATAAAGAAACTTGTGCAAATATTTATTTTAACTATAACAAAATCTAAGAAATCAGAATTAGTCTTGATGATATGAAGTTTAATTTCCACGAGTTATTTTACTCCTCAATGGAAACTCAAAAATTTATTTTATGGTAACCGTTTATGAAATATTTAACCTGTGTATTTATACTAAATGAATTTGTTTAAATTTTTGAATAATTACTTCTTTCCATAATATAATTCTGACTATTCTCTATAATTATGTTGTCTACAAATGGCACTAACGTCTTTAACAATAAGCGTGTACGTGTCTCAGAAATGCTTGGACGTGCGCCTGAAGTGGAAGGCCCTTTAATGTATATTTGCCGCACCTTCTTCTTTTTCTTGTCGTTTAAAGGATAAAAAAATTAAGATCTTTATCGTCTTATAATAAAAAAGAATAAAATAAAAAAAAGACAGCTAGCCCACGAATACTCTAATCTTGCAGAGGTTGGAAAAGAATAAGTGTTTTCCAAGAGAGACGTGATAGGAACGATTAAAGAGAGGGATCTAACCCAAGACAAATAACAAAGATGTAGATGCAGCTAGGTCCTCTTGGAATTATATGCCCGTACTCATTATAGTGAACCTTTGAGGGTCCGTGATATACTTACGCTTCTTGAAGGTTTATAGAGCTTTTGATGTTTCTGAACAAAATTAGTTGCTAATCAACAGAGTAGTTACTGTCTCCACTAATAACATGGTTTTGAGGGTTGTTTACATAAGGCAGACAATAAAGACCTTAATTTTTCTAGCAACTAAAATTCGAACAGTACATATCTAAAGCGAAATAATTTGAACCAACACGTACAAACATACTGTCTTTAAGTTGTCAAAAGAATTAACAAATAAATAAAAAAAGTTAAAATCATTATTTGGATACAATAACAATGTACAAGGATTTTTTTCATTTCTAAATGTTACGTTATATTTGTAGTTGTATAGATAATTAAACTGAAATTTGTGAAATGTTCCTTTGAGCAAAGGTAATCCAAGAAGTTGACATTTTAAATCGAACAAAGTAATCCGTCAAACTGTATACAAACGTTTGCCACAGTCTATTAGAACATTGAATTTTTCACTGGCAGTTTGACGTTTTCACCTACTTAGGTTTAACCTACTTTAAGTTTTCAAGTTATTGAAGTTTTAGAAGCAACATAGCGTAAAATTTTAAACACAGAATATTATTATTGTTGTGTAACAATATTGAAAGCTATAATTAGTACAGTTTCGTTTGGAATGTTTGTGACGTTGTGGGTAATAAATTTATAATAATTTAATGCAACTATGTTACTAACTTTATAAAATTGAAATCGCGATTATCTACAAGATACGCGAGACCATGTAACGTCCTCCAATTGAAGTTATTTGTCACCATTGGCTCAACACTATATAGAAGTTGCAATTTTTGTACGAATTTGTTACCTAGCCTCGGTTTTACGAATTGTCGGAAAGTTCATTAACCAGAAAAATGCGGTAAATTAATTTGAAATTGTAGACAATTTTTATATTTCAAAACATGGTTACAACAATACCTAGTTATATATCTTTGTTTATTTATCATTGGATAAATATCCAATGATAAATAAACAAAGATTTTATTTTTATTTTTTTTAAGGTAAAAAATTAAAAATGCATAACTAAAATAAAAACTCTTAATGGTATAATATCGAAATTAGAAAACAAAAATGCAATAATTAATTAATATATACTTGAAATATTGTATTTGTTTTTCAGTCCAGTAATGCAACGATAGTCTCTACATTTAAAAATATATATTATTTTTACATTTTTTAAATTCTAGAAATTTTCAAATGGTGAGTATAGAAATTAGTTTTTAATCAGTTTTTCTACACTTAAATTTTACAAGAGTCTATAATAAGTTCATTTTTACATTTTGGCGATTTGTATTACGTTACTACCAAAGGAGATATGAACAACAATAATTCCACTTTAATGTAGTGTGCTTCTTATTTCAAAATTCCTATTGTATTTTAATACATTGATTCAACGTTGTACCTCACGATTTTGGCCCTTAGAATGGGGGGGGGGACTTTTTGGCATGTCGGTTTGTCTCCAGATACGGCGGGTGGGCTATCCAATCCCTTGCTGGTGTGAATATACGATGTAATGTAAGGTATCGCGTGCTACTCATCGCATGTGGCTTGGGATAGCTTGTACACACGAGTACTAGGGGGGCGGGAGCCTTCCCATAAAACAGGGGGAGCACTATACTCTCGGTGTTAACCCAAGAAAACTGTAGAAAACCTTTCTGTTATGCCGGATAGTTTCCAGCTTTGCTGGTGGACTATACAATCCAACGTAGTTGCCTTCGGAAGATGGTGTGGGATAGGGTATCACGTGACCCACCAGACGGTGGTTCATCAAATGTGGCATGGGGAACCTTGCCCACATGAGTATCCATGAGAGCATGCAGTCTATCCAGAGGTGTTGGACTTTGGGGGCATGTGCTGAGGAAGGTTTCGAGGTGGTAGTGGTGTGCTAGTGGTGGATAATATGATTTTCTTTCAATTGACTTTGGGCCTGGTGTTGTGCCGAAAGACTCTCGGTCACCAGCCCTCCTAGTTCTTCGAAGCAAAATTTTATTTAACTTTAACTCATCAGTACTTGAAATTTAGTACAAAACTCAATCTGTGGATAGTTTAATTATTAATTTTATTGATGTGTGATAGGACTAGGTGTATATTGCTTACTACATAGAGTCTCTCTTAGTACAAAGCAATGTAAAATTCAAATTATAGCGCACTAAAATACATAAATTTAACAACTTTAATCAAAATCAGACCGCAATATATTATTATATTTGGAAACATATTATCTGTATTGAGATATGTGTTTTCAGTCAATAAATTTAATACGTACAATGTGTAACCTGACTACTGCATCATTCAAAGGCGTTAATTGTGTTCTGGTAACCTGATGGTTTACGTCATCATTTTAGGACTTATAGGTTGTGGGTTCCAATCCCACTAAGGACATAAGCTTTTTACAGGAAAGTCATTCTTTTCGATTCGTAATAAGCCAGAGGGAGGGTTCATTATAAATAAACACTGGTTGGTAGGAGTGGAAATAGACTGGGTTGGTTAAAATCGAACTGCACAGAATACGAATCATGCTAATGTATTTCCGTTAAATGAAAAAAATTAATGTGTCCCAGAAAGATTATACTTGATATAAATGAGTTATTATAATAAATATTCCCAAAAAAGAAAAACATTTTTTTGAAATGCATACAGATTGAAATGTATATTAGACTTTTAATTAATATGCATTAAAACGGTTTTGTTTTGTCTATTTTTTTTAGCTGAGTAGACATAAACGGGCGAAGCGTTAAGGTATACAAATCACAATACAATGCCTAAATATTTTAAACCTACTTTTATAACTGAAGTGTACTCTATGTTTTATTTAGTTTATACAGACTTCATAAATTATAAACAGATCAGTAAACATCCGTATAATCCCCGTACGTCCTATTTATCATTTGCTTTAATCTTCAGCCATTTAATACTGAATTACTCACTACGTATTTAATTTATAAAATCCTAGCATTGTTGTAAAAACAAAATGTTACATTAAATGGTTCAATGTTAGTCAGGAACACATGAATTAACGGTGTTGTGAGAACGAGATATTTGTTGTTTTTGTATCTACAGATTGTAAACTGTGCTCATACATGTGCGAATATAAGTGTGAGCTTTTCGATAAAGATGTTTAGTATTTAAAAGAGTCTACGTAGTGCCTTATTAGAGGGTACTGATCCGAAGACCCATGGGGATTTCCAAAAGGATATTAGTTGAGAAATGTACCGCATCTTTCAAGAGTAAGTTAGAGGATTAAATGATTTTGGTTTGTTTATTTTGTCCTATCCCTAAGAAAAACCTCTTTGTTGCATGCATAGGCCTACATAATTGGGGTTTATTAAAACATCAGCTGCTATTTTAATTGTTATTTATTTGTTACCATAGCAACATTTTTTTTCATTGTTGAAATGTTTGAAACAGAATAATTTAATAAGTGGTAAACTTGTCGATTTAATTACAAATAATTATGTGATTTTTTTTCCCACATGACTTTACCCTACAAACAAGCATCGAATTGATTCAGTGTTATTATAAATAAATGTGAACGGAGTTTATCAGTCGTGTTAAGAAAGTTTCGTACAAGCAAAAGTTAGAGGAACGGACCGTGCAGTGTAATCGTATGTAAAAAGTTTGCTAGTAAATTTGAAACCACAGAGTCCGTTGGTGACATAAAAAGGTCAGGAAGACTTTCAATCGTAAGAGATAAGATTACTAATGCTGAAGTCTTAAATAAAAAATAAAAATAATAATTACAACAAAATAAGATATTAAATCAAAAATAAAGAGGAAAGACTATTTCTTCTTTAGGAAGATGACGGTGGCCATCTCGAACATCTGTCTTAATAACCCTAACGAGAAAGGAATTTGGCTTAATTTTAAGTTTTTTATTAAATATCGTTTATGTACTTTATTTTGTTCTTTGTTGAAAAACAAATGAAAAATAGTCAATTACGTTTTCATTTAATTTTGAAAAACCCAGTATGTTATTCCGATAGATTCATTTCCGATCGCACCAGAGAAAGAAAACACCTAACCTAACATAACCCAACCTAACCTAACCTAACCAAACCTGACCGCGTGACTCAAAAGGAAAACAAAACTAGAGAACTATACAAACTAAACTTTGTTGAAATAGTTAACAAACTTTCTCACCCATTCCTAAAACCAATAAAAACAAACTAAAACTATTCGTTATCAACACTGTCAGTTAAGTCAGTAAAAAGTCAAAACGAACAATGGACGCAGTCTATGGATGATTTGTGGCAAGGATTAAACTTTCTTTGTTTCTGACATTACGTGTTCTCGGCGTAATTTGTAATTTATCAAAATAAAGCTTTGAATATCGACTACCTAAGGTTCATTTTTGTATTTTCCTGAAACGTATTTTTTATTAATGTTGCACAATTGTTTACGTCATTAAAATTCGTATTTTAGTTAAATTTGAAAGACTTTGTTAAGCTGCCTTGTAAATGCCGTTGTTGGCGAAACCATGGTCGGCAAGACTCAAATAAATTGTAGAATTTACTAAATATTGTGTTTGTTTTTCATTAAAATGGAGTTCTACCAAGTACCATCGGTCAATAGTGTAAATCGTATTGAACAAAATTCTTAGCATCTGATTCGAGAAATTACGTCTTTTATAACAGACCAAAAGTCGATAACTCTGAAACCGGCATTTTTGTTTGTGTTCTTTGAGAATACACGTGCGATAAATTACATTGAAATTCTTTTAGAACATCGTAATTTTGTGTTTTTGTTATGATAGCTACCCCTACCCCACCATTTTTCAACTATCTAAAAATTAAAAAAAAAAACTCATGAGGTATGGATAGATATGCCCACATACTAAATTTGGTTAAAAACTGTCTACTTGTTTGACCTATAGAGACATACAGAGTCAGACGCGAGACAGAAAGACACGACAGAGTGACAACTTTAAAAAAATCTATATTTGGACTCATTAGACCTTGTGGTATAACTGATTAATTAAAAAAAAAATCGACATACATTTGTTGCCAGATCTCAAAACATTTTAATACTGTGTTCATATTTAAAAGGTAGAAAAGCTTTATACAAATAATCAAATTCATTAAAATATTTTCCCTTAATAAATCAACACAAATGAAACAAAGAGAAGATCCTGGTTTTCACTTGCAGTCAGCGAGAAGAATGAACATTTACAATAGCTGATTTATCACGATTTTGTTGATATTTCTTTGCTGTACATTAAAACTTCAATTCATCTTCCTTTTATTACAAAGGAATAAAACAGTACGAAACATTTTCTATATTTACGACATGGAAATGATTATTACTCATCTACAAAGATATGTTGCGTGTCAGGCTGTTCAACCCCCCAACAATAAATTCAACTTCACATTTACGGAGTCAAATAGCACTCATAACAGATTCTGTCGGTTTTTTTTTACTTTTAACATAAGGCGAAAATCTAGAAAAAATACCTAAGAAAATATATGAAAATGTTAATATTCCACTTCAAAATATACATTTGTTTCGAGGTCATTAGATTTACTTACCCAGTATACGAATTATAAAGAATGCACGTTTATTAGCGTTTATTAGAAGTTTATTTATTGAAAATTATGGCAAGTGGCAACACAAATTGATTAAATACATATACTGTTTCATTAAGTTATCAATTGTTTGTTAATTAATTACATTATCATTGAATACATTAAATTATAAATGAATACAAAATGTTTCGTATGTAGGGTTGTCACGATTTTCGAAACTCGTGTCTGGATAAATAACGTTGGCAGTATTCCAGTACCACTGTGGGTGGAGAGACAACTGGGAGCGCTTACTCCAGGGAAATTTATCCAATTTAATTTGTTGCGAATAACTCGTTTTACGTCGGCTGGTGTTCAATCCCGGATAAAACAAAATATTTCTTATGAAGTGATGAATTCGAAACAATTGATTATAAAAGAAAAACTCTTAAAAGATATTGAACTATCCATAAAAGTGAAGAGTCTGGTTAGGTTATGTTAGTTTAGGTTTGGTTATGTTAGGTTAGGTTAGTCTAGGAACTAAAGTTCCTAGCGATCAATTGATCGTGCTACGGTGAATACACAATGAGAGAAATTTCCCATTAAAAAAAAAAAAAACGCTAACAACATAAAGATTGTATAGTTATGTTTATTCAACCTTAGGTATATTTTCAATACACTGCTATCTTCTTCAGAGGTACATTACACACTAACCTTAATAACTACACTTACTACTGCAGCGAGGCGTTAAGGTGGAATAAACATAACTATACAGTCTTTGTGTTGTTAGTGTTTTATTGTGGTTTTGGGGAATTTTCTTTCACCTAAGAATATTTAATTAAACCACACCCAAACTCTAAAAGTTTCGGTGCTGACCCAACATCTTGAGAACAAGAAGGGAGTTACAAACTGCACCGAATTCTCGTTGCAATGAATACATATATGGAAACTCGATTTTCTCATCACATGGTATCCAACTTAACGCCCATCTAGTGGTATACGTTGCACCACATGTTTAAAATTTGACGTGATTCAGTTTAATCAAATATTTAGTTAAATTTTATGGTGTAACTTCTTGAATTATAAAAAGAAAGTAACGATTTTTCCCCCAATCGTTTGGGTTGCTGTCGAACGAATTTGCTGTAAGAGTTTGAACTCGAGCATTTTGAAATCGTCTTGAAAATAAAAACATTTAAACGAAATAAATTTTAAGATAAAATTTGTGTTGATCAGATTAAACTATTAAATAATAACAATCCTGGAAAGCACCCGCACAATAGACTTCGCTGCCAATCTTAACCTCCAACGTTTACACCACATAATAATTTTTAAAATGTTGTATTAAGTCAAAATATTAGATGTTTACTAGTGACAGTCTGGACGGTAATATTTACTGTAGACTCTAATAACAATCTGCACCTGAGCAAATTTCGTTTTTTATATCACTTCAATTTAAAACATTACGCATTAAAACACACTTTACTTAAATGTTATATTAAATAGTCTATTGGAAAACGACTTTTATTAATTTTGTTTCTATAAACTAGCTAATACTGCTGGAAGGAAAATCGAAGACTATTTCCGAGGAAATTGTACATTTTTACAATAGGCCCTTTAGACCCTTTGTAGGCGTTCTGAAGTAGCCATTATCGAGGACAAAGGACTCTTCTTCTGCTAGATTGGATATTTTATTATTTAGAGTGTGTAATACTCTCATATATCAGCATCTTTCAGATGATATTAGGTTCTTTTTGTTTTATAATTAAATTTTTGTTATAATTACCGGATACTTAGTGTTTAAAACTAGCAGGGTTCCGATATGTTCCTAATATTATAATCATTTTTAACTGTTAAAAATAAAAGCTGGATACTTTCAATTTATATTTTGCACTATCTTAAATATATTTTTAGATAGAGATGAAAAATTTGACTTTTTTTAAGGCGGGTAGAACATTGGGGTGATAATTTAAAATTTCAAATTGTAACTCCTATTTGTTGAGAAATTGACAAAGGTGTTTTTAGTGGTTCTTTATTATACAAGGAAAATGGCATCAGGATAATCCTAATAGAAATTATGGCCAATAAAAGTCAATTGCGTTATTACATTTCATTTATACTCTTCACCACAAAAACAATCGTCGAATATTTGAACCAGAACTTTTCAATGTTACAGGGAAGAAGAAATTTCTTGTTGTTTAAAGGCAAACCTCTCAGTCATTATCATCATTATATATAGAGGATCACAAATACATACAGTAATGAACTCTATTCCTCGAATAGCGTCAACATCGGAAGATAACACGAGTTGGTCAATTTAGAAACACCTGTTAGATAAGTTGAAAAGACTACTTATCCCAAGACTACATGAAAAAAAGGTGTAGATCCAGTTAGGTTGCCTCGGGATGGCCATGCACGTACTCACCATAGATGAGTCTTCGATGAGAAATCTATTATACGAGCCGCCATAAACTTTACAAGTTAAACCTCATTTTGACGAGAAATACGGCCTACGTATTGAATCCAAAAGATGCTGAAATTCGACCCCTAATTCTTATTAGTGAACGTAATGTTTTGGTTGCCATTTCGTTAGGTAAAATGTCTTTTTTAATGAGGTGTCAATCGATAGTGGTTAATATTTTAAAATGTATAGTTGAGCACCACAGAGCTCCAATTTAGCCCAGGGTTACTTTCGTAGATCACTAGCTCTAGGTTTAGTTTTCAACACAGATACGAGACTATGTTGGTACTTTTCATGTTTGTCGTGTACTAGATTTCACTTGATAACAATGATAACAAGAATTGATTCATAATCTTGAAACGTCGTTTATTAGTTTTAAATACACAAATTTTGGTAAATTTCCGAATAAACTACTTCAATAAAAAGGTTATCTATTTTTGTGGAAGTAAACTAGTGATGAAATTGTATTCAATTTACCTATAAACTTGGGTTATTTTAGTTTCACAGAAATCAGTTCACAATATGAACAATAAGAATATTTAAGGAGGTCACCATTTATCACAAAAGTAGAGATCAAATTACTAAACTAGCGATTTTATTTTCCATTAATTGCTACATTCAGAAATATTGAATGATATTGCTGCTATTTAAAATTTTAATAATACTAAATAGAAAAGGGTGTAATTCTGGACAGTTAAAAATTCACTACACTGGAATTAATATAGTTGTTAAATTTCATGATTGTGCAACGAATGGCCAGGTTTTGGTGGAGAATTTGGTTGAATAAGTTCCAAATTAGACTGGTTTACTAAAAGAGATTATTGACGTAATGTAGGAACGTGCCAGAATGCAAGGATTCTCCCCGCCATTACACATTTCCAGATTAATGTTTTATCTAGTTCAGAGTCACTATTATCTGAATGTCTTGTTAGGAATTGAGATATATGAAGGCATAGTATTGAATTCAACAGTTAGGTTTTCCCACATTACACCAATTGTTGCCTATGTGTAATAAAATAGCATAATTTCGGCCTTATTCAAATCTCTAACCTAACTAATTGAACCGTTGTAAATGTTTACCATATTGATCCGTGAAAGTAGTAGACTACATATCTCCGGAGACCGGACAATTAACTTGTGGATATTTCGGCGGTTAAAACAATATATTTCAGGTTTATATTTTGTTAAATATTTGGTGGTGAAAAGTAAGTCAACAAAAACAATAATAATTCCGTTCACCAACTTTTAAGTATTCATACCTTAGAGAAGAACATTTTCAAATGACCAACTGTTTGAAATTTGGAATCATTCTATTTCAGTCATACATATTCAACGAATAGAAAAATCTAAATTATTTGGTAAAAATGACTAAAATCCATTTGAAATTCTAAATACTAAATAGATTTTTACAATTTTGTTTCTTCTAAATTTTTAACTCTTTATACCAACTTTAGAAAAAACTTATCAGCATTACTGAATTCTGAATGCTTATTTAAAACTGGACGAACAGAGATATTGTGGGACAAAAATTTATCCCTAAAAACTTAGTTTTTGAAATGACATTCCAATACGATTTTGTCCAGTTACAGAAGAGAGCAGAGCCTAAAGTACAAGAGTGGGAGGAACCTACTTGTACATGAGTTTGGAGGTTATTTGGATTATACAAGACACCTCTGTTGAGAGAAGAAATAATACTAGCATTATTTAAAATGGTTTTCATATCCAACGCGTTAACAGAAGTGAAGCTAACGTGAGGAGTGACAGAAGGACATACTCTAATAAATTTTTAACTTTCAGGAAAAATATCAATTTATTTTTAGTATGTAAATTGGATGACATTTTCAAATTGACTGATTAATTTTTTTGATAACTAATGTGTCTTTTGGATTTTACAACAAAGCCAACACATGAAATGAGAACAAAATTGGACTAAAACGATGGCAAAAGTCCTGTATACTAAATATACCTATGGAATGGCATCAAATTATTTTATTGTGTAGCATGAGGAGATTTATCTATCACAAGTGAGAGCATTTCCATTAGAAAAAATTTCAATAGGTAATATTTATCTTTACGTACATTTCTTAAGTGTTTTTAAATATAATTGTAAATACATAAACAAATATAATGATTAAAAATTAGAAATTAACCGAATTAAAGTCACATTCTTCTATTTTGAGATAACAAGCAAAATAAGGGAGAATTTAATGCCGTCTTGTTCTGAAACTTCAGTGTTTGTATGACCTATTTTCTGATAAACCACTTATTCGGTCCAGACAAACATTTTATGATTTTTCAACACGTGCAAGGGTATAGATTTTTGTGACATAAAGCAATAAATTCCAAGGAATTACTACTGTTCGTTCCATTTTATAAAACAAGGTCAAATGATTTAGGTTTATAATTTTGTTTGCATTGATAGGTATATTTGTATACTACTTAGATAATGATAAGGGTGCTAGATTAACTTAATCTAAGACAACAGTATAAAATCATCCGTTAATCTTTGTTGAAAGATCTGCTTCTTTGTTCCATATGCAATTTTGAGGAACCCGCTACATTTGAATTTCTAATCAAATAAATAGAATTAATATTAGGGGGAGTTTTTACATGTTTGGGAATAATATTGTTATATTTTTTGAAGGTAACATTTGAAAAGACATAAACCTAAAAATGCTAAAAGATTTATAAAATGAAATAATTAGATCAGAATTTATTAACCGTACATATTTTAAAGTCCCTATTTCTTTACATATTTGTAAGGATTAATACCGATTGTCCTTTTAACGTCATTATATTACATTTATGAGGAAAAAGAACCATTGTACTTGTGTCAAGTTGAATATGTAGATTCATATATTGAGGCATAACACTTTATAACAGATTAAATTGGTAATGTGTTAAGGAGAGCTTAGGAAATTAATATTTATGATTTAAAATTAGAATGATATTTAAAATATCTTTTTTTAAAAGGCAGGTTCAGTTTGCATTCACTCGGTCTCTGTTCGGAGAATAATAGTTTAGTATTGAGCCTATAAATTCATTGTAATCAGTTTCAATATGATTCAGAATTCAGTAATGGAAGTTGTAACAAAAAATCATGATGGTTTCATCAGAGTAACTAATGAATTTATCGTTATAAACATAAGAAAACTTTTTATTCAAATTACTTTTTTTAAATTTAAATACAGTCCAATTATTTATAATTTTTAATTACCAGTATTTAATCCGTTTTTCGCAGTTTTTTTGGTTAATTACATATATTATGAACAAATTAATTTACACAGTGTAATTTAGACTGTAATAATGTGTGAATTGCAATTTGTCTTTATGGGTGTTTGTTTGTTAGAATATTTTGTTTACTTCAGAGAGATGTTAAATCTCTTATTGTAATTTTTTCAATGGCTCATATATTTGTAGGTTTAATAACTATATTTAATTGAGGTTTTTCAGGCTGTTATTTATTAATATTCCACAAATTATGTTTTGAAATATACCTAAATACAGCGAGAATTTCAAAATTTAAAGATTAAACCATAATAAGTTCGGTTTGCATTGATTATGTGATGTAAGAAAGTATTTTTGAAAGCTGGTAATCGCATGCGAATACAGTTGAGTGCATAATTAACTATTTCCTGTCCCTTATGTGACATTTATTATTATTATATGATTTTTGTGGGTATGTGGTTCTTGTATTTTATTTATTTTGTTTATTTGTTAAGTTTTCTTTCTTCACTTGTTGTTTAATTTTTTTTAAAACATTCGATCATCATAGCCTTATTAAACAAGGAAATAATACACAAAAATAAAGATCAATTGCTCTTGAATTATTTAATAAAGATAGGAGCGGATCAGAAGACGAGTTTGTTACAGAGATCTTATAGGAAAAATGAAAGAAATGACTCTAGCCCTAAACTATATGAAAACAGGTGTAGATCCAGCTAGGATTCTTCGGGATTAGCATGACCGTGCTCATATTTTAGTTAGCATCTGAGAACAAGTTTTCTTTTTATCTCAGATATTGATTACTTTTGTTCAATAATAGTATTTTGTTTGTTTGAGTTTGTTTTTGAATTTTGTTACTTTTATATTTGTTTTATTTATTACCTCCATGTAATTTGTGTTTGCTCGACACGAATTTGTGTACAGGCTAAAATAATTTATGAAAAGTTATTACAAACATTGTTGTTTTAGTTCTATTGTATTATACTTATTTTTTTAGAATCACGAAACACATTACACTTATATATTTTACACTTGGAGATGTAAAATATATATCTTTTAAAGATAGCAACTATGAAGTTAAACTATAAGTTTAACCAAATTATTAATATAATTGTCAATTCTTTAAATTGACAATTATCGACCTTCACAGTCTTCCTCATTTGGCCAACATCAAAGTGTCATTTTCGAGCTCAACTACAATTAATATAAGATAGACTCCCAACAAAAAATTTCATTTATAACAAAACGTGATGTTGTATACACAATCCTTGTTATTAGTTTAAATAATTAAATTTATCTAATAAATCACAAATATTAAAACAACTTTAAAAATGTATCAAAATGATTTAATAATGCATTTTCATAATTAGTGTATATAAAAACTATTACATGGCTTTTAGAAATTATAAATCAACTCTCGTTATCACGTGATAAACCTGAAAAGCACCAACATAGCCTAGTAGCTTAGTGACATGCTGAAAATCAAAAATAAAACTATAATCTCTGAATGAAACAAAAACCGAAAGTTAAAGCAGAGCAGATAAAACGTAGAATAAATTCAAATGTGATCAAAAAACAAACATCAGATATATAACTGTACTACATAAAGAACAGTAAAAAAACAGACTGTAAAATGGTGTGGGTTAAGATAAAGAGAGCCCGTTCCTGTTTATCGGACTTCCTTTCTTGAGTTATAGTTTTATTTTCCAACAGGACTAGTAGGTTTTGTTGGTGTTTTTCGCTTTCTTACGCTCTAGTTTTACCACTTGATGATGGAAGTTGATTCATATTCTCTAAACGTATTGGATTACTGTAGTTGTTACATACAAATGATGTCCGATTAAATCATATTAATAATACAAACATTTCTTAATTATTAATAACTTAAAACCTTGTTTTGATTCAATAGCTTGGAAAATGCGAACGTCGGAGAAAGAAGTTGATTACAGACACACTACTAACACATTCATATTCAGCTTTGACGATTAGATACAAAATAGGACGTGACTCTGTGAAACGTATGAAATAGAGACGGAAGAGGATCCAGCCTCCTAAGTTATTTTCTATTATTTTTCTGTTGAATGAAATGATTCAGAGCAAACAAAAAACCACTCGTCCCTCCGTAAGCAAGAAATACATTAGCAACAAACATAAAAAGAAATGAGTCATATAATTGCTGCCAGTGGGAATAAAATCTGGCAGAGTCTCAAGTCTGGAAGTGAGATTAACTGAGATGTGAAGAAAAGAGAGAAGACGAAACAATTCCAAGTGTTCCCAAGTCGTGAAACATTTCATTGTGTTACACTGCACTTTTAGAGTGAAGATTTAAAAACGAGTTACAATGTAAGAGCATTAATATAAGTGGTCAGGTTATTTCATTTATAAGAGTTTGTACGCTATAATGTAGAGGACGATTCCTTTTTGAGACCATCTTTAAATAGCGAGTCCGAGGAATAGCGAGCTTGTTATTTTAACAGACATAAGATTTCTAATATTTTAAATTTTCAAACACATCAATAACTTGCTTTATTTTATATTTAAGTCCAAAAACATCCAACAACAGACTGGGGGTGGTTGTTCTAGCCCTTAGTGTCTAGTAATCAGGTCTTATATGGAATACGTTCTATATTCTATCCCTATAAGGGTTAAAAGATTTACGATGTTGACTCAGAATTTTGAAAAAAGTTCAACCTACGAATGTTAGAGCATTCTGGTTACGAAAGTTAAAATTATAATGGCGGGAATCGACACGTTCACTCCACATTACACAATTAGAATTTATTTAGGAGTTTATAAATGAGCTATCTTGTCAAGGATTTCTTATTCCTTACTAACGCAAAATACGAAGTGATATGGAGATCATAAATATTAATTCCATTATTTGACTGACATTCACTGACAAGAAGATTTAGAAATAATAATTTTGACATGCAGCGTGTCTGTGATATGTTTTACCCCATTGTCGTTGTTAAAATCAATTCAAATGCAAGAGAATAAAGGAAATTTTTAATTCTCGCCGATTAAATTAGTATACTTTACCCCTCTATTAAGGGTAGTTCAACACACTATACTAGGTCAAAACGGCAGTTTAAACTTATATATGTGAAATACTCTTGATTTACCTTCAACAGATTTATAGTGTTGATACATATATCAGTAAAAATTATCACAAATTTCAAAACTTGGGGAAAGTAATCAGTTGTTACATTTTACAATTAACTGGAATATCTATTATTGGTGTCCACTTTTGGGCAGACATCTACCGACTATATTTCTGGGGCTTTCTGTTTCCTACAGGATCTCCGATAAAAAGCCTTGGGAAATTAGCCAAACGTTTGTGAGGAGCATTTGAGGCTCCTCACGATCAGTAGACCTATTTCGATATAACGGCAGAGAAAATGGATGTCTCTAATTTGGTTCTGATTTGATCGTGAAAAAGTCTTATCCTTTATTGGAGTATACCGTAGAGATTGAAGTAGAGAAAGCCAAAAGCTAGACTGTAACTGGATCTTCAAAATCTTGTACATATAAATCTCTTTTCTGTAATGCTTCACCACATAAAATGATAACGTTAAAAAAAATTGATGTTTCGCTAAAACACTCTACGATTACTACCAAAATAATATTACCTAAAAAATCAGAACCAGAGAACACGTACTAGAGATATTTCGATGTTTTTATATTTTATTTTATTGATCAGGAAATTAAATAATTACAGAGAAAACAAACAACATATATTTGGTTTACCCAAAATTCAACCCATTTGGAACTTATTAACTTTTTTATTTGAATGGTTAGAACAAAAGAGGCACCATCAAGATGAACATTGTAGTCTTATACAGTATCAAATATTACAATATCTAAAAAAACATTTAAAAAAAAGTAAAATTCTAAATTGTTTTCGTAAATTGCTAGAGATAGGCATCAGATAAGAATAAACCGATTCTTCCGCTGAACTTATCGTTGAACAGCAATGTGTCACACAGCATTGTTACATGAACGTGAAATATATTCAAATTCAATATGGCGATAATATATTATTACGTCATAAAAAATAGTACGATTTAGTCGCAAATCTATATAACAAAAATTGTGGGAAAAATGAAATTAAGAGGTCATTTCTTAACCACTCGGTATATTTTTAATTTAATTAATTGTATTATAAGTAATAAATTAGCAAATGAACTTTAGTTTTTAAACTTTCCTACCTTGCATATAACCTTTTCAAAGAACCAACACTAAATATTCATAAGAAATACATCGTTTATATAAATCCTATTTTAAATTCGTCGCTTATTTACATTTATTTAAATTGTAAAAATCCTTGCGATACTTAAAGTTATGTTTATTTATATCGTAATTTAAACTCAGAAGAGGAAATTTAAAGTTAAATTATTTTCGTCTAATTTAGAAAAATCATTAATATTCTCCTCTAAGGTAATATACCATTTATTTCGTTTCATATTCATTAGTCCTTTAAATTAACTTAGCAATTACTGCGTCAGTTTGTTTTAATTCAGTAATGTATTAAATGGGTGGTGACAAAACATTCGAGAAAACTCAAATAAAATCATTATTTCCACGTTAATAGAAAGTGTTTAGGTTTTTGTTTTTTTAGTGTTATTGAATTACTCCATGTTATGTGTTTTTTTGAAATGATTTCATTCAAATGTGGAATGATGAAGATATTAAAACTTGGTGTCGGTGAATGTTATGCTTCAATAGAGGACAAACTTCCAATACCCCTCCTCAACACATTATGCATTCAACATTCATATTAAACAGGTCAAGACGCTGAAAGCATTGTAGTTATCCGCCTTTGAATCTAAAGTTGCTTTAGTCTATATTAGTATAATCAACGATCTAACAAAAGACAATAAGATATCCCTGAAATGGGTGCCCTGTCATGTACTTATTGAGGGAAAAGAGGCTGATTCTAAACGACCAATTGTAGGTCTTTAATCTATCTGTGGTCGCCTGAAATATCGTCTGAGTTAGAGATAGATAACTGCCGGTCTCTTCATTTGGAGGAGACAACAAACAAAGAGGCTTATCCTGTTCTTTAAGTATAAAGAAATAAATGAAGTATTTTCCACTGAGCAGGTAGGACTTGCGGAGGACCATATGTCGGCTAATTGGACGAACTACAGATAGACACTACATGTAAATAAAAATGGTCGTAGAGCTAAACGTCTATCGGCCCTACTCCGTCGGAACCGGTACGGCAAACACTTCCTGCGTAGGTGAAATGGGGTTTGTTTGAAAGAGATTTAGTAACTTGGAACGGTTCTTGTACGTGCTGAAATTCTTAACAGTGGTAGTCTTGGAGACCATATGCAAACGTGCTTGGTTGGGGCTTAATAAATGCAGAAGTCTCTAGTCATAACTGGAGTAATGCAGAAGTCTAGGAGGAAACTAGATGACATAGAGTTTCTACATCCTCATCGAATCTAAAACAACAAAGTCTCTCTCACTTTCAGACACCACGTAAGTTGTACAATAGGTCTGTCAACTGGAATTAACCCAGTTGAGTACTACTTAAAGATATTGGCAGAACGAATCACCTATTGGTCGTGTTCCTTTAGAACAGGGATGTCAGATTACCTGTGTGTGATCTGTTTTTTCGACAGATATTCCGATATAAATGGACAGGTTTCATCTGAGCTGTGAGCTGCGCGTGGAAGGGAGGTACAAGTTTGTAGTTCGAGGCCGCGTGGGGAGAGAGGCATTGTAGGGGAAACAGTCGGCTCCGACTACTGTCCACGATCTAGCGGTCTTGCAGACATCGTTGTTAGTACTAACACTCAACACAGACTGAGGCGGCCGCTTCCCCCACCACCTTACTGCTGCTTAGACCACGCCTAGTCCCACTGCGCACCCAAACTCCACAGCTCAGATGAAACCTATCCATTTATACTTGGAAGAGCTTTTGTGGCGCCTAGTAAAAATTCTGATGGTGAAAGGCCATCAAAGAAAAGTACGATCTGATAAATGGTCCACTCTTTACTGAACAAAGAGGTTCTTCCTGTCCATCGAGTATTAACAATGCTGTTCACAATAAACCATTTTTCACTGTAGCAGGAAAAACTTTTGGTGTTCTGGAGTTACCTAATGAGAAAACATTTAAACATAATGACGGGAGTAGAAAGTGGTGTCTTTCGATTTTACTCCGACAGAGCAGTGACGGTCTATACATAATTCCCATATTTCAGACGAGAATTGTAAAGTTCTTAATAGGACAATATAAGTGTCAGTCTAATGCAGTAACGTTTAATCACTTTTATTACAAAAATTTGAAAGCGAATATTGAGAGCACCTAGGCTATATGTTTATTTCATATTAGACCAATGTCTACCACCAGACATAAACATTTGATACTGTGTGTATAAACTGGTGTTCATTTTGATTCAAGCTATACATAGCAACAGTTTTGTCTGGATTTATCATGTTCACATCGCCTGAATAGAACTGATCTGTTTCATTCAACCTGGAGAGTAACTGTTATATCACACCAATCGTTTATATAGACATTAATGTAAATCCTGAATAAATATCCTGGATATAAGCGGCCTGTGGAATACCCTAGCGAACACGTGTCTCCCAATGCGGTTTAAAGAAACACTAGAAATTTAGAGAATGAACGGTGGTTACATTCTAAGACGATTCTCAAAGTCCGTTAAAACTCCAAATAGAGGAGATCCTTCTGTTGAATAGGACTGATATACAGAGAGTAGCTGGATTCAACAAAAGTGAAGCAAGTATAGACTTTCTCTCTAAATATAACTAAAAACATCTACTAAATCAGAGATATCATAGTTTATTCTAGCTTGTTTACTGACAGCTACGGAAGTGACATTGATGGCATCGAATAGTTTTATTTCGTTAGTACGTCGACTGCGAATGGCGTGTGAGAAAGTTTGTGCAATGTTTTGAGCCGCTAATTTTAAGTATTCTAAATATTAGCCTAACCTTAAATGGAAACTAATATTTCGGACATTTTAATTACCTACTTTAAAATTTTAACTCCCCTAATCGCTATTACAAGAAAAATAACAAAACACAATTATTTTAATAATTATTCACCAATTCTACGTTACTAGTAGAACTCCCTGAATATGACATGCATGTTTTGGAAACGTACATTAAAGAATTTGAAGTAGGCCCTAACAAAATTATATAACAGTGTAATTACCACAATAATAGTGATTTTAATTACTGTTTCTGTTATTATATTTAGGGGAATTATTATGTAAATATCATTAGAGTATTTATTGAAGATTGTACTATTTACAACCAGATACTAATTTTAAATTTATTCATACGATTTTTTTTTAAAAACAAAATGTGAATTTTATTTTGAATTATCACACACATATCTTCAGATATTTAATGTGTATCAATTTTTTATCTTTCTTTTTTTATGGAATAATGGAACATCTTGTTATTGAGTTTTAGTTTTAAAACTTTGTTTTCGTAATTCATCAAACTCAAGTACGCTGTCAAATTGACATCGCTTGCTGGTTTGTATTTAATGGGTTATTGCATCTTATTACAATTTCTATTTAAAATCAATTCGTCATACAATCTGTGTGAAAAATTCCAATTCCAAAGCAACGTTATACAAATTTATTTTCTTAAAAATCTCAAAATTTGAACTGTACTTATTCGCATTGTTAGTGACAGTCGACTGACAATGCTTATTCACAATCGATACCTGGCATTCGTACAACAGGGGACCCGGGGAATGTCGATCCAACTTTTACTATCATAAGTGTTTGCAAATTTTTACTTACAGTTAACAAACTTAAAAGTAAAAACGTCGGAGCAAATTTACCTACTTCTAGTAGATTGAAAATTATATAACCAGAACATTAAAATATGTTACTAAAAAAATTAAAACAGGTTTTAAAGATGTATAACGATGGCAATACGACTAATCAAAAGTTTTATTTGCATATAAGTTTTGCAGTAATTAAGAGTGTGTCTTAAAAAACATAGATAAAATTCGAGAGAAAGTTTATTACGTTAAAATACAGTAAAAAAGATCCTAAAAAAAGTTAAAAAATAACAATAAACAGTAGTAAAGACAATAATAATAATAATGCGTATTAATAATCATAAACTTCTGGAAAAACAAAAACAAAACAAACAAAACTGGAATATAAATGTGTTTTTCGTTCAAAGTAATATTTTGTTTTATTTTTTGTAATATAATGACATTAAATACTCCCTATTTTAAAATTGACAAAATAAAGCTTCAATTAGTAGTAAATGATTACAACAAAAACGTATGCCAAATCGTGATTGAATATCTAGTACATGTTTGGGTCATTAATATACACATTTCACTGAAGTTTGATCAAAATCTGTATAGTTAAAGTTGAGAAATTACACATCATAATAAAACCTATAGCAGATTTTAGCTTTTTTACCGATAACTATAGAACCGACATTTTTTGAGAGATAGCGACAAATATGTTTTGTTTGGTTCCTTGTAGGCTACACGTAAGGAAAAATGATAAAAATCTTTAGAACAGTTATATAAATTTTGTTATTAAAAAAAACAGACAGACAGAAGGAAAACGAAACATCTTTTGACAAATTTTTTACAGAAATGTTTTCCATATTTTACCTTAAGAAAACTGTACCCCAAGTTAGTCAGTTCAGATGCACCTTGTATATGGTCTATGCGAACAAGGTGTATGGTCGATGAAAATGATATTACATTAAGGAACCCAATTCTTAACACAAACGTTTAAAAAGCAATGTTTTTTATTTTATTTCCATACTACAGTCAATAATTTACACGCTAAGACTCTCCCAATAAATAAACATGTTAAGATTCAATATACAACAAGTTGAAAGATCATACACTGATTGGAGGGTTGCACGTCTCGAACAAAAATAAACTGTGCCTAACTCCTAGGATACCAAAATATGTTAACCCTTTCCGTGGTTCTATCTAGAATTCATTCATACTCTCAAAACGTCATATAAAAAATTGTTTTCGCCAAAACTAAGTCTTCAGCATAAAACATATTTAGTCAAAGTTTATTTTAGTTTTTGTCAATTATATCCAAACCGAAATGTTCTTTCACATAGGTTTGAATTATTAATTTTCACAAATTAAAACAATAGATTCAATATTTATAACCTAATACGACGCACATAAAAACACAGGTGTCTCTTTTCATCACACGCAATCAATTTTCTAAAATCCAAATTGGAGGTTAAACTGACATTGTTGTAAATGAAAAATTTAAATACTAAATGAAAATTTAAAATTAATAACCAAATGAAGTAGAGACCATAAACAAAGAAAATTGAAAATTTTCAACTAATTAGAAAAGTGCACCTATATTTAAAGGAAATATCAAAACAAAATGTATTTATTGTCCTTAATAACTTACTGTTTAAAGACAACAAACAATCCAATTTATAAACACTTAATTTTAAACACAAAACTAACAATATAAACACTGAATACGATTATAGATAACCACTTTATCACCAACTTTCGAAAAACCAATTACTTGGCAGTGTGACAAACTTGATAACACAAATTCTCGTATGGCATATTGTATGACCGGCCTCCGCCGATAGACTAACAAACTGCAACGCCGCCGCTCCAAGTTTCCCCGTTTTGTGCTCCGCGCTCTGCCAACTCGCTAGACAGAGAACGTTGCCTTACACATCAATATTATTGACTTGTGATATGAAAGACCATTTATCATAAGCTGAAGTTACGTTGTGACATGGGAATAAAATAAAAGTTTTACAATACATGTATGTGCGAGCGTTGTAAACAAAACAATACTGTTTTCTGATTAATTTTTTCACATTTATTTTGATGTTTTGTCTGTATTCACTTGTTAGTCGAGCTCGAACTCAATATGGTGATTACCTTTTGTATAAAAACATTATTTCAGAATCTCGTATGTACTAGTTAAAAATCTAATACCGAAAAAAAGTTTCTAAAATTAATTTTTAAAATGACTAAATTTTGAAACATATTTACCAGTAAATGTTATTTTAAATGCTTAAAATTTAACTAAATCTTCAATTACTAGAATAATTATTTGTTTTCATTTATTTTTTTATTTATTTTTAGATTATGTTTAAACAATTTTGTGTTTACTAAAAATAGTAATAACTCATTATTTATTCACATAATATGTGTAGTGTAGAGTTGCATGATGGGTCGATATCGATTTTTGTACCGATATATATATAGTTCTAAAGTTCTCAAAGTCCAAAATTCGAGTTTAGGATTATAAATCTAAGTCGTCTGTACAGTGATCTACAGTCTAAACATGTGGACCGATTTAAATCAAATTTAGTTTGTGAACATGTGTTAAATATATTTTTGTACTTTTTTTTTTTTTTTTTTTTTTTTTTTTTTTTTTTTTTTTTTTTTTTTTTTTTCCTTCTTCGATAATTTAAAATTGGGGTAGCACCTAAAAAAACCCCAAAATTACGATTTCCCCAAAATATAGTATAACATTTTTGATAATATTTTGCTCAACTGTTGCCTCTAAGAACCCAATCAAAACGCATGGGTCGCCATCTTTATAAAAATACCGATTTGTAAGTAATTTTACAAAATAGACTCTGCCGATTTCAATAAAATTGGACAGTATTACGGATATTACTGACCCAAACACGTGTGTGAAATGAAAAGTAACAAATATAAGTGTTAAGGAATCACTAATGAAAAAATGAACACTCATTAATATCTCAGTTTTAGTTAAATACGCTTTACATTGAGGTAGCATTTATGGCACAAGCAAAGCAAGCTCAGGTGCTTTTTAAATATATAGATGATATTATCTCAACGTCTTTCATGGTATATTTTTATTATTTAACTGATAACTACGGAACTGATTTAATTGATGACGAATAGCTTTAAATGGTTTTGAATGAGAAACAGATAAAATTGTTCGTAATAATATTCACCTTTAAAGCGTTTACTACAATTGCTGCCAAGTTAGAGACATTGAATTTTTCAGATCGTAATAGTATGAATTTCTGAATTAAATAATTTAATAATATAAGGAAGAAAAATTAACTACCATATTTCTGTTGCCAAATTGATAAACAAGTAATCGAAAATTAAAAATTTTATGTTATAAAAATGTAAATAAATAATTATATGAACCAGTACAATTATCAGCCTTGTCACCTTAATATTCTTAATTGACGCGTTTCGGAGTACCTACGTACTTTAAAAACTACTTAATTACTATTTCATCGCTTAGGATTAGGTAGTAAATAGTATACCAATTCATCTCTCTCCGCTCCCTTTTAAGCACTGCCTCTTCTTACGTATTTCCAAGCCACGAAGCAGTACATAGGAAGTTTTTGAAGATGGAGATTATCCGAAACATGTCATCTAAAAATAATCACGTGACAAAGTTTGCATTGTACTCAAAATAATTATGCAAGTCCTCAGATATATAATAAAATGTTAATATTATTTTAGATAAGCGTTATTTTCTCAAAAATATAATATTTGGGAATAAAAATATCTTTTTTAATTTTCACAAGTTCAATTTTTATGATATATAATTGTTTGTGAAAATTTAACGATTAAAAATAAAAGTTTAATGATAAAAATTTAACAACCCTTTAGTTTGTATGTAAAATAATATACAATACAATATTCAACATATATTTGAAATTTTAGGGATTAAAATGTGAAAATATGTTTAGTAACTAATTGATAGAAGTTCAAACAAAAATTTGTAAAAAATCAGTTGAGAAGAAATTTGTTTATCTTTAAAAAAAATTACATCTAACTATGGAAAAGTATTTCGATTCATCGATAATGTTGTAGTTGTGTATAAAATATTAATACTTCAATAAATTCTGCTGTGTGCAACAGGAATTCTAAGCCTTGCGGAAATATTATTTCGATTTCTCTACAGAGGTCTATATAATCAACTGAGCTGGAATACTTCTTTAGATAGTCTACAACTTATATCTTTTTATAACTCAACTTGGAGATACAAATAACGTATTATATTTCCCTATTGAAACATACTTGTCAATGCGATATTCGCTCAGGCGGAAAACAAAATTCTCATTATATTATAACTATCTGTGAATGTTCTACGAAGTAAATATAACTCCTTACTTTCCAATTTCGTAATAAAAACTATGTGGAAAAAAATCTGCATTTTTTCGAAGCATGTCGTCCATTTTGAGCTAATATTCATAATCTTAGACCAATTTTCAAATACCACATCTGTGTTGTATTTACGTCACTCATTTAGTAAAAAAAAATTAAAACAACAAAATCAAAGTTCCATATAGTTTATGTGCCCCATATACAGATTATATTTTAGCATGGATCTTTTAGGGGATGGAGCACAGCAATTTTACAAATTTTTAATTAAATTTTGTGTTTTATGAAACACGTGGGGTTGAATTTTCGAGCTCTAAGTTAGAATTTGGTCTTCATTAAGTTCAATACTAATAAAATAGTAATTTGTTTAGTAAGTTTTATTTCGATTTATTATTTTATATTTTTGTAAGCTACACCTTATTTTTTATAACGTTCTGAGTTTTTATTATTTAAATTTTCACTATTAAAAACTTAGAAAAAGGATTATGCGTTTTTAAACGTTAAAAAAATGTATTGTTTCTTAATAAATAACTTTACAAATATATTTGAAATTAGAAAAAATGTAGTCTGCTATTGTTTGAACCAAACTACTTATGTAATTTAGAGTTTTTTAAATAAAAATAACTTTGTTTAAATTTGAGACATTCAAACTGCAGATTTTCCCCTTACAAGAAAACACGTATTTTAATTCTAATAGAAAATTGTTTCAGTAGTTTTTTTTTATATAAACTTGGTTACACACTGAAAGAAAATTATCTCAACATCACAATAAAACAGAATTTGAAGACGATAGCAGTTCTATTGAAATGTCCATAAGGTACAATAAACATAACTATACAGTCTTTGTGTTGTTCGTGTTTTATTGTGGTTTTGTGGAAGTTTCTTTCATTATATATTCACCGCAGAACTCTAATGATTCATATGTTACACACATTATGCCATGGATGGACATTTCTAATTGTAGTAGACGACTAGCGGTTTCTGAGTTTCTAACCGTACATTGACAAGTCATATAAATATAATAAAACTAAAAGGTCACACATAAAAATCATTTCACAATCAACAAAATGTTGGAAAACAATTCAAATTCTTAATAAATAAATCACAACATAAATATAAGACATGAAAACTTTTGAACTGTCCAACTGACGGAATTCAAGTAACCATGTCCAGATTAGAATAAGACTTGTTGACGACCAAATGTTTCATTGGTTCTGTCGTGAGTGTTACATGTGACGTTTTAGTTTTATTATGTTTACATGACTTAAAAAGGAGAGTGAAACCCTCCGAAACTGTTAGTAATTTAACCCAATTTAGAACTCCCGGATTAATTAAAGTAACCTGGTTATAAAAAAGTATAACATTTCAGGAGGCAACATAATCATGATTATTAAGTATTTGTTATTTTCTACTTTTCTGTAGAAATTTACCAATTATTTAACAGTAATTTATGGATTATGTGACAAATACATAGTTTTTTTTAATTGGATGAAAAATAAACGACAATTGGTATTTCTTGTCCGGCCGTGCAATTAAGATTACCTTATGTTGCAAAGTGTTTATTTCAAACTTTGTTGTATTGGAAAAACACACTTGGTTCCATTGTTGGTACATAAAGAGCATATTGATCAGCTGATCTATTATTTGTAATAATAAAAGCTGATTTGTTGAATTCCTACTATCAATACAATCAATCCTACTATCAAAAGCTCAAAATAATTTAATTAATAAAATTGTGATTAAAATTAAAAATAATTGCAAAAAGAACCATAATAACAGTTATTAAAAATGTTAACTTAATTTTTTACTTTGACATTTAAAAACGTAGAATCTCTTGGTTCTCATTGCCATGTAGAAAAATGAAGAAAAAGACATAAAATAAAGACCTCTAACCCTCGACTACTCTACTAACGTCAGGGTTGGAAAGAAGAAGAGTTGGATAAGGGGAACCTGAGAAGAATCTAACCCAAGGAAAAGAGTGTACATACAGCTAGGTTCTTGGAATATTCAAGCCCGTCTCATTAAAGTTAGTCCTTGAGTTTTTGATAGCAATCAAATAATATTTTTATGATAGGATGATTTTTTGACAGAAACGAAAAAATTGGATCTCCTGATATGTATCGGTAACTTTTATATATAACTATATTTGTTGCCATTGCCCGGCTTCTTCATGATGTTCTCTACTCCAAAAAATTATTTTTGATCTACTATCAATAAGTAACTACATCAATTCTCACACTAATTTACTTTCATAAGGACATTTTCGTACAATTTCAGTTAATCAAACGTTACAATTAATAAACAAATTTGAATAACATTTCAATTTAAATATATACCTTAAAAAACAACTTAATTTGTACATTCCATTTTTGTTCTATTGGCCCTTTCTGAATAAGACAAAAACATCGCCTTCAACAGCCGGATACGAAATTCAAAATATCGTGATTTTGTACTCAATTTTAACTATGGATTTGTCATAATACTTATTAAAAACGCTTTTCTTGTAAATTTTTATAAAATGGACAGTTTTAGAGATATTTGGATTTTTAAAAATAATGTTTGCCCTTTTGAATCGTGCTGGGTTACAGTAATGCAAACTTAACATTCTAACTGAACTAACTATAGCAACAATTTACCCGATGTTGGTTTGATTCTGTAGTGTTTTTTTTAATTAATTTTGTTAGTAAAAAGTTCATCCGGACAGATAACGATACTAGATATATCACCAGTTGTATTAAGTTGTTTTCTTCTTTTTACCAAAGTTTATAAGGAGAGTTCGGAATAATCACATAATGGATGAATGAACTTACTGTTACAAAATTAAAACCACATCTCTTTCTTCACTTGATTACTCTTTTATTAAAGCCACAGTTTGAAATAAATTGTGACGACAATTTGTGGTTTTTCACTCCTTTTAATTTTAATACAACTGAGACAGTCTTCCATATGACCTCATAATACAGAGACGGCTATCGTGTATATAGGTCGCGCAATTAATTAGTTTGTCTGAACGTGTTACAACTTAATTGGACGACATAAATTGAACTTTTCCTTTATGAACAAATACTTTGAATATTAGTGAATTTATAAGATAGTATTTAAACTATTGCTAACTTGTGGAAATACTTAGGGCCTATATCTGAGATCATGAAATGTCTACAGATCCTATACATCGAAATTATTGACCACTGTATTGTGTTGTATTGATACGTAATGTTTATTTTAATAAATGCTCTAGAAGCCTCCATTTTGGTTTGTTTTAGATTGAATGTAGTATTTCCGATTATAAACCATTGTTATCCAGACAATCTGTTAGTGACGTAAAAAATGGCGGGAAAACATTTGTTCAAAATAATTTTTCACGCATTGTAAAGTAGGAAATTTTCTCAACGACAAATGGTAAAGCAGCTTTAAATTATGCAATAATATCCCACACAAATATGAGTTCGGTAGTTGTCAATCAAAAAGTGAAAATGAAACGTTGACGGGGTCTTTTAAAATATATTTATAGAAATTTAAATAAGATATAAACTGGCTTCAGTTGTGCTATAAAAATGTCCTCAGCGTAAATCGAAATTTAGTTTTATTTGCAATTAATTGAACAAACAATTTATTTATTGAAACATCACATTTCACTAAAAAAATTAACGGTATCGGTTAAGCTGATTTTGAGAAAATTTTACTTTTATAAATGGCCAATATATAAACAACAAACATTAAAAACAAACATATTTTTACAAATAACTTACTTTTTGAGATATTTTGGAGAGATGGCGACCAACATGTTTTATTTGGGTCCTTAGATTTCAATAAATTCGTAATTTCGTGTTTGTTTCTTGTCAGCTAGCCCTGAAGTTTAACTTATCGAAACAAAATTAAATAGTCTTGAAATATGGTCAAAATATGCGCACAAAAGTAGTTTTAATAATATTGGTTTACGTGTTTGGGCTGTAGAACTGTACAAATGACAGTCAGAAATCATTCCGCATGACGAGAATTTTTGACCCAAATCCCAACTCCACAATTTACTTTACTACTACAGAAATGCGAGAGAGTAAAAAAATAATTTTTTTAAGTGCTCTCAAGAGTACACACAATAATTGGTAATAATCTAGAACTCGGAACTGTAGTTTACTTAAATTTACCATATAAACTAGGAGTACAATTTATTAAACATAATTCCAAAATTGTTCCGAATTTTCGTTGATATTGATTCCGATGTTCCTTCTTATGTAAATCTACATAACTCATTACTAAATTAGGGTAAAAAAAATTCTTGTAGAATATACAAATGCACAAAACAGCAAAAGATGCATCTTTAAATGAATTTATTTTAGACGTAAACAGAGTTTTAAAATAATTTTAAGTAGTTGATTTATTTCCTATTTCAAGAAAAGATCCCACAATAAAAAATAGACACTCAAGAAAAACTAAATCAAAATTTCATAGCAAATAGGACCTTTTCGGAATTTCAACCCAACGATTTATCTCTTTTTTATCGAACCCTATATTTATAGAATCATCACAAGTAGGTTAGGGTGTTATATGTATAAACTCGTCTACCCGAGGATAAGTAATAAAGGTAATCAATATTCACATAAAGTTCCATAATGTAAGTCAATATGTAACTAAACTGCATGACCATTTTCATAATAAGTTTGTCTTTCCTCATTTTTTAATTTCCTTATTCTATATTTATTCTATAACTACCAATGCCGATAATAAGTCAAATTCAACACAGTACAAGCGTCTAGTGTCTTGTAAACCACGGAATCAGCACAATTCATTTATTTAATAATGGTTATTTAGTTTAAAAAACGTATCTCTCTGACTAATTTTGAATTAAAGGAATTGGATTAAATAAAAGTGAAGAGTGGGGTTGAAATTACGAAAATGAAAACACAAAACAGAGAAAAATAAAAACAAAAAAACTGACTAATAATAGACTTGTTGAATCCACTTATTTAATATGATTTTTAATGTTTTGATGTAACTATATAATTTTTTATCATCCTTCAGTGAGTTTAGCCAAAAACATTCCAAACTGTACCACAGGAAATATCTTTATTTTATGATTCTCCTGTCCCATTTATTTTACTACCAAACACTGACATCACTATTTTCATTCAATTTGTTTCCGGTACACTAAAATGACGACATTAAGCCTGGACCTATGGGCGCCCACACAGCATCAGAAACCATAATATCTTTAGAGTCTATATCGGTCTAAGGAATATTTTATGAAATGAATGAGTAATTCTTTAAATTACGTTAAAGAATTGTTTGCATTTGGAGACAGTAAACTGAGTAATTGCATAATGTTATTTTATAACTTAGCGTACTTGGACTTATTGAAATTATTTTTTCAAAAGATATTTGCAATAAAACTGGATTAAATATTATAAATAATTTTAATTAGGGGTAATTGTATTGTTAACAAATCAGAAACTTGAGTAACAACTATCACCCTCTAAATGTAATATCAGGAATGGAAGTTCCTCTACTTAATCTGTATTTTTTTACATTATTACAAATTTTATACCTCAATTCAAAGCTGCAATTTTGTATTTGTATTTCATATCAGACTATTTTTTTTCTTATTTAATATTTAATTAACATCAATTTTATCAAATTCTTCTCAATTCATTTTTTAACGTAAGTACGTGTATCAACAATTGGAAAAGACGCGCTACAAATAATAAATATTTTGAAAATGACGGTAAAACTTACAATAACACATCACATTTAAAATAGACGAAATGTTAATATGTAAGGACGAAACTAAATATATTATAAAAGTGATATACAATCAAATTTACTAACAATTAACTTCTTTATATTAAAAATAATACAATTATTGAACTTAAATTAGATATGTAAATTTATTCTCAAATATAAACGTTCTGTCCCTTACTACAAATAAACTTGGAATAATAATCGACGGTAAAAATACGAGTTCATGCTGTTAATTCATTTTAAAAACCGAACAAAAAATTCATATTTGATAAGTAGGCCTACTACTTGGACTTATTATAGGAGAATTGTTTCCATTTGTTCACTACTCACTTAGATTTCGTTCTTTAGCTTTACTAAAGAAAACTGTTTATATATATAAATATATATATATATATATATATATATATATATATATATATATATATATATATATATATATATATATATTATAACATTTATATAAATTGATATAACATTATTTGGTGGCCTAAATGAATTAAAAGCATAAATAATGTCAATTATATATAAAAAATTAGAAATTTGAGGGTGTAACAGTCAAACTGGATAGGCCACACAATTTAAAGGTTAATAAAATATGTTGATAAAATGCTATAGCCTAAATGTAATAACTTCAAAATTCGTCCTAGCCTAATAATTTAATTAACTTAAAGATTTTGGAAATTTTAAATGAATAATATAAAGCACAGTCATAATATAATAACTACAGCTAATTTAAATAAAACTTACTTCCATTTAAAAAAAAAAAACAATAATAACAGTAACTTTACTTAATAACCTAAAATGATTGAATAAGAACGTTTTATTATCCTTTTGTAATTTATTTCATGTTTAGATAATTATTTTTAATTCAAATTCAATGTAATATATTGTGTATTAGTTAATTTAAATAACAAACTGGTTGAATAGGATAATTAGGTTAGTTTTAGTGTTTACAAAGGATTATTACAATAAAGTGGAACAGTGCGAACTGGCGGCGAAAGTTAGAACTATTGTTGAAATCTAGACAGTGACATATAAAAACATAATTATATATATATATATATATATATATATATATATATATATATAAAGTGAATGTGGATTAATTAAAACCTTTTTAAAAAACAATTTTTTAACTTCAGGTATGTCTACAAATTAATATACTATTTAAAAATGACTATGGAAGGACATTTAAAAATATATATTTGATATGTTTGAATGCACGGCCATACGAAAAGCCGATAGCGGAAAAAATACCAATGATGGCGGTACTGCATTGTAGCCCGGGTTGTTAGAAGAAAAGAATAGAGGAGTTCTATAAAAAATTTCTGGAGGCAAGTTTAATTTTCGTTGGTCAGCAATTTTAAAAAAGAAGGATTTTATAGACAAGTAAATATTTTAATAATACAAACATGTCAGAGGTGAACTACATGTGAATAATGGTGAACTGGACTTAAGTAAATATATAGATTTTATTATTATCAAAAATTGAACTTTAAGAACTTTTAATATTGATAGTCTAAGCTGATTTGTAAATTATAAGATATATGTCCATAATTGTAATAATTGCACATTTAAAAAAAAGGGCCCAAACCTTAGTAAGACCCGAGAATAAAGAGTCATTTAAACAATTGAGTTGTTGTTACTAGTTAACTATTATATTTTTAAAGTAAACGTGCTAGAGCAAGACCCAACTAGGCTAATATAATAATAATAATTGTGTGTTATTACAATATATATATATATATATATATATATATATATATATATATATATATATATATATATATATATATAATATAAATCAAAATAATGCACGTGACAACTCTTTTAAGTCTTGAGAAACTTTTAAGAAACTTGAACACAAAACAGTCCGTTTATTTATTCAAATCCGTTCAACGACAAAGTCGCCATCTTCAGTAATGCATGAGGTACAATAACTAAACTATAACTATGCGTTTTTAATAAATTATACAATATCAGTTATAGTTTAGATATTTGTTTCTCGTGTGTCACTGAAAATCTAAACTTTGTTGTTGAAACGCGTTTGAATACAAAAACGTAAGAATTTTATTCAAGTTTTATTCTAACACGTACACCATCTCACAAGTCAATCTCAATATTTATTTACCGGTAATGAATAATCAACACATTGTGTTCCCGTCGTAGTAATTCTAGCATTTACAACCTGAATTCGCTACAATTCCAGTTTTTCTTGACCCAATATACTGGTTCAACAACGTAATTTATAGAGCCTGATGGGTTATTAAAACTTGAAATTCGCATACGCTAAGGAATAATATTAGTCACTAATACAACTCAGACAATATAAATTATAAACATATTCCGTTCAAGATGTGTAAATTTACATTCCACACTGAATTTAAAAACACCCACTGACATTCAATTTTATCAGTCAACAAGTACAATGTCGGTATATGCTATGAACGAATACGTTAACCTGTATGCATAAATGTAGGAGGTCTCAGTTCTAGATTTCAAGAAAAGATAAACACGCAACGCCTGGTTTTAAGTGAATTCATAAGAAAAAACCCTTGTAATTATTCTCGACATGAAGATCTAGTTTTAATACGGCTCTAGGATTAATCGATGATGGTGCGTATGAATTTACAAAAACCTAAGGAAGCAGGTGGTTTATGGTGACGTAAAATTACATACAACTTGAAATTAAAAAAATATATTTACTAAAATTGTATTGTATGTTATAATAAAATTTAAATATATATTTCATAAAAATATAGTTTTGAATATTACAAATTAGTAAAGAGAAATAAAAAATAATCTGGTAAAAAATCACAAAAATTCTTACACATACATACAAAAAAAAAACAAAAAAAAATTACTAATCTTGTTACAATCTCTCCAAAAACGTTTCGAAAAAATACATTTATTTAATACTGAGTTGGTCCCATTGATAAGCTAGTATTAGATTTCGGAAAGGATCACCTAATTTGGATTTCTGGAAGGCTGGTCGACTATTGATTTAATTTTAGAAGTTGTAAAAATAGCTAAAGGAGACAGACAAGGAAAGAAGAAGAGTATTTGCGCTCGAGTAGCCATTGTCATTAAAAACGGTTTTAACTCTGCACGATGAAGATATGATTCACAATTTATAAAGGAAAATATCCCACATTACTTGATAGGTATGGTAGAAGACGACTTCCTAGGTAGGTCTATAATTTGAAAGGAGCATTTTGAAATAGTAGAATCGATGACATGCGGTGCTTCTCAAGTATCAAAGGACCTATTTTTATGGAATCTCATGTACGATGATATATTAGAAACAGAGCTATCAGAAAATACGCAGCTGATAGGATTCGCAGATGACACTATTATAGTATATAGCAGCGAGAATTTGGACATACTAGAGGTAAGAGTAATTATGATTTGTTTTGGTTAAAGAAGAGTCTAGACTCAAGAAACTTAAGGTAGCGGTAGATAAAGCCGAAGCTCTTGGTGACACAAAGACGAGGCTTTACGCTCCCAAACATACATATTAATAGGGCGAAAATAAAATGGAAGAAGCACATGACTTACTTAAGACTGGAAGTGGGGAATAGAGTAAGTTTTTCCCCACATATAGAGAAACTTACACAACAAATTGTAGATACTTGCAAATTTTGCAAGGTTAATGCCTAATAGTGGTCCAAAAGAAATCAAGAGGCGATCGTTGAGCACAGTACTTCACTCAAGGTTATTGTATGCAGCTGTATAGGCTTTTAGGGCGGCACTCTAAATTAGATATAACAAATAAAATGTTATTATACAACCAAATCCTAAAACCAATTTCGATGTACGGATTACAACTTTGGGGGTGCGCCAAGAAATCAAATGTAAAACAAATTCAAACCTTCCAAAATAAGGTACTGCGAGGTATTGTTGGTGCACCGTGGTATGTCCGCAATGATTCCATTCATAGGGATCTTAAGATTGAAACTGTAGATGAAACCATAAAGTCTGTAGCGAGGAAGCACGAACTTAGGCTACAAAAACATGTAAATACTGCTGTGCAGGAGATGCTCAGAAGAAGAAATGGGGAGCGGAGACTCAAAAAGACCAGGCCTTTAGACCTAGTGCAGTGATGCCCCAGCTCTTATAACCGCAAGATTTTGTGCGAGTATTTAGTCGGAGTCATTCATAGGAAGGACTTGGAAAAAAAGTGTTATTATGAAATGGAAGCTACTAGATAAGTTCCCTGTACTTAGTTGTAGTTATAAATAAATAAATAAAAAAAAAAAAAAAAAAAAAAAAAAAAAGGTTCATGTATGCAGCACCCGTGTGGGCGGATGCAAAAGGATTCTCATAGGTTGAAAGCGGCCTCAATTCATCTAAGTGTGACGTAAAGAAGGAAGCAAGAAGAAAACTTTTCTTAATTTAAAATACATTTCCATCTTCCATCTTCTTTTCGATTGGGAACTAAAATTTTCCATTTTGAGATGCTTTTTATCTTACAGACCCAATTTTAAAAATGGTTAAAGGTTTAAGTAATTTTTCATAATGAATAAACTTTTATATTCAATAAATTAATAACAAAACATTACTTTATCCTTCAGTTAATAACTAAAGTCCATTGTTGTGTAATTTATTTTTGATAAATACAAGACTTCCAGCCTTTGCTAAGTTGGTTGCCATAATAAATTACACCTGAGTACGACCTCACACGAAAATGTACTACATTTTAAAATAACAAAATAAGTAAATATAATTTGTTGTATTACATATTTTACGTAAATAAAATACGATTTTAAAAATACACAAACACGAATAAGTACTATCAATAGTTTATCCTTTGTCATAAAAATAAATTACGCATATAACGCTGTCGAAGGTAAGTATCGGGAAAACCCATCTCGCCTAGTTTCACGTGACCTTTAACACTGACCTTTCGTCTTGAACAAAGACAGCGAGGTCACCCCTAGTGTGAAAGGAAAACAGACAACTTCAACAATTGGAATTTTGGTTCAATGCCAACAAAAAACGTTATTTTAAAACCGTGACAGAATATGAGACCCTAATCATTTTGTATTGGGAGTGAGCCTGTCAGTTTATAATAGAGTTCGATGATTGATTTTGTGTTTTAACCCAATTTTAGTATGACAATGTAATAATTATTTTATGGAATTACAGTTATGGAAATTAACTTACATAATAATGTGTTTTAAATATGGTTATCACAGAAATAGTGTGATTGTCCTATTTCGAAGCATTCGAATTATAACCAGAGAGTGACATAATGATCCTAACGTATTAAATGTGTTTTTAACCTATTATTACTCTCAGGGGCTCGTTTATAGTTATCACCAGTTTGGTAATGCCGAGGAATGTAGCTAGGTCTACATCTTTTTAAACGTACTATTAGGTTAGGTCACTCTTTTCATTTTTCTTATTAGGTTTCACTTGACCAAATCTTCTCCTCTTCCAACTCTGACATTGTTGGAAGGCTAAACGTCTTTATTTTACCTTCTTTTTACCCCTTCCAAGATGACCCAGAGGTTTTACCCCTTCAAATATCTAAGAAAACATCTAACTTTTATTATACCAAAATAAGGCTATGTTGGATTTTGATTTGATTTTCATTAAATACCAATACAATCGTATCTAGTGTTAAACTGTCTGTTCAGGGTTATCTACACTGATGTGAGAGTTAAGGAAGGAAGGTACCTCTAATTTCTTATTTTTCTGTGAGATGGTTCTGATAAATTATTTAAATGATTACTAAAATTCCCCAAGGTCAAAGTTTAAGGACACCTTTCTTTACTTGTTCTAAGACGAAAAACCTTTCGGTAGTCATCCCCTTATAAAAAAGGAAGAAAGAACATAAAAACAATATATCCCTCGAATACTCTAATAGCGTCAGGGTCAGAAGAGAACAAGAATGGGTCCAGAGAGACGTGATAGGAGAAAATAAAGAAAGAGACTACATGTGTACAAGAAAAAAAAAGTAGCTTCAGCTAAGAGTGCTGGAGATTGCCGAGCTCGTACTAAGAATTATATTTAAGAAGAAACATAATATAATGTGACACTCAATTGTAGGTTGAATAGGTGTAGTTTTGTGGGTTCAGGTGTAGAATGCGCTAGTGCGGGAGGAGTTGGAGTATGTAATACACCATGCTGATATTCATTGTGGCCATTAGATGGCAGCAGTAGATTCTGACTTCTGAGGTTTAAATCATACCATGAAGATGGATAATCGATTTATATGTAAAATCGATGATAGATGTGAGTTCCTGAGCAAAATTCGGAACTCATGTCCCAAATTTATAAATATCAATAAGAGGGGATATCAGAAGAGGAATTTTAAGTGTAAAATATGGTAAGCTTCATCAGATTTAAATTTGGAAATGCTCCAGTTAAAATAATATAGTTTTACTTATCAAAAGGGCAGAACATACAACGGGGAATTGTTATGTATACTGGACATTGCCCAGAGGGATGTTGGATGAACTACTAATCTATCGGTTCTAATCCTATCGATCACTGACGTCAGCCAACGAAAATTTAATGTAGATACTTACGAAGGCCTTATAAAAGTCTTGCTCAATATCTTAAGCAAATTAACCTATATTGTCACATTGTGAACACGCTGTAACTCAGACTTGATACCGCCCAAAGTACACATATTCGAGCCCAGTTGCTAACTTTCGATTTTTCTGTGCGTAACACTATTCCTCATTATTAGCCCAACAGGCATAGACTAAAAGTTAATAAATATACAAATATTCAAATTAGAAATTGTATATAAATTACGGTTAATTTTCTATTAAATTGGTATATAAAAATAATAATCGATATTTCCAGAAAAAAAAATCAACTCTCGTTAACAAGTGTTAAACTTGATCCACTGAAATATTGTCGCTTAATCCGCATATGGGAGTCATGACGTGATTGCGAAATAAGCTCTTGAAAGATGTGGCAAGCTTGTTTACCTCAATAAACAGTTTACCTCGACAACTGTATCTTTAACAAGTAGTTGCTTACCGTCCGTTGTGTAGTATAGGACTGTGTGTGGTGGTTTATCTGATCATGTTTGTATTTACTCTTGCTTTGACTGCTCAGAGATAGTTTTAGGCTAGTTTTTTTTTTCTTGGGTTTCTTATAAATTTAGTTTTAGTTTCCATAGGCTACTAAACTAGGTTTATATTAACATCTTTTATGCTTTAAGTGTAATACTTGATAAGGAGAGATGAACTATACTTTCGAACCGCCGTGTATTATTTTTTATAAACACAAATGATGAGAAATGTCCGTTTTGTTCTTTTTTTCCTTTTGGTTAAATCTTCCGAGGATGCAGCCTCAAAACGGGCAGACTCATGTAGGCTGCAATATTTCATTCCTTTTTCTTTCTTTGTATTTTCTAAATATTGTCATTTATTGTCTGTTTTGTTTTTTGTCATGTTTATGTTAAGTGATTGGGATTTAAAAATGATTTTGTTGTTTCTTTAAGTACAATGTTTTAATTTCATAATTCAAATTATCGGTTCATTTTTAGTCTTTGTTAAATGATCATTTGTATTCAACTGTTGTATTGTAATTTCATATTTCAATTTGTTTGTTTATTATTTAGCTTTTTAATTTGCTAAAGTGTGATATATTATTTATTTCCCCTCTTTCTTTCGTCTAAATACTGTTTTTTTTGTTTGTTATATAGTGTAATGAAAGGAATGGAATATAAAAATATGATATAATAATATTAATACAAAATGACTGTAAAACTACAATACATAAGAGCTTCTATAGAAATAAATTTGCACATGATTCCTAACCAGACATACAAACATCAATATATACTTCTGTTTCTAATCACAATGCATTAACATGTGTCTCCACGACAAAAGCATTAAACATAAAGCACCATTAACGTGCCAAGACATAAAAACAGATGCATTAAAAGTAATAATTCTTCTCCTTTTATCTCTCCAATA
Organism: Aphrophora alni; assembly: GCA_963513935.1. Classification (NCBI taxonomy): domain Eukaryota; kingdom Metazoa; phylum Arthropoda; class Insecta; order Hemiptera; family Aphrophoridae; genus Aphrophora; species Aphrophora alni. The sequence goes on along the minus strand of OY740767.1, from coordinate 139,297,847 downwards.
ATGGTGTTTTTAAAATAAAACGATATATGGTTTCTGATTCCAATCTGAACTACCACGTAATGATGTTTTCCTTGATAAACTTTATGAACGTGAATACACAAAATAAACTTTTGAAATGCTACGATAAACTGGTGGGAGAATTTATTTATAAAACATTAAAACTATTGCATAAATACACGAATTGTACAGCATGTAATGAAATTAGACGAAGAAAGAAAACACCTCTTTAAGTTGGAGTAGTTGAAAACGGGCAATCTTTATAATTATTTTACAGTTTCTAAGAATTATAAATTATATATATATATATATATATATATATATATATATATATATAAATTTTTGTTGTTGCATGCGTATGTCTAAAACTAAATATAAGATCCTCACCATCGAGATTTTACAAACAATATTCTAGCACTGTATTATGGTTCACTACATGTTGTTTAATCTATATGATGTGACGCATCATGAATAGAGAGAGTGAGTTTAGTTCTTCTAATGGAAAACAATAAATGAAAATTAAAAACTATTGTAAAATACATGTTTACAGAACACCCATTCAGAGCGAAATTCTAGTTAATGTGAACTCTCTCGTAAAACCTACCACAGAAGGGTGTATTAAATGTCCTCTAAAATGCCCTAAGGGGACACTATTATTGCTCTGCTGTAAATATAGCCATGTACGTTAGTAAAGGTTGAAATGGTTTCAATTTCAATCACATTTTATAGAATGTAGAATGTAGGTTGGACTTTACCAATTGTTAGACGAACTTATATAACGAAAAAAATTAAATAATGATTAAAGTTTTCACAAATAAGTAGAACAGAGAACACTCGCTTCAATAAACTTGCGGCATTGAACACAAACACTCTGGAGATTCACAGATTTTGAAAAACCAGAAATGCTTGATAAAGACATTGCATCAAGGTTGTAGATCAAAATAATCTCCAGAAGTTATATAATTTTTTACACAGATATAGGACATATAGAATCATCTAATTTGGCAGGCGTACTGGCACATCCAAATTCCATAAGCGTTCCAAATTTAACCGTTAGTTTAGTATGCCAAAACAATAAATATATTGTGGAAAATGTACTAAATTTACCTAAACTTTGTTACCAGGGGACTTAAATTTAATAAAGGCGGAACTAAAATGGTAACGATGTTTGAAAAGAAAAATAAAAAAAAAGACAAAGACAAGTTTAATAATTAACAAGGCTCAAGTTTATTGAAAACAGAAAGAAATTTCGACGGTTCAGACTTTGTCATTTACAACAAAAGACATCCTGACACAAATCATCAGTAAAAAAAAAACTTATGATTAACAAGATCATAAATTGTAAAAGTTATAAGCCCTTAATTGTAACATATAATAATTTAGATAAAAAAAATTAATCAACAGATTCTAAACATTTATCCCCCCCTTTTAGTATATATATATATGTTTATAGTTACAAAAATTTAACAATAAAAAAAGACAATGAGCACAGCTTAATAATTCACAGAATTATAATTAATCAAAAAAAAGATTATACGCCCTTAAAGTAAAAGTATAATAATTTAAAAAAAAATTAATCAAGATTTTCAAAAAAAAAAAAAAAAAAAAAACTTATCCCCCCCCTTTTAGTTTAGTTTATAAGATGATAGTTTCCTTTTAAACAGTAACAGAAATTAACAAAATATAAAAGAGCTTGATATTTTAAGTTCAAGAAAGATCATATCTATAGTTAACATGTTTATCACTAAACTAAAGTAACATAATATAATTGGTTTGAAAATTTCTTAAAAAAAAAGAAACTGTATTGGCCAATAAATTTATATTTAAATAAAAAAAAAAAAAAGGAAAAATAATTTAGAATTTTGAAATTTTGTTAATTGACGTCAATTATTTTAATTTAGAAACTAACCTCTTGGAGGTTGTTAGGACCGAAAATTGCATGCAGGCTCCACCCAATAAATTGTTATATAATTTATAAATAATTACAAAAGTCTACATCTAGAAAATAGTTTGAAGGAACACATATTTGCGGAAGTAAATTTAGGCACATAAATCATATGAGTTAGTTAAAGTTCAGTAAAGTCAGCTGTAAAAAAAGGACATCACTTTTATGCACTTGAAAATCTGAAGTTATGTGATGCAAAAACGTGTTTTGCCAACAGGACGAAACTTGCTAGGATGATTCGCTGGTTTGCGCAATATGAGACAAGAATTTCTCTATTTCTCCTACCAGCATATTGGCTGTGGCAAACAAAAAACACGTTTCTTTTAGCGTCTGTGCAAGATCAGACATGTTGTAGCATTAATGTTCTTTATTGAAGAAAATATCTGGTTATTTGTCAAAATTAAAGTAAATTAATTGCATCACAGAAATTCGTTAAGATAGTAATTAAAAGCTTCTTAGATGATTATAAATTTATTTATATATATAGTTTTGTTTTAAAAGAAAGCTTGTATAAGACTTGTAAGATTCTTCATAAGTCTATAAAACGAAATTTTCTGATTTAGAAGAAATTTCTCTAATTGTTTTATATTTGACATGTTCAATAGGATATTCTGATCATTTAATGTTCAACATTAGTCTGCACTTATTTCACAAAATTGTTCAAAACTTAAAATGTGCCTTTACAAGGTTTTGTAAATGATGTTTTAAGAAAAGAAAATTTTTATAATCATTTAGTTTCAAAAGAAAATAGAATATTAAATAAAACATGAAATACATATTTTAAAGAATACATGATAATTAACAAATTATTTTAAAATTTAACAAAATATATAATATGACAAAATCTGTAAGGTTGAAGTACCTGGTTAATCCTGTCGCAGTTCACGTGAGCATGTACCGAGAAAAATGATGGTTATTTTAACATTTTGAACTAGGTTATTTAAACTAAAACGCACGAACTGTAAATTAACATGATGTTGTATGAGACTTGTAAGGTTAGAGAGAAAAAAAAAACTTTTGTTAGATGAGTGATGAGAATGTAGACCATGTTGTTATCACATCTAGACTGTGGACCGGGTATTAGAGAAGCTAGCTTGACCGGCGAATGGACTTTGTGTTCGGTATCAGGCGATGCTTGGTTTTGGAGCGGGCCGCCAGGTGCCAGCATCTGTCAAGGGACGGAAATTGGACGTGGAAGAGTGTTAATGAAGTTATATTGCGGATGTGCTTTTTGAATTTAAATGCTACAGCTCTCCCCCCCCGAAAGACGGAGTTAGTGTAGAAAAGAAAGGGGGCCAGAAGGGCCTCCCACAAAATTTAGAAAAGGAGAGAGAGAGTGTGCTTTAAGGGGTAAAAAAAAATTTCCTCTCAGACAGGTGTTTTAGACCTCGAGATAAACAAAAGACAAACTAAGACTAACATGCATAGCGAGTGCCACATTAACTATATGTAGTTCGACAGAACCGGTCAGTATACCTTCACCAAGATAAACAACAAAGAACAAATGCACCAAACTTAACTATTAAGAAGATGGACTCACTATGTCCTCGTCCGAAGACGTTATGGTGACGAAGAAATAGAAGAGTTCATGACGCTCTCTATATTCTCGTCGCATCGATTACACCCGCGAAGTGCTCGATGTTAAGATATGTCTAGATAGGGTAACATGTCAGGTACATGTAGCGGCCATTGCCGTAAAGTGGAACCTCATAGTTGATCAGACTATGGGTTGAAAAGCGTCAAGTCCGGGAAACAGTGAGATATATCACTGGACAAGGAAAATCAATATCTCTTCGCCTGCAAACATCTATACAGATTACGGCACGGAGGGGCTCTAGGAGAGCTCAGCCCACCGATGCCCAAACATACAGATGTGCATTTGGCTTAGAGGAAATACGGCTTGGTTCCGTATTTTATTATGTTCTGCAGTGCATGGAAAGAAGACTACCAGATGACAATTTGTGCGGGTCAAGAAAGATCAGAAAGAAAATTAAATCGTAAAGGAGAAGGTTCTAGAAATTTGTTAATATTTAATTTATATGATGAGGTTTGAGTTGCTCGACGTGTGCTTTTTTAATAAAACGAGGTGAATTGGCGAAAGAAAGCGCAACGGTAACGGGAGTAAGAAAATCAATGATCCGGAAGGGACCGGACCATCGTGGCATCAATTTAGCAGCTCGCTTGTCTATGGCGGAGCTCAGAGGGTGTGTTTTACACCAGACAAGATCGTTGATTTTATACAGATGAGGCTTCCTGAATTTATTATAGGTCTTTTCGGCCTTTTGGTGCGCTTTCATTATATTGTCTTTGGCCTGGCGCCAAACTTGTGATGGATTAGTATTAGGTTTTGGAAGGAGATCGTGTATGTTCCAGCTGAGACTCAGTGGTGTATTGGGGAGAAAATTAAAAAGAATGCTAAAAGGTGTTGCTTTAAGAGTCTCATGATGTGCGAAATTGAAAGCCAGCTGAAGCCAGCAAAGGGAGTCGTCCCAAGAGGATTGATTTTTGGAGTGATAGGCGATAAGGGCTGCCTTAAGGTTTCGGTTAAGTCTTTCCGCATTATTAGGTTGGGGGTGATAAGGAGATAAAGTTGCATGCTTAATACCGCGAGAAAAACAAAAGTTGCGGAAGACATGTGATACAAAACATTGTGCATTGTCAGAGATTATTATCTTTGGAAAACCGAAATTTTGAAAAATGTTTTGGCTTAAGGCCTTAATTGTACTGTGGGAAGTTGCATCTCTGACAGGCATGAGCCAGGTGAATTTTGAGAACTGGTCAACTGCGACCAGTATCATGTTGTAGCCCTGTTTTGTCCTAGGAAGCTGTCCGACGTAGTCGATATGTAATTTTTCCATGGGACGATTGGGAACCGTTGAGGCAAGGTATCCTAATTTGGAGTTGTGAGCGGGTTTGCTTACAGCGCACACCGAACAAGCTCGCACTTTAGACGTGACATCCTGTTTTAAAGTTGGCCAATAAAAATTCTCCTTTACCTTAAACAAAGTTTTAAGTACTCCAAGATGACCACCCACAACGGAGTCGTGATGATAATTAATCACCAGGTCGACTAAGGACTGAGGTAAATAAATTCTGGTGGGCTTTTCCAGATGATTTTTCAGGCAAAGTACACCTTTACTTAAACAGTACTTCTCCGAAGAGATGTTCTGTTCGAGGTCGGCAATGATATTTTTCAAAATAGGATCGGCCTTTTGATGAGTCTGGATGTCATGAAAAGCTAGAGGAAAATTTGTGAGGAGACTGGTACACGAAAAGGTGACATTTTCTTCGTTGAAATTTTCCGGTTCAAACATGCGCGAGAGGGAGTCTGCTATGATGTTCTGAGTTCCTCTTATGTGCGCTACCTTAAATTTCAATGAAGTCAGCTTGGCAATCCACCGGCCTAATTTACCAAGTTGACGAGGACGTGCTAAAAGCCAAGAAAGGGCTTGGTTGTCGGTTTCTAATAGGAATTCCCGATGTTCTAGATATTGCCTAAATTTCTCCACTCCAAAAACTACTGCTAGGCATTCGGCTTCATATGCAGATGAGGCTTTTCTTTCTGCAGGTGTTAAAGTACGTGAAGCGTACGCTATGGGCTGTCGTGAGCCGTCAATTTCTTGGAGTAGAACTGCTCCAAGGGCCACTGAGCTCGCATCCGTTTGCAGGATGAATGGTTTGGCGAAATCGGCCATCCGGAGAACCGGAGGCTGTGTTATTGCCTCTCGAAGATGTTTGAAAGCTTTCTCTTGTTCAGCTTGCCAAGAGAATTTTTGGCCCTTCCTCCGAAGCAGATTTAGAGGCGCAGCGTGCTCCGCGAAATTTGGAATGAATTTAGCAAAGAAGTTGACCATTCCAATAAATCTGGAAACGGCCTTAGGGTTCTTGGGTTGCGGAAAATTTCTAATTGCTTTTGTTCTAGATGGGTCGATTTGCACGCCACGAGAAGAAACTAGGTGTCCTAAAAAGCTTATCTCATTCACAGCGAAACGGACCTTATCTGGGTTAACAGTCAAGCCAGCCCGCCGCAAACGAGTAAGGACTTCCCGAAGATGTTTTTGATGCTCTTCCCAAGTTTTGGAGTAGATGACTAGGTCATCCAGATAATTAAAAATGAATTTAAATTTGATGTCATGGAAGACCTGATCCAAGAGTCTGGTAAGCACTTGGGCACCAGTACAGAGTCCAAAAGGGACTCGAGTAAACTGATAAAGCATCCAAGGAGTACAAAAGCTGGTAATTTGTTTGGACTTTTGAGACAAAGGGATTTGATGATAAGCTGAATTTAGATCGAATACTGTGAAATATTTGGCACCGACAAACCAGTTAAAACTTTGATGTAAGTTAGGTAGCGGCACCGCTTCGACGACGATGTTTTGATTGAGCCTCCGATAATCAATCACCATCCTTGTTTTCTTTTCGGGATGTTGAACCAGAAAAACAGGGGATGCATATGCCGACCGGCTGGGTTCTACTACTCCTGAATCTAACAATTCGTTGATGTGTTCGCGGAGGTATTCCATTTTGGGAGGTGCCAATTGGTATGGAGAACACTTGACCGGAGTGTTGTCCTTCAGTTGAATATCGTATTCAACTAGATGTGTTAGACCTAACCTTTTTGTGAGTACCTGAGGAAAATCATTAATTATTTTTTGAATGGTGTTTTTATCGTTCTTTTGAAGATGACCTAAAGGATCAGGAGCAGTAGATTCAGATGTTGTGGACACTATAGGTTTATACGCAGAATTACTAAAATTACATAGAGGAAAAACAATAGACCTTGAAAATTTGAAATAGAAGTTTTTTGCTGAAAGATCAAGTACCAGTCCCGTTTTAGATATGAAATCTGATCCGAGGATCAGAGGACACGACAACTTATGCGCCACCAGAAAATCCACATTCCAACTACAATGTTCCATTTTAAGATGAAGACGACAAGAGTAGGAAATGGGCAACCTTTTTCCAGAAGCCGTGACACAATCAGCCTTCACCCTGGTTATGGATTTAAAAGCCTTGGTGTTCTTTAATTTTTTAAAAAGGGCTTTAGAAATGACGCATCTTACTGAACCGGAGTCCAGCAGAGCCTTAACTTTAATTTGCCCAAAAGCTACTTCCACCAAAGGCAAAAACTGATCGTTCGGACCCCTAGATTTAAGAGAAATGTTATTTTTTTTTTGAAGTTTGTAGTTGGAAAGCTTAGAGCTGGAATAGGTTTGCCTAGACCTATTCCGTAGAGAGAAGAATTTACAACCCCAGATATAGTGACCGGGTATGCCACAATGATAACAGATGGGAGTAACGTAATTTTGAATTTTATTGCCGAAATTGTTTGTTCTTAAATAGGAAATTGAGTTTAAATTTTGAAAAGATGGTTTATTAAAGAAATGTGGTTTCGTGTTATGTTTACATCCGATGTGGTTGGTTTTTGAACGGGAGGCTGGCCTGGAGCTACCAACTAGACTCCAAACCTGCCTCCGTTTTTTTGGAGGATATTGCCTTGTTGGAGGCCGGTTTCGACATTCTGGGCTTCTATGTCCCGGCTGACCGCAACTGTAACAGACCACTGGTCTTGTAGGTCTAAAATCAGTACTTCTAGCTTCGGGTCTCACTAATGGAGCCCTTTGCCTGTCAGTATACATGACATTATTGACATGTGCGCAGAGCCGATCTAAGTCTGCAAAATTTTTAGGTTTGGCAACAAAAACTAAGCAGTTGCGGACTTCCGGAGACAGTCCCTCCAGAATGACGTCCGTGACCTCCAATTCGGACTTATCTAAATTTAAAGTTTCTGCAGCCTCTTTAATTTGATTAACAAAAATGTGCACCGCCTCATTAGTCTTCTGGGGCCTATAAAATAACTCCTGCACTAGAGAAGCCAACCTTTTCGAAGGTATGAAGAGACTTAAGGCCTCTTTGTGAAAAGTCTTAAATGTCTGGTGTCTAATCAGACATGAATTTAAAGGGCCCTGAGCATAGGGCATCAGAACATTATTAATGTTTAAAGCTACGTCCGGGTAAGTTTTGACTATTTTTAAAGAAATTTTAAAAAAATTTAATAATTTGTCAAGGTCGAACCCATCTGTCTGAGGAATTGTCTTAATTATTTGTTCGGCAGGATGACTTAATTTTCCGTATAAGGAAATGTATGGACAGCCTTTCGAACTGCTAGGAGTGGTTTGCTGAGGATCGAAAGCTTTAAATTTTTCTTCGAGTGTTGCAAAATTGTTCTGTAGTTCGGCCAGATCCCGTGGCACGTTGTTATCTGCAACTTTTAGTTGCTCAGTTTGCACCCGAGTTAGGAAATCTAGTCGTCTTCCGAACGCATTCATCCGCGCGCGAAAACGATGTATTCTGTAACCCTTTTCTGGATCTAAGTTCTCCAGGTCATCCTGTAAGATAAATAAGGAGTTTTGCGCTAGCGATATCTGCTGCAAAAGGATCTCTTCGGTGAAATTTCCGAATTCGGGCTCAACGCTATTCTGTAAAAGGGACCTAAGAGAGGTTCGCATTTCTGCTATTGTGTCTTGCTCACCACCTCTAGCCACGACTTCGAAGGTGAGTTCAGTTCTTTTTAGGTCATTTACCAAACCCAGCAAGTTTACTGCCATTTTAACTATTGCTGATAAAATAAAAAAAAATAAACCAAGTAATTTAAAAAAAAAATTTCTTTTAAGATGATGCAAAAAGGTGAAAGAGCCAGAGAATGACTCAAGAATTATATGTAGTGTAGTTGTTGTGTATATATGTGTGTGTGTAAGTATGAATTGATACAGACAAGCGAAAGAAAACTCGAGAAAATTTTGAAGGAAATTTTTGAATTTTTTTTTTGTTTTTTTTTTGTTTTTAACTATTTTTGGATTTTATTATTTATTTAAATTTTTTTTTTTTGGATTCCCGAATGAGCCCGCTGTCTGGATCAAATTCAGTGAATGACTAGTGTGCAGTGTATGTAAATATATATATATAAAAAAAATATTTAAGCAGACAAAATAATAATAAAAAAAAATTTTATCGAAATTGGTTTAGAAGTTTTTGTGTAAGTGTTTATAAAATAAATAAATAATAAAAAAGAGACTATAGATTTATAGAGATTTAAATATTTAAACTAAATAAAAAAATTTCATCAGCAACAGTTGTGCAGTATTTGAAAAAGCTGCAAAACATAAAAATGAGCCTTGTTTAACAAAGATAATTTTGAATTTAAATTTAGATAGTTCCAATGCAAAATTTTGAAAATTAACTACGGTTCCAGAATTTAAATTAACAACTCTATAATTTAATTTAACCACACTAGAATCTAGAATCAACCACGCTCTGCTACCAAAAACATGTTACCAGGGGACTTAAATTTAATAAAGGCGGAACTAAAATGGTAACGATGTTTGAAAAGAAAAATAAAAAAAAAGACAAAGACAAGTTTAATAATTAACAAGGCTCAAGTTTATTGAAAACAGAAAGAAATTTCGACGGTTCAGACTTTGTCATTTACAACAAAAGACATCCTGACACAAATCATCAGTAAAAAAAAAACTTATGATTAACAAGATCATAAATTGTAAAAGTTATAAGCCCTTAATTGTAACATATAATAATTTAGATAAAAAAAATTAATCAACAGATTCTAAACATTTATCCCCCCCTTTTAGTATATATATATATGTTTATAGTTACAAAAATTTAACAATAAAAAAAGACAATGAGCACAGCTTAATAATTCACAGAATTATAATTAATCAAAAAAAAGATTATACGCCCTTAAAGTAAAAGTATAATAATTTAAAAAAAAATTAATCAAGATTTTCAAAAAAAAAAAAAAAAAAAAAACTTATCCCCCCCCTTTTAGTTTAGTTTATAAGATGATAGTTTCCTTTTAAACAGTAACAGAAATTAACAAAATATAAAAGAGCTTGATATTTTAAGTTCAAGAAAGATCATATCTATAGTTAACATGTTTATCACTAAACTAAAGTAACATAATATAATTGGTTTGAAAATTTCTTAAAAAAAAAGAAACTGTATTGGCCAATAAATTTATATTTAAATAAAAAAAAAAAAAAGGAAAAATAATTTAGAATTTTGAAATTTTGTTAATTGACGTCAATTATTTTAATTTAGAAACTAACCTCTTGGAGGTTGTTAGGACCGAAAATTGCATGCAGGCTCCACCCAATAAATTGTTATATAATTTATAAATAATTACAAAAGTCTACATCTAGAAAATAGTTTGAAGGAACACATATTTGCGGAAGTAAATTTAGGCACATAAATCATATGAGTTAGTTAAAGTTCAGTAAAGTCAGCTGTAAAAAAAGGACATCACTTTTATGCACTTGAAAATCTGAAGTTATGTGATGCAAAAACGTGTTTTGCCAACAGGACGAAACTTGCTAGGATGATTCGCTGGTTTGCGCAATATGAGACAAGAATTTCTCTATTTCTCCTACCAGCATATTGGCTGTGGCAAACAAAAAACACGTTTCTTTTAGCGTCTGTGCAAGATCAGACATGTTGTAGCATTAATGTTCTTTATTGAAGAAAATATCTGGTTATTTGTCAAAATTAAAGTAAATTAATTGCATCACAGAAATTCGTTAAGATAGTAATTAAAAGCTTCTTAGATGATTATAAATTTATTTATATATATAGTTTTGTTTTAAAAGAAAGCTTGTATAAGACTTGTAAGATTCTTCAAAAGTCTATAAAACGAAATTTTCTGATTTAGAAGAAATTTCTCTAATTGTTTTATATTTGACATGTTCAATAGGATATTCTGATCATTTAATGTTCAACATTAGTCTGCACTTATTTCACAAAATTGTTCAAAACTTAAAATGTGCCTTTACAAGGTTTTGTAAATGATGTTTTAAGAAAAGAAAATTTTTATAATCATTTAGTTTCAAAAGAAAATAGAATATTAAATAAAACATGAAATACATATTTTAAAGAATACATGATAATTAACAAATTATTTTAAAATTTAACAAAATATATAATATGACAAAATCTGTAAGGTTGAAGTACCTGGTTAATCCTGTCGCAGTTCACGTGAGCATGTACCGAGAAAAATGATGGTTATTTTAACATTTTGAACTAGGTTATTTAAACTAAAACGCACGAACTGTAAATTAACATGATGTTGTATGAGACTTGTAAGGTTAGAGAGAAAAAAAAAACTTTTGTTAGATGAGTGATGAGAATGTAGACCATGTTGTTATCACATCTAGACTGTGGACCGGGTATTAGAGAAGCTAGCTTGACCGGCGAATGGACTTTGTGTTCGGTATCAGGCGATGCTTGGTTTTGGAGCGGGCCGCCAGGTGCCAGCATCTGTCAAGGGACGGAAATTGGACGTGGAAGAGTGTTAATGAAGTTATATTGCGGATGTGCTTTTTGAATTTAAATGCTACAACTTTAAAAAAATTAGCTCTATCTAAAGTATAACCGATGGAGATACGAAAAAGCTGTAGAAACAAACTTGTATAATGTATATCTCACCAAATCTGTAGCTGCTGGTGCAAACCGTTTTTGATAGGTCTGACTGTCTAATCACAATAAACCTCTAAAAAATTCTACATCGACTGTATAGTTACATTTTGAATTTTTCTGGGGATAAAAATTTCAATTTTTAACTTTTTGGAAATTTCCCGTCGGTTCGATGACAGGCTAAAATATGTAAGATTTCAAAAATTCAAGTTTCCAAATCATCCGGAAGTAGATAGAATTTGCAAGATGAGGGATTTAATGAGTCGCACATGAGGTTGAATATATATTAGACTTGTTTCGCTAGTTACGCGCTATTCCCAGTGAGTTTTGACTAACAGAGCAGGAGGGGAGGGATTGACATTGGATTCAAGTTGTAGATCAAAAATTAATAATTTCCATGGATTATTTAATATTTTGACACAATTATAGGACATCTACTGCAAAAGTGGCAAGCATACTAGCACGTCCTAATGTCAAAAGCATGCAAAATTTTATGATTATAGCTGTCCTATATCTGTGTAAAAAATGATATAACTTCTGGAGATTATTTTGATCTACAACCTTAAGTGCGTCGAAAGATTAAATAATTTGTGGTAAATGTACAAAATTTACCTAAAATCAAAAATCTATCTCAAGCGATGGAAATACCAAAAAGTCAAAAAGACAAACTTGTATATCTTGCTAAATCCGTAACTGTTGCTTCAATTCGTTTTTTGATTTAGCCATAACAGACTTCAAAAAGATCAATGCAGACAAAACATTCTGTCTATCATTTTTAAAATTATCAAGTCGGAGTTTAAAATTTAAAATGAAAACTTTTTGGATTTTTAATTCGGTTACAGGCTAAAAGCCATTAGTTATCAAATTTCTCGTTTATCTGTTAGAATGTGTATAAATGATTGATTGATTTGCGTAAAGGGTCGTGTATATACGAAATGGATAAACAATCTGTAGTCATTTTAGTGTTTTTACAGCCCAATTCCGTCTACCGATTTCATCTAAATTTGTTCTATGAGGCAAACAAGGATTTCCCGAACCACCAAAACAGTTAACAAACCCATTTATGTTTATTATGTTACTCTGATTTAGATTTAGATGACAGTCATCAATCTCAGAAGTTTTAAGCTATCATGGAAATATATCGTCAAAATATCATCGAAAGGGTGATATAATAAACATAACTGAATTTATTACAGTCTTAGTTTCGTTCTTTGTTTAGTTGTTCAGGGAATTTTTATTTTTTTTTTAATTCTGAATATCACCACAGTGATTCCTGGGCAATTTAAAATATCTTTAATTAGTATTAAACTTCTTTTTATATTTAATGGAATCATTAAAATCAACGTCTAGTTTATTCGCGGATGTATCCATTTTGAAGTTCTCCGTTTCCTAAAAAGTGTTTTTTGGAATTATTTCTGTCTGCCGCAAATGCGCTACAGCCCAAACACATAAGATTTCATATATTGTTAAGATTACAGATTGGCACACTGTATAGGGGAAAACATTTTGAACAATTTACACTTAAATAAACCAGGTTAAATTTTATTTACACATTAACTTTATAAGGTTACTATGGACACGTTAAATTAATTGTAGTATGTTAAATCTGAATTTGGAAACGCAAACTGGCTGTAGGGTCATGCTGATTGAATTAAATTGGAAAACAACGAAACATATCCTATCGGCCATGTTAGGTTATGTTAGCTGAGCGTTATACCTCAAACCTCCTTGTATTGTGAGACAAGAAGAATAGCTGAATTTTACCTCGTTGTCCACGATCCTTAAAATTATCCAAACTCCCAAGTTGGACTTATCGGTAGATATTGACGAATATTTGCTTAGGCATTCGCTAGCAAAATGTCTGTACACAATTTATTTATAGAATTGTAATCATAGGTCCAACTATTGATCCAAACAAAATCGAAACTCTGAAACCTTTCCTGAATATTTACACTGTATTTATTTACAACGTTCACTAATTACTTGAAACAGTTTATTGTTTTAAGTCTACCCGTGGCTTCTCTATAATTAGCGTGCCGCAACTCAGAGGTTCAGGGCTAGGATTTCATTTTATTTTATTCAACAACAGATGATGGAGGAACACGTGTGTTGTACAACGGATTTTAGTTTCGAAGCTAAATGTGTCCACATGGTTAGTTCGTTTGTCAATTTTATATAGAAATTTGTTCTTAACGTAAACAGTTAACTACGAGAAAATCTAGGCTTCTTTTTTCACAATATAATACTATTTCTCGTTAGACATCTGAATATAAAGTGCTTTCTTTAAAAAAATCAAAAATCTGGGCGTATGCTTATGACACAAGATAAAAGTGAAAAGTTCATTGATCAATGTGTGAATATAAATAAATAATAATGATATTTAAATAACGATAAAGAAAAGAAAATTTCACGTGGAAAAGTGTAGATGAAAAAATTGTTATTATAAAAATTAACTACTAATAAGTAGTAAACTATTGTACCTATTATTTATTTATTTTTATATTTATTGTGGATGTAATTTCAAACGAGTACGTCAATCTAAACCCTTGACATTTTGTCTATGTTACAACGTACTTGCAGTAAACTTTTGGAAAATTATGAATAAATCTTAATTATGATAATTGTCGTTGACACTAAGCCAAATGTTGTTTTAATTTTACTTTAGTTATTAAAACAACGCACAGACAAAACAATTACATCAAGTTTTCAAAGCATGAATGTTGGTAATCCGACTAGGAATAAAGCTCACGTTTTCCAACATTAAATATAATGGTGTAAACGAGGGTTGGCAAGTAAAATTAGCACATTAAAAAAAAAAGTAATTTGTTTTGTGTCCTGAGACTTTAGGGTAGTTTTTACATTAACAAAAAATATATAATTTCCTCTTCATTCCTTTTTTGTTTTTATTTATATGAATTTAAATTAAAACTTTTAACGAGCATCAATATCAAGTTACAATATCAAATGAATACTTTAAAAACAGTTACACTAATTTAGCTTCGATGTAACTTGTATATAAGGAACAATGAATTAAAGTGTAAGTAGTAGTCGAATTAATTAGACATCCAAGTAGGAGCTAAGTGGAATTTTTACAGAATATATTTTTTACAGGTGGAAAATAACATATGTTTAAGGGCCTATCATAGTACTTACCCAACCCTCGTATGCAAACAATTTCTTACAAAGATTAATGGTTTTTGTAACGACGGAGTTTTGACAAAAAGTGTAAATACATGAAAAATATGATTTCATTTCTACTGTCTATACTAATTTTGGTCTCTCAGCTCTGATCTCTGTTATAATAATCGTTCTATTAAATTATATTGAGAGGTCAGAAATAACAATTTAGGAATTATGCAAAACATTTTCGCCACAGTAAGTTGGGGATGATGAATTACTGACGAAATAAAGCGTTTCTGCACTATATCTAACTGAATCTATATATGGGAAAGCTTGAAAATGGCGGTTCTTAAGTAATTTATGTTGTCTTCTGAAAGTACTTGCAAGAAGTGATTTATAAAGGATATACAGGATATAGACTATGTGGGCCAGACAATGAAAGCACTAACTATCATAATATTATAATGTGTAGCTCTAACTGGCAAGAGGCTGAAGCTATTTAGAGTTCAACTACTGCTGACCTTTCTCGTAAAGGACTAGTCGGTAGACTATTGAAACATATGAAGGTGCCAAATCTACTAAAACGGCTCACCTGTAATATTTACTAATCTTGGGTTTTTAAGTTATCGAAATATTTATCCAATTTAATCAACTATGGGACTAAAAAGATAATTTTAAAAATTCACAAGTAAAATTCCAAACTGTTAAATTTGACTTATTAAATGTTTTATAAAAATGATATAAAAAAGAAACTGTTTACAAAGATCACCATAGTCATTATTCTTTGGAAATATTTGAATTTTAATCTTCTTGACCGCACTAGAGTTACAATTATATAAAATTTTAAATAACTCTCCTTGTGTGTTTATTGAGGTTAAATAATGCCATAGAAATTAGTTAATAAGTACTTTTTTGTAATTACATGATATTAAAATAAATAAATAAATAAAGTGAATATTTACAATAAAATTAATTGTTTAAGCAAAATGTAAAATTGTAGCTTTCATAACCATGTTACCACATTGAATTCCCGTTCCCACAGTTATAGTCATCGCAACCAGTTTTCGCTTCACTATATTACATGAGGTTGGGTCAACACCTGTACTTGTTGAGCAACGTTTCAACTCTTAAACGAAGCGTGACCGCTAGCTACTAGACCAACCGGGGATAACGGTCACTCACAGGAAACCATAAACAATCTTTCTAAGCTCGATGTTTGATATTCAATAAAGAAAATACAGTATCAATGAAAACCAGAATGTAAACAACATAAAGTATATTTAATATATTTCTAGTTTTGCGAATTCACATTACGACCGGATGTTTTCTTTCCGCTCAATAAAATAATTTATCGTTTTAAATAAAATTTCTCTGTTCATTTTTTTATGTTCCTTTAATATGTATTTGTTAAGTAAGCATAACTGATGACTTGGAGTAACGCCCAACGTCTTTTCAATTTGCTCTGACTGCAAGGGGAGTTAACACATTTCGTTACGCTCATATGGTTGTTTAACGTGAAGCACAGTCATTATAGCGCGGTTGACAGGTTTAGCATTTTGAACTTCTTTATTTTAACATAAACTAATCAAAACAAGTGTTTCGAAAACAGCTGAGCTAATTTAAAACTGTTACTAATTTTGTTGTCGTAATTTATTTATAACTTTTAAATTTTAGTAAATTTTTATATTAGAAAGGTATTTTTTTAAATATGTATAGTTGTAGACTCTGAACAGTAAATATTGTACTGGCTACAATATTTAAATATTAAACTTGTAAGCACGTAATATATATTTATCAAAATTAATCTTAAATTGTCATCGATTTTATCGTCGTTAATTTGTAAATTATTATGTTATTTGTAAATAGTTACTGTAACTTTTTTATAGCTATTGACAAATACAGGATGATCAGAAAGTTTCTATGTGTTTGATGCTTACAGTACAAAAAACAAGCAAACATTGAAATACTGATTTCACGCAAATACTGCCTACTAACAGTTTCCTACTACTACTTCGACAAGTGGTGATAGCGTCACTCTCAGGCCGGTTATACTGAGCCATGAAAGTCGTGTTTTTTCTTTGTTGTTTAAATGCAAAAAACCTTTAGTGTGTTGTGATGTTATAAGTTGAGTTTAAGTTCCAAATGGAACATACGTTTCAGTGTGATGAG
Source organism: Aphrophora alni (assembly GCA_963513935.1). NCBI lineage: Eukaryota > Metazoa > Arthropoda > Insecta > Hemiptera > Aphrophoridae > Aphrophora > Aphrophora alni. Next base: position 139,281,133 of record OY740767.1, on the reverse strand, counting down.
AAAACACAAAAGATGTTCCTATTTGCAATCTTTAATTTGAGACGTTTAATTAGAGAGAAAAAAGTGTCTTAATATCTCACTCAAAGTCCAAAATTTGAAGATTAGAATTCTCTTTTATTTGAAAGATTGGCTACACTGCTACATTAAAATTAAAATATTCTAAAATGAAATTGTTAAAAATAAAACATTTGTAATATTTTATTTGAGACTTTTAATTTGAGAGAAAAAATTGTGTTTATAGTTAATATTTCGCTCAGAGTGAATAATTTGTAAAATTAAATTTCCCTAGTACTGTATTTGATAAATTGACTACGTAAAAATTAAATTATTCTTAAATGATATTGTTCTAAACAACGCAATTGTAATCTTTAATTTGAGACAAAACATTGTGGTAACATCTCACACAGAATCTAAAATTTTGAACTGTAGAGCTCTCAAATATGTTTGGCTACATAAAAAAAATTATTATTCTAAATTTAACTTGTTCTACTTAACACATTTGTAACGATTTTGAATATTACACTAATATCACATGTGTAGAGAAAATATATTATTTATTTATTTCATATTTAATAAAAAATAACAATTATTTCATATTTTAATATATGCGTATCAGTTGATGAAATTATAATTTTAATTTGAACGTTATTGATTTATCTTGAAAAAAGGTCTTTAATTTAAAATTACAGTAATTACATTATTTTACAACACAATAATGAATTATTATAAACCAAATGATACGCTCTCTATACGCTGTAAAAGTTTGGAACTACTACACTTTGTCTCGGTGGAATTCCGCAGCGTGGCAGCACCTTCCAGTCACCAGTAAAGTTAATACAATCCGACATACATTTCAAAATTAATATATTTAGCATATTGTTTGTTAGAAAAGAAAAACAAGATAGTAAAGTTTATTTTAAAAGGATTAAAGACGGTTGAAATTGAATAATTCGGAACGTAAGGCGTTTTGAATGTGTCATAATGACAATAATCTGTTTGATCGAATATATCTTATTTACAATTTGATTAAATAAAATGTTTTAAATTCCAATCTATAATAAATAACTTTTCAGTCAAACGTGAAATACTCTTTAAAATCTTCAACAACTAATTTTGTATACATAAAAACAACAACTTCAAATAGTTGAACAAACTTGTAAATGTAAGTTATTAATTGAGTAAAAAAGTAAAAGAAGTACTGTACCTTAAAATTCCAAAAAATCTAGTTGGGGGATAAAATGTAGTATAACTTACATTATATTAAAAAGCTAAAAAACTGTATTTTGTGAACTAATTATTCTCTCAAATTCTAACTATAGTGCATACGGTCGTTTCAATTCCGAGTGCTTTAGCTGGATCAAAATCTATATTTTTTCCATGTTGTCTTGTGTCAGATCCCTCTTTTCACCTTTTCTGTCAGTCCAGGCTATTAAAAGAGAGTATCCGAGCCTTTATATTCTACCAATAGAGCTACCCTTAGTCGCTTCCCAGCATAGGGGCGTACAGTTCTCACTTGCTTTGTTTTTGATGCAATTTTCGAGTTATCAAATAAATTACTTCGTTAGAAAAGAAGTTGAATTTAAATATTTACTCAACTTGCAGTCCTTACAAATATTATTGATTTTAACACTTACGCTGGGAAGTGACTAACGATAGCTCAGTTGGTAGAGCATTGGCGGGTAAAGCCAAAGGTCCTGGGTTCAATTCCCAGAGTAGGTCGTATACTTTTTCTTTATATATTATTTAATTAGTAATACTAGCTGGTATAAAAAACGTACCGGCGTTACGATCAAAAATATAAATCAGTATTCGAGGGCCAGGGTGAAATATTATCTTTTCTTAGTTTTTTTTACATAAATAAAGTAAACGAAATATAAGGTAAATTTGATAATAGCCAAATTTTGAACTCTGTGTCTTACCTGATTATCACCTTTCATTTTTTCGTGGAATCAAAAGTGATATTCGACAACTTTAGCATTTAAATATATTAAGATTATATTTGGTACAAGGAAATATAGCGCGCTTACACAAAAAACTAAAGGAAAAAGGGATTGAAAATGACAAAATGTTGGCTAATTTACAACGGGGTTTTTTTTTTTTTTTTTTTTTTTTTTCACATCTCGTAAACTTTTCTGATTACTACCTATATTAAATACGGATGTTCAAATTTCAATTCTGTATGGAATGGTTATGTCTGCCTGTCGGGCTGTCTGTCTATCTCTCTGTCTGTCTTTCTGTATGTCTCTCTCTCTTTTTCTCTCTCTCTCTCCCTCTCTCTCTCTCCCCCTCTCTCTCTCTCTCTCTCTCTCTCTCTCTCTCTCTCTCTCTCTCTCTCTCTCTCTCTCTCTCTCTCTCTCTCTCTCTCTCTCTCTCTCTCTCTCTCTCTCTCTCTCTCTCTCTCTCTCTCTCTCTCTCTCTCTCTCTCTCTCTCTCTCTCTCTCTCTCTCTCTCTCTCTCTCTCTCTCTCTCTCTCTCTCTCTCTCTCTCTCTCTCTCTCTCTCTCTCTCTCTCTCTCTCTCTCTCTCTCTCTCTCTCTCTCTCTCTCTCTCTCTCTCTCTCTCTCTCTCTCTCTCTCTCTCTCTCTCTCTCTCTCTCTCTCTCTCTCTCTCTCTCCCTAAACTAAATTTACTCTAATGTATAAAACTCCTTGTTCTAACTATACGACATAGCATTTCACACAAGACCTAAGAAATCTACGTTTCTTCTGTTTGGATCTGTTTATATTACATTGTATGATGCGGCTGTGTAAGTAGCATGACGGCGTTCTTAAATAGTTTATTAATATCAATAGGACTAATGATTTTTGTACAAAATGACTTAAAATTTTGACGGATGTAAAATATGTGTGTTATTCAAATATATTTAAAACTAGATATAGTAAATGTTTTCATGCATAAGATTTATATTTGAAGGGTTTTTAATTTAAAAAAATTAAAACATTGCTTTATCTCTTACGTAGTGCCATTATTAACGTAAAGGGTTGAACTTTTTTTTTTACTTCATATTGTTAGATTAATGTAGACGATTAAGTAGCGCACAACACGGAAAAAACAACGAACGCAACCGAGATCAAACCTGTACAACTTTTAACCACTCACAAGTCCAAACTGCTGCTCTCTATAAATGCGCCTTAACATCTGAACTACGCTGTTCTGCTGAACATTACTCTACTATTTAATTTCAAAACTTACCGAATGGTAGTAATCCTTAATGATTTGAAAATACATCCAATAATGTTGTGGCATCCAAACTATATTTCTTGCATTACACATTTACACAACCACAAAATAATTAAAACTTGTCCAATAATTTCGGACTGAATGATAATTCCTTCTTATTGTTGTGAAATTTTGATTACAAATTTTAACAGAACACATTGTCCGTCTCTTCAACGCAATATATTTTAAGCTGTGTATTAAATAAAATATTTATTTGAAATATTTTTTATGAGAGTAATTAATCAACACATTTGATTTATAGATAACAAAATACACATTATAGACAGTTCTGACCTTGACAATACAAATATGTAACTACTGTCCAGTCTGTCGAGCAGATAAGACGTTCAAATCAGATCAAGGGCTCTGGGATAATTTAATTATGTTTGCTTCAAAACGATACATATAAAAAAAAACACAGCTAATGTAGCAGTTATTATGACGGAACTTTGAAAAGGGCGATGTGAACTGGATATGGCATGAAAAACTAGTTTTATGAGGCTATTCAATTTTATCAATAGTGCTAGTCCTATTCCATTATTAGTTCTGGTAAGTAGAGTAGAGTACTTTTTTCGTTCTCGTTTAAAGGTTACAAATATTTACCGTCTGATAAAAACGAAAGGAGCATCAAAATAAAGACCTAGGTTCGAATACTCTAATAAAGTCAGGGTCGAAAATGAAGAAGAGTTGGCCAACAGAGATCTGATTGGAAAGATAAAAGAGAGGGAGCTAACCCAAGACCACATGAATAAAGGTGTAGAACCCACTAGGTTCTCTCAGAATCGTCAAAGCCGAACTGATGGTTAATTAGAGTTCAAAATTAAAACTCAGGATACATTATATTTGGAATAGTCTTTATTTTTTAAATATTCTTTAAACTTTTCGTAAGCAGTTCTACAACTTCCTAAATACAGTAGTATGGCGTTAAAGTTCTTACAATATTTTATTAGTAGCATATGGTAGTTAGAATGACGTCGACATTTAATGAATTACCATTTAGAAAGTTGTAAAATATATTTTTAGCCACGTCGACCTTCGTAATGTGTCTAAATAAGAGGCAAGACACAGTACTAGGTTGTTATAGTTTGATTATTGTATAACTGAAGATGACGATATTGTTGTTGAAACGCTCTCGAGTTAATTATTATATTATTTGTGGATATTATGTTAAAATGTAATTTATTAATGTTAAAACAAGTTCCAAATTTATTTATGTTCCTAAATATATTTTTTTTGTGATTTTTTATCATTATAAACGACACAGATTTGCAGTATACCAAACACACAGAACACAATTCTCACAAAAAAAAGTATCATATGCGTTTCAACGTCAAGGTTCAGTGATACACGAGCTACACCAATAAAACTATAAATGGAGTAGCTTAATATAAACTGATTGGTGTAGCTCGTGTATCACTGAAGAGGACGACCTTGTCGTTGAAACGCGTCTGATACTTAGGCGTATTTTTTGTGAGAATTGTGTTCTGTGTATTTGGTATACTGTATAATTTTTCTCGTAAGTCAAACTCAAAATTTAATATAGACACAGATTTGGGTCATAAATGTTCACATTACGCTATAATTTGAACGAAATCGGATTTTGAGAACTCCTTATTTTACGCAGTTTCATAGTAGTTTTTTTAACGATAACTCTCGAATTGGAGTTTTTTGAAAGATATTGAATAATAAGTTTTGTTTGGGTGCTCAGAAGTTACACATGAGAAAAAAAATATATCATAATAGTTAGAACCGATTTTGAGAAAATTTTTATTTAGTTATGATAGTTACCAATGTTTTTTATTTATTATTATTTTTTATTTAACAAAAAAGTGAAAAAAAGTCCCAAGTTATGACCAAAATAACCCCAAATACCCGGTATACACTTTTGGGTGTAGAGAGGTACTACAGAGAAATAATTTTAAAAACAAGTTTTTGGACTCAAAAGCTCGACGCCATATTTGTTTGACCCATCACATAACTTTCTCTACAGATCGTAAATGTGAGAAAATAATAACAATTCGTGAAATATCCTTTTCCAAAATTAATTAATTTAACCTTACTTTCTCCAATTTCACCATTTAAACCATTTTCTGTTATTTTATGGACCTCTTCGCATATTTCCACCAGCAATATTAAAAACTAAAATTCGGTTAGGTCAGGTTAAATAAGCATGATTATAAATGTTAAAAATAAATGAAAACTAAAATAACATGTAAAACAGTCTAGCCTTTAGTTTGATACAAATTATCATATTTTATTTTTAAAGAATCGAACAAATAGCATAATTGGAATCGGTGAAATGACTTCTACAATACGCTACACGTGTTCCACTCCAGGGATTTACATATCTCAATACCTTTATGAGAATTCTTATTGAGTATTTGACTTGGAAAACAATGGAAAACCAGGTCAGGATTTTAAAGGTACAAGGAAAACACGTCTGGAAGTCATGCATGACAAACAAATATATTTAGCCTCAAAACATAACAATATATCATGCAACACTACTTGCATGAGTTCTAAATAAATTACAGTTGTGTATTGGTTTCTGTTGAGAAAATCTGACTTTTATTTCTTTTTAAATATTTATTTTTTAAAGACAATATATCTTGTGATCATCATCGTCTTAGGAGAAAAGATTATATAATAACCTTGGAATACTTTAATAATGTCACTGTCGGATAAAGAACAACGACGATCTTGAGTTAGATTCCTCTTTTCCATCTTTCCTATCAGGTCTCTCTTGACCAACTCTTGTTCTTGTCCAACCATTATTGTATTAGGGTATTCGATGGCTAGGAGTTTTTAGTTTTTATTCTTTTTCTTTTTTTAAGGAGATGTTGAGCGAGAGGTTTTTCACCTTTAAACATCAATAAAAATAAATACGTGATACAGGTTCCTATCATTAGGCCTATTTACTTTTTGCGAATTATTTCAGGGAAAATGTAATATACTTATTTACTAACATAAGGTGAAGCGTGTTTAGTTTGTGCGATAAGCTTGTTTACAATTAAAATTTAAATCGAAAATTGGTTGAAATATACTTTATAAATACCACTTTCAAAGCTGGTTTAATTTATTTCCTCCAAATTATTCCTGAAATGTATTTTTTGTTTTTAGTACAGAATTGCTACAATACTTTGTGTTAATAATCTTCATTTGCACAAAAGTTCGACCGAAATCAGTAGAGCCATTTTAATAAATTAAACTTTTAATAAATTCAATATTATGTTTTTAGATTTTTAACTATGATTTTCAGACATTGATGGAATGACCTATTTATTTTCAGTCTGTCTTCAGAGACAACATTTTATGCAAATTTTTATAAATTTCACAAGAACCTATTTCAAGAACGTATGAACTCTTTGTTTTACCTTATAAAGATACCTCTAAATTATGAGTTATGAAAAGAAAATAACTGTCTAAAAATATGGCTACAATATGTTTAAATCGAACAATTTTATCAAAATTGGGCCTTCCATTTGGGTTGTTAAGCACTGCAGACAATAGACGGGATAAAAAAAAAAAAAAAAAAAAACACTTTTGGGTTTTCCTAGAACTCGGTTAAATTTTTACCCGATAAAGCATAAATATTTACACTACATATGTCTCAGTAAGTACGAGCCACCGTAAAAAAAAAATAAATAATAATAATAATAATAAATAAATCTATTATATGATATTATTAAAAACATTAAAAGTAAGAAAACAATAAAAAATAATTCTGCCTTTTTAAATTGATTTTGTTAATAAAGAATAACTATAAACATCGTGCTGTACAACGCTGTCAAAACACTCTCAGTTTTAATTCATCACAACTCAAGACGACAGAAGGAAACCCTTAAGGGAAGGCCTTTCCCAATATCTCAAGTGGGGAAAAGCGGCCACAATTTGCTTCAAAATCAAAAGCATTTGTCTTAAAAAGATTGCGTGTAGATACAATATAAAATCTAACACAAAATAATTTGAATATTATCCAATCCATTGTAGACCCTACTGTATTGTTTGGATTTCACATTATAACGTTAATGTATTTTATAATTAAAAGGTTTATAATTATAAACAAATTATTTGTTGTTTTATTTTATAAAATATTATTTTTTATACAATTAAATACTGATATAATAAACTTGAACAAAATTTGTTTAATTGTTTAAAAATCTATTCGCAGCATAATGACAAATTATAGAAACAAAAAACGAACACGTTTAACAGTATATACAGAAATCTGAGGACCAAACGCTAAAAACATATTTTGTTTCCAAAAATAAAATTTCCAATTTATATGTTTCCTATTGAGTGAATTTATAACGTGTTCCATACATTTTACATTAAATTTGATCAGGGGCAGGTTATGCAATATGACTTAGAGTAGTAGTTGAAAAACGTCTATACGACAGGGGCCGCTGTGGAATATGAGCACTGCAATCATCAGGGAGAGTTATTTTTGAAGCATTGAGTTTTGCAGGCAATGTGTTGTCCCTAAAGTTCTCCTTTAGTTTTTTCGAAAAAAAAAATTTTCTCAGAAATAATCGTTTTAAGAAAGTAAGAAACGAACATAAAATAAAGACGCATTGTTCTTGAATACTCCATTAGCGGACAAGAGACCAGATAGAAAATCCAACACAGGTGTAGATATAGCAGGGATATCTCGGGTTTGTCAAGCCTGTACACACTATAGTGAGTCCGTGAAGGTTTTTAACAATATGATTGGTCAATCTTGTCTATTGAAAACATGTAGGCCTACTGTTTAAATTATAAATATTATTTAGATTATCAAATTGTTAATACATTATTGCAGCGGTAATTATTAGTGGAGTATTCATTAGCCATTAAATCATTATTTGTTTATTTATTTTAAATTTTCATTGATGTGATAAAACACGTACATAAGGTTTATATAAAACACGTGATTTTTTAATATTTTTATTTATTAACCAAAAGGTTTCCTAGAAATTTCTGTCATGAATGATCCTTGTGGTTTTAAAACAGGGAAGGTAAATATTGTACCGACACTAGGAAGACTCGATTTAGAAACAGAGCACCGTTCTGCCAAATAAATTATCTAGAAACCTAAAAGTTTGATTTACTAGGAATAATTACAAATTTTCAAGGAACTACTAAAACAAAATGTATGAAACATATAAACCAAACTTTTATCACAAACGAAGAGAGTGAAAGTTCTCTTTGCTTTCTCACTCTTTATAAAGAGAATGTTAATATGAAAGAGAAAAAACGGTAAAATTAATTTTCTTCTAGAAATCAAATCAAAATTAAATTATGTTTAGAAGTTAGATATAATATAGTTTATTTCAATAAATGTAACGTTCCTGTATTTGTATTTCTAGTTTAATATTATTATAATGAATACAATAAATATCTTTCAATTGATATCAATAATAACTACATAATTTTTAAATACAAAAAGTAATGTATCTTTATAAAACTAAATCTATAAAACATTACCGTACGTTTATAGTCAGCAGAGCCATCTTTTGACAGTAAAGGAAACGAACATTATAGACACAACTTCCATGCTGGGGTGATATCTCGTGAATAAATGTGGAACTACTACTTTTAAATCTAGTTTAGTTGGTAACTTTTCGTAAATAAGTTATTTCTTTTTAGTACATATAAAATATTATCAAAAGTAAAATTGCCTGTTAATAAATAAATTTTAATTTATGAATAACTTTCAACAAATTGGTTTTCCAATTTAAATGGTTAGGTAAGAAATATTGCTGATACATTATCTTTGAAGTTGAAAATTTAGACTGTAATGTATTAATGATTTAATTCAGCAATTAGTATAAAACGTTAAATTTGTTCCTTATTTATTTGAAAATATTTTTTTCAAAAATTGTGTATAAAGTTTGTAAACAAGTTTGTAAATTTAAGAAAACAAAATGGTATAACGTTTCCATTGTTTTCAATTTTAGTTATTCAGATGTACAGAGATATGTGATAAGGTAAGCACTTGTTTACGTTACACTATCTAAATCAATATGATTGTTTTTATTTAGTATTGAGTTAGATCCCTCTCTTTCATCTTTCCTATCTTGACCAACTTTTGTTTACTTGTTGACGCTATTAAAATAATCGAGAGCAGGATACTGTATGTTTTTTTCTTCCTTTTTCAAAAGTTTACGATGGAAGACAGTTTTTTGTCTTTAAACAAGAAGAAAAATCTATGTTTATTTGTGGGGTTATAAAAGTTCTAGAGGTCGCAATTTTCCTCAGATTAAATCAACTTCAGTTTTTAAAATTGGACTAGTTTTGAACTTAAACGATATTTAAATGGTCTTTGTCCAAAACAAGTTGTGTATTTTATTGCGGTTCGTAATAAGCAAGAGTACGGGATTTGTTGTTTGCAATAAGGGGGGAGTAGGTATAAGTACAAAAAGTGATTCATGAATAAAAAGTTCAAAAGATTTTGCTTAGGTTACTTGCTACAATTTATTTATTTTTTATTATATATATATATATATATATTTTTTAAGATTACTTGTTACTATATTCAAAACCGTTATTTAACTTTGAGATGTTCAAATATACTAGGTAATGGAAATATTTGTCTAGCGAAGCTGTGATAATGTTGGCCTAAGACCAGAACTCAAGTACATTCTAAGAAATACAGCAAATATAAGAGTACCAAGAACAAAAATTAATTTATTTTAATTTTAGTTCGACGACATTGTAACAAGAATATACAATATACTTTGTCCAAATTAAAAATTATGTGAAGTTACCAATATAATAAATTTATACAGTTATTAAGACTATGAGTAATGATTGTTTTAAACATATTTGAAATGCATTATTTTATTTGTACATTTTACAAAACAGAACAACGCATAACGAACAAAAAATAAATTCACTGCTTCAAAATAAATGAAAGATAAATTAATATTTAAAAGGAGTAAAATACTTATTATAAATTAACTGAATTCTCTGTTAGAAAAACAAAACTCACAAACACACACGAAAAAAAAAATCCATCGTACGAAAAAATGTAGGTTAGATCGTAAAAGGTCTGTTTTGAACTTTTGGAAATCCGGTTTACAAATCAAAATTAAACCATCGCACCAACCTACATCTTAAAAATATATAATAAATACATATGGACTATGATACTTCAAATTAAAGCCCTTTAAAAACCACGAATTTCTGTTGTAATAAAATAAAAAGTGGCTAACGCATCCGTTCTCTACGCTTAAAAATATTATTTTTGTAAGTTATTTTTACAATGTTAGAAAAATAAGTTATAGCATTATGAAAATATTATTTCCTACAAAGTTTAATATTTGATTAGACAAAGTCAACAATATGAAATTGCCAAGTTTTATATTTTCATGATAGTAAAACTGGCACAAAGAAAAATCTACAATATATTTTTTTTCGTGTCACTTTTCCTTGATTTTTGAGAGTCTCTTTCCACTACGTCCCAACTTCAATTTTTAACAGTTAATGTAAATATTATTTTTTGTACTGCCCCAACAATAACGTATTAAAGTTGTCAGAACGGGTACAGAAATTTAATATTGTAAGAAAGTTTCATTACAGTTGGTTATCATAAGAAGTCAGTTTTCATTAGTGCCATAAACTAAGATATTTTCATAGTGGGGTAATCTATTTTTTTATAAAATCCTAGAAAATAATGCATAAAATAACATTCTTGAGAGTTGGGGCGATTTTGTTAACTGATTTATATTTTCTTACAAGAGAAATTGATGGTTTTTAAATGGCTTTATTTGAGGTATCGCAAGCTATTTGTCTCCATTACACATTTTTTTAGATGGAGTGGCGGGAAGAGGAGGGGTTTTGTAGATTTTTTAAATCGATATTCTAAGTTTATTCCTAAAGATGATTAACTGTCCCGAGAACAGATTATCCATAACTTTTTTCGTCTGTTTGATAACAGATGTGCTCGTATACAACAAAAAACTCATGTATACACAACTTATATACCCATGATTTTTTTAACGTTTAAAGAAATAAAATTTTATTTATTTTACAGTTTGTTTGTTTATCCATTTCAATGAAATTAAATTGAAATACTTTAAAATGTTAAAATACTTATGAAGGTGGTGGAGGGAATATATTGCCAACCCAAATGTGAAAATAATGCGTCACGGGATCACTCAGACATAGTATATAAATATTGTATAATATTCGATTATGCATACATGAGCAGACAGATATTTATGTATGATAAAAGCTCGTTAGTGATTGATATCATGAAGATATGGTAGTTATAGGTGGAAATGAGAGTTGCTTACTGTCTAAATATTAAAAGTCTAAATATTCAAGTGATTTTTTTTAAATTTCATCCTACAATACATAACAAGACGTACAGTATTAAATACTATTTAATTAAAAATATTTTTTAAGTTATATAAATTGACATAAATTAAAAATATATATTAACGGTTCTGTAAACAGGATATTTTTCATGTTGCATGATTTAATATATTCAGTACATCATTTTTGTTTAACCAAATGTCAGCAATTACCTAGCACACAATGTGACACACAAAACTATTTACGGACAAAAATGAAGTAACAGTAAATAGTACCACAGATGGTGAACAACTTGGCTTCTTGGTATTTCCAAAATAGTTTCAAGTTTTGTTAAAATCACACCGGTACATAATAGAGTTTTAGTAAAATGACGAGATTTAATAAAAGATAGACTGCAGCAATGGTGTGTCTTGTCAATCTAACTTTTAAATTTCCTATTGTAGTTTTTATAGAGTATAAGGTTTTTAATATTTTGCATCAGTATTAACTGACAATATCAGGGGTTGAGGGAGAAATAAGATCAAGACTAACAGCGAGCAACAGACGATTTTTTTTTTATTAAAGCAATTAAGATCAAAATCATTGTCTGTGACTACAAAATTAACCATTTAATAAAGCCGTAACAACACTCGTGGTGATGTACAGTAACTTAGACTTGAACACTTTGGGGAAAATAAGAGAAGAGTTAGGAAAGGACGATTTTGAGATATATATTTCAGTCTACTTTTGATAACGCTGTGTGGGGAATAAAATCAAATAACGAAATAAAAGAATAGTATGAACAACAGGGATATACAAAATAGACTGAAAATTGCGACTCGGGTGGCTAAACCATGTAGAGGTAGAAAGGAAATATTGTTAAAATATTTATGTTGACAGAAAAGGAGGCAAAACCAAATTTAGAATATCCAGGAAGAGAAAACTCGAGGAATCGGAGCTAGACAAAATATTGAAATTGGTTAGAAGATCGAGAAGCGTCAAGCAAGATAGACGAAGAAAGACACAACACAAATGGTGGTGCGCATGAACTCTAAACATGAATGAAATACCTCTCACAAGGATAATTAATAAAAGTAAAGTCAATCATTTAAAAATAGTACTGAGATCAGTAATGACTTAAATATAAACTAATTAACTGGAGAAAACAGCACATATAAGGGAAATAGAGACTACAGAAAGAAATAATGCAAATTAAATATTGGGATTTGCTTTCACGCTCGCGCATGCAGTAGGCGCAGAGTAGTGGAAATACCCCTCACCCGCTTTCAGTTTTCCCCTCATTCACTTACACTATTCCCCTCATTCTGCGTAGGTTCACCGTCCCATAAGAGGTTATCACTTCAAAAATCCATAACTTATGTTGGCAATCGCAAAGCAGAAGAAAAGTTGAAAGATATGACTCGATAACGTGAAAGAAGACCAAATGAACAGGAGAGAAGGAAACTCTACTCACAAGGACAAATTCTAAAAGTTAAATTCTAAAAGATTTATGAGGGTCTTGTTCCTTGTATCGTGACTGTGATGTAGCGTTCATTAGGATTATATTTGTATTAAATATTTCGTGGTACCCATCATAGTATATACAACTTTGGAATTGTGACTGGCTTAAACGAAAGAAAAAACATATATTTGAACAAAATAAGAGATAATTACAACTTTTTTTTTAAACGTATTGTATGTATATTATTATTATTCACTGTTTTTTCATGTTTTAATTTATTCATTATATTTTACTTTATTATCACTGTGATTAATTTATTGTGATTGCAAAATTAAAAAAAAAATCTACTTCTATATTTTATAGTGTTGAAAGTTATTTGTTAAATAATTATAAAATAATAAGATTACCGTATTTTCTGGGTCTTATAAAATAGGTGAATTCAGTATAATTAGTTTCGTATAAATACACGTCAAAACATTGTTAAATACTCATTACTTAATACTAAATATCTAATACCATTCCAATTCCTCCCACCAAAGAAGCTTATTAATATAAAAAGTATTTATATAACTTTAATTGGAGTTACCATTGAGCTGCATGAATGATACAGAATACAAGAAAACTTCGAAATTCCAAAATCTAACACAAAGGAAAATTTAATAACAGAAAAGTTTCAAATAAATTTCTGAAATAAAACGTAAAACTTCTACAAACCAATAACATTTAAGTATAAAGGAAAACTTACAACAAACGAACCTAATAATAATAAAAGCATTATTCAATTCATGCTTTGTTGCAGTATAAAGAATAGTGTTCCTGCGCAACATTGCAGATTGATAAAAGAGAAATTTATTAAATAAACGTCGCAAAAGTTGACTCAAAGATACAAATCTATGAATAAATGTTAACTTCAATCAAGAAATAATAATATGTTTTTGTGTTATTATTTAGAAGTCTTAAGATAGTGGATTTAATTAAAATCTCTTCGAAGTCGAAAAGAATCCTGGTGAGGAATGCTCTATGGTTAATTGCATTATCCCAATCAAATAATCTATAGTCATTGAGTAAATGCAACCAAAGAAAGTAGCTCCTTAACTAGAAATAAAAAATACAAGAAATATTTAAACTCTTTGCGATTAATTAACCCACGGTAGTTTAAATGTATTCTGTGTGGTTAAAACACAGAAACAGAAGAACATCTACTGATCTAGAATAGAAGTTAACCTAGCAAAACAGTTTCTAAGAGTTACAAAGACAATGAAACGTAACCGGATCGCCAAAGATTAAGGAAGTTTACAAAGAGTCTTTTAGGCAGGGCTGAGGTGTAAAACCCTCAAACAACTTTTATAAAAAAATATACATTTATTTTTATATAGTAATCTCTTCATTGTACAGTCTGTTCTAAGTTTATTGTCATGAATATTTTTTATTTCATATTTTACGTGGATTTGGTAAGGTCATTTTCGTGGATTCTTTTACGTAAAACTTAATTAGTCATATTAGAGAGAGTAAAATGTTTATATTTTTATGGAAATGGCCTCCAAATTATGACAAAGATTCTTAATTGTTGCTTATTTAGAAGTCAATAAACTCTAAATACTAATTTTGATTAAATCAATTCAACTGCTTGTGAGAAAAACTTACCCAAAGACAAATGTTTTAATGAGGTATACAATGATCTTTTTGGGACGAAGTAGAATCTTTCTAACATAGAACGAAAAGTAAAAAAAAAGAATCATTTCATTTTATACAGGGAAAATATATACATAATATATTTACAATATCATTTTTTGACTGAAAGAGTCCAAATAATTACTCTAGACTGGAGAGTATTACTTGAGTATTTATTAAAGATGAAACAAATTTCAAAGTTAACTTTAAAAATCGGTTCAGAAGTTTCTGAGATATAAACAAACTTTACATATATATGTATAATATAGGGATATACGTATAAATTTTATTTATAATTGTGAGAAATACAATAATTGAAACTATTAATATAAACCATTTGCAAATTAGGTATCTACATTTCAATCCTAACGGAATTTGTTTTCTTTTTTCAAACGATAAACAGTTAAGATGTAAAACAAGAATTTTTATGAATATATCTATTGCAACTTCTTTATTTATTTTGACGTCAAAAATCATTTCCTAAAGTTTGACAGAAAGTTAATAACTATTGATTAGATCAACGTTTAAATGTGACATCCATGAATTTATACTATATCTAATATAGAAAATATTTTCCTTTATAGTATATAGCTTACATGTTGCTCGTTTTACAATTTCTAACTTGGTCCATAATTTCCACTGAATGTAAAACCTTCACAAAGTTTGTTCACATCTTACGTGTTAATGTTATTGCATGTAAGAAAGATAGTGCACATAAATTATGTCAACATTTATATTACTTTATATTCATGGCTATTATAAATACGATTTCAAAACACATTACTTTTAATTAACAAAAAAAAATTTGTGAATATAAAAACTAATACAGAACGTTTCGAGAATATGAATCAACCACCATCATCATGTGATAAAACTTAAACATTAAAAATGTGAATAGAGACAACAAATCCAATCAATTTTGAAACAAAGTCATTCTAATTTCTTTAATACAACATTAATTTAAAATAATCTTTTTACTCCAAGGAAGGCTAAGATATTCTCCGGTTAAATCTCTACAAGTGATGAACAAATAATATAAATTATTATTTATATTAATTAATATTAATATTAATTAATATTCGCTAATCTCTTACAAAGGAAACAAAATTGTGTTTACACCAATAAAACCGTTAGGTAACTATCATGTCGGTATACATTTTTAGTTGACTATGTATACAATCGTGGTTGAATTTATTGTTGACCATTTCGTGCGTTATGTAGTTCTGTGTGATTTATTCCGGATTGTTTTTATTTATAGCTCAGCCAAGGATATTTTCCTACATTACTAGTTTTAGTTTTAGTGACTAGAATTAAAGACCCAAGTGGTTTTTCAAATATTACATATTCTAGCAGTATGCCTATCACTTGATATTGAGAGTTGATTCATATTGTCGAATGGTCGTTTATTTTATATACATAAATAATGATAAATGTTCGAATAAATTATATCATTACCATAGACATTAAAATGTTGATTAATTCCATAAATCCATTCATAACTATATTTTACATTCAACCCTTCACAAAAACTAATTATTTTATTAAACACCAAACCCTAAAATTAGGATTCTATCAGAGATCATAATATAAGAACAAAGATTAACTGCACTCTTTAATTGAGACGGAAAATATACATGTGACTTAGGAACAAGACGAGAAAGATGTACAGAAGTTTTGAAAATTTAATTTTAATTAGATCTCTGAAAGTCCTGAAAATACAAAATAAACAAGGTAAAACATTGCATAGACTTCTTCACTCACCCATCTTCAAAACTAAATAAAATCCAATTAAAACTATTCGTTGCTTAAAATGACAGTTGGGGTAATGTCAAAGAGTGAACATAAATAATGGGCGTCGTCTTTGAAAAAAAATAATAAATAAATTGGGGCCAAATATCCTCAGTCTAAATCGTATTTGGTTAACACAAGCTTTTAAGGATATTTATATATTGTTATTAATTGTTGTGGTTTTTTTATTTGAAATGTTGCGCACAGGTTTGGGTAATTATTTTCTCATTTAAAAAAAATTTTAACGTAATCGGTAGTGTTAGTTTTAAAAAATAATCTTAACCAGCTTCAAGGCTGGTGTTTTGGTTTTTTTTCTGAACACTAATTTATATTTTAATATTTGGATCATCAGAGGAATATGTCATGAAAATCGTTTCATCCATTTTCGAGATCCATTAGTATATATAAGCCTTTTTTTGTGTTGACGGCAAAGAGTTACCACAAAGTACAGGGGCTTACTCCGAACAGATCGATATGACGTATGGGATGAATGGATAGACAGCTAGAGAAATGATCCAAAGGGGAGGAAATTCTATAAACATACTACTATCAAGGGAGTCGAACGACCTAGATCCGAATGACGGCCTCGCAAGGAAACTACAAACCATTGCTGCTCGAGCAAGGATGGGCCACATAGGGACAGTAGAATACCTCTATAGATTCAAACTGTCTGAATCACCAATTTGTAAGAAGTGTTTAAAGGGAACCGGGGACGTTCCAGCACATACTACTGGTTTACATAGAGCCGAACCCACTTCACTCTAAACTCAAGAGAATGCAACAAGAAAATCATGAACAGCCGTAATTGTATTTCACCAATCTTAAAGAACAAGTTTCTGTTGGTGGCGGCAAGGATTGTACGAGATAAATCGTGATATCCGACTCTTTGACTCTCGATGCACATACCACGAGGTAAGAGGTAATTTCGAGATACTCATAATTGTGATATTTTTCTTGTCAGCTAGCCACGAATGTTGAGTATCGTATAACAACAGACAACATCCCCAAAATCACGTATTAGGGACTCCAATATCAAATGAATATATCACGTAACTTTCTATATACTAGATGTATGGGATGAGGCAACAGAGATATCTAAAAATATAATCATAATATTGTATAATTAAAGAAAAATAATTTGTTTTAAAAAATAAATTTCTACTACGGTTGTACTCTTGACGAATAAATGAAATTGGTTTGACCGTTGCTTTCCAACAACAATAGATCAATAAAAATCAATCAGTGAGTCGAGAGCTTTCCCTCCATCTTGTCAAGACAACAGACAAGACCTCAGGTGGTACCCGAAATGTAATTTTTCAATTGTCACTATACAACTCCTGTTTTAACAAACTACACTTAAATTCTACAGCTTCGAGAAATGTCCTTAATTATGGCAATGTGTATTTGTTAGTGTTTAAGCTTTTTGATTGGGATATTTAAAGTCAATTATTCATTTTGCTTGGATTGGTAAATGCTACAATCTTTCTCTTGAGTTTGGAAGTGAAATACTTTTACTGATGCTTTTTTACATGTGGATTAAAAAAAAACTTTATTTGAACCTAGAATGATTAGAATCATAAAGATATTTTTAACAATCAATGTTTAATATTTCTACAGATAATATAAGGTGGCAATATTTTGTTAAAAAACACAACCTCCCTATTTATCACCCTTCATTGAAATAAAACATAATCAAAGGTGCAAAAACATTGCTCCGTTATTAAAACCGGTAAGAGTAAAAAATGATTTTTTTTTCCATAATTTTCATTGTCCATTACTTTGAAACAGTCCAAGGTACTAGCTCTAGTTTGCGCAATTTACTTAGTTTTTTAATATGCTTTACAATGATATGCCACATGACCTACTTTTATATTTAAGATTTTTACCCCCCCCCCCTCTCAGTCTCCCAAAAATCACTGAGGATATATCAAAATAACTAATGTTATGCACCGCAACAAATATAAAAAGTTCTGTTAATTTATTTTAAGAAATAAAAAAATTAGGGGCCGTAAACAAACACAATATATCCAACAATTAAGATATTAAATAAAATATGAATTATCATATTTAAAATAATTTAGAGATCTTTCATAGTTATAATTACAATTTCATATATTTTTAGAGATTGTTATTTTTTAAATTTAGAATTTGTCATTGTTTTAAGGCACTTTCAACAATTCATTCTCCTATTAATTTATTAAACATTATTTAAAGAAAGGAATAATAATGAAATATAAAATTGCAGTAGTATCACCTGCTAGGAAGCAAACAATCAGTTCCACTGAGAAATGTTAGTAGAATGATAAATTACAAGAAAGTCACGCCCCTTTACACTTTGTACCAGACACAAGAGAAAGAAGATAAATTTGAGGAATATAAGGGAACGGGTTAGCATATTTAAATATTTTAACTGATGTTCTAGAAATATTAGACAAATCGTAAATGCAATTCTTTATTTGAGAAAGCTTGGAACCTCATATAATGGTATGGTATTTTTCACCACAGTGTGTAAATGCTTGTTGATACACTCTGTACTTATTAGACATTTTAAATTTAACTTGAAGGAAACTTATATTAAATTTTGTTACTGTATACATATATACCGTCAAAAAAGAAAAATTTAATTTTTTTCCCTAAATCTATACTCTAGTTCAATATTTAAATATAAAATTTTAAATACATTTCAACAATTTAAAAAAAAATATTCGTGTATGTATTGTTTTGTATATACCTCATTCTAAGCCCAAAAAGACGTGATCTTAGTAGAGCTTAATGGAAATAGCTGGAGGCAATTTTGAGAAAATTGATATTGTTTTGTTCTTGTCATATGACAGATATTTTCCAGTATTGAGTTTACCTTGGTATAATAGAACAATCTCCTCTAGGCATAACAAACAGTCATGCAAGTAATTGTTTTATATTTTTTATTCATCCATCCAATAATATTTATTTATCTAAAATATTTATTTCCGAGATTAGTCTGTACAGTGTCTGTTGGAAAAATAACATTTCAAAATAATCAAGATAGACTTTTAGTTATTATATTATTTACCTAATACTTTATTTAACCAAAATATAAATACAAATTTTACAAACAAACTTTATTTCAGAATCA
The DNA here is from genome assembly GCA_963513935.1 of Aphrophora alni. Classification (NCBI taxonomy): domain Eukaryota; kingdom Metazoa; phylum Arthropoda; class Insecta; order Hemiptera; family Aphrophoridae; genus Aphrophora; species Aphrophora alni. The sequence continues at coordinate 139,261,599 of OY740767.1, read as the reverse complement.
TAAACACAACTAAAGTAAAATAAAGGCTACTGTCCTAATATAAAAACTGAAAATTGATTTTAACGATATTAAATTTGTATTGGTTAGGCTAATAATTGGTTTAAATAATTGGAAAAAAACATAAAATTATCCATTCTTTGAGGAAAAAACCTAGGTGTACTAGACATTTTCAGAATATGTGGCTTGTTTAAAATTAAATTACATTATAATAAATAATATATTATTTTACAATAAAATTTGAACCAGTTGCTGTTGTCGTAGAAGTCTCATATGGGGCTCATTTTTTTCAACGAGACTTATATTCAATATATATGTTTAGATCAAAATCAATTTCTTATAAACAAATCAATATTTTTTAATGAAATTTTAATCGTAACTTAAGGTTTATGATTTATACACATTATTATAAAATTGTCTAACCGTTTCAAGTGACTAGATGTGTTTCTCAAGGAATGAAAAATATTTAAAATTTCAAAAATTTGAACGATATTTGCAATTATTTAAACAAATTATTAACCGATTTTAACTTATCAGGTATCAAACTAACAGTTTTTGGTTATTCTAATAGTGAACAAAATTTGATATACTTATTTATTGTAAATAGTTGTTAAACTAAAAAAACAGTTTTTTACCGATTTGTGCAAATAAAACTGTTGTTTAAACAATGTCCCAAGTGTTAAAAGATGGATTTTTCCATATGGCATCCTGAAACGAATTACAATAAATTCCGAAGATTTTTTACTGGCCTATTTCATCTGTAAAGGATTACACAAACAAGATAAATTATTCCCATAAAATATTTGCCTGAAGTTAAAGGATCTTAAAACATATATTTTGAAGAAAAATTCATTGTTGAATATGTGACCAATTCACTGTTTATGTTGAGGATGCAAAAATACAAGGGGAAAAAAACTTTGTTCAATTAAAAACCAGTTAAAAATGTAACAAGTAGAAGAAATATATGGGGTTACTAAAAAGTGTGGGGACACTTCCTTAACTTTTTAACGTATGGTCATGGAAACACTAAACTCAGGCATAAAAATGTACTTTACGTGTATTGGACGAGTTTGTCCCTGTCACCAAAATAGGGAATCTTTAGTGCTGCTCATAAATCTTATTATAACCCCATAGAGTTGTAACTGTAACATTATACAGAGTTAATATATTGACATACGGTTAATTACGAGGCAATTATGTTTAATCAAAATGTCTAATTCAATATGAATACGTTCGTATAACTGTCAATTATACCATGAGATTTTACCCTTGTCAAAAGGGCTTATGTTTAATGTACACTAATACATGGCATGATATAATTATTGGTTTACGTCGAATTTGTTCTAAACACATTGTGAGTAACACATTTGTTCTTTTATTGTGAGTGACTAATTAAAACTTGGAAGAAAAAACCTTGTTTTATATTAAGTATTATCTCTATTTCAGAAAAAAAAAAAATAGATCTGGAGTGTTTAGAAGAATTTGGTTATACCGAAGTTGTTGTATCAAGAACACCACATTTTAAAGATCTTGATAGAAGAATAAGAACAGCTAAAATTAAAGGACTCTCTCAACCATACCTAAAATAGCTGTAGGACACAAGGTCAAATTCTTGTGAAACACCAAAGATGAACAATTCCTCTCACCAGTTCTACAAATTGGGACTTAAAATATTATCAGTGGTTAAGAGTTGTCAGTATATGTTTTGCTAGTATTAATCAAGGTAGAACTTTTTTGTATTATATTATAAAAAGCTAAGTTAACAAGAAAGTATTGCAATCGGCCACCATTTTGGATAGGGTTGAGATAGAGACTATTGTTTTCGCAGTTCCTTTTTATTTTATCAGGACCTTTAAAAAGAAGTGTCACTAAACGGGGTTTATATTTAAGATTTTTGCAGCTCCCAGGGGTCGTGGTAAAGATACCCCTAACACGAAAAGTATTCTTTTATACCTTATACATATTTAGTTAACTACATGAGAGTTGTAGGCCACCAGCATTGCATTTTAAATGATATGTATTATCTATACGTAACTTTTTTTTTTAGGTCTGTCTACAATCCTATTTTCAACTTATCAGTTTCGACAATCAAATTGTCATCATCAGATTTCTTCCATCAGTTATTAATAAGCTTCGTTCTTTTGCATAACACACAATACAACACCAAACACGACACATGTGAAAACAAACAAAAGTATTTTTTTCACTATCCATAGTAGTATAATATTCTAACTTTCATCATAATACCTTGCATGGTTAACAAAAAGCTTTGTTGTTTTAAAATGTGTTGTATTTTATACAAAGTGACGAAGCTTATTACCTGATGGAAAAATCTGATGATGACAATTTGATTGCCGAAACCGGTAATTTTAGGTTGAATATAGGATTGTAAATAGAACAAAAAACTAAGGATAACATTTCCTAAAAAAACATTTCCTGAATTTGGTTTTTTTTTGCAAATCTGTCGGAATTAAATTCTTAGTACTTTTGACTAACTAATATAGAGTTAATATAATATAACCTGGTACAGAGTTATACAGAGTTAATATATTGACATTCGCGGTAATTATGTTTAATCAAAATGTCAAATTCAATATGAATACGTTCCCAGAACTTTCAATCATACCTTGGGATTTTACCCTTGTCAAAAGGGCTAATGTTTAATGCACACTAATACATGACATGATATAATTGGTTTATGTCGAAATTGTTCTAAACACATTGTTCTTTTATTGTGTAACTATAGTAACTAATTAAAACTTGAAAGAAAATACATTTTTTAAAATTTTAAGTGTTAGCTCCATTTCAGCAAAAAAGAAAGAAATCTGGAGTGTTTGGAGGAATTTGGTTATACCGAAGTTGTTATATATATATATATATATATATATATATATATATATATATATATATATATATACTGTTCTTTTATTGTGTAACTTCAGTACCTAAATTAAAATTAGGAAGAAAATACATAGATTTTATTTTATTTTATAAAGTGTTAAGTATTAGCTCCATTTCAGCTATAATCATAAAAAAGAGATTTGAGGGAGTGTTCAGTGCAATAATAATGATAGTGGTGAGGGTTTGAAATTGTAAAGCGATTTATCTCAGTATAACAAAATTTTAATTCACACATTAATTTTAATGGAAAATAAATTTTTTTTTACGGAAAAAAAAATCACACATTCTTGAAATTCGTTGTTTACTCTATAATTGACTAGAAAACAGAGTAAAAGTGTTTAGGTTACTATCGTTGTGCATACACTCTGGGGGGGGGGGGGGGAGGTGCGTAAAAATGTTATTTCTAAATATTTTTAAAATTGGTATTACACATATATAAAAAAAAGTAAAAATAAAAGTTGTAGCCTATAAATAATCTATTATTTTTTTTTGTATTAGGTTTTCTAACTCTTAACGTATACAATGAGTCAGAAAACATGTTGTAAATGAGGATAAAAATTAAAGTAGGTTCTGCAATTGAAAACGAAATAATCTATGACGAGACGCTTGCATATGAACATTGACTTATGTTCATGTTTTCCCGGAAACTTGTATTCTGTTTTTCTTTTGCAGAACACAGGTCCAATTAAACGTTGGAAATTTAACTTGCAATTGTCACTGAGGAAATTGTCCAATTCAGTCATCACAGACTTTCGTAAAGTGCTGTGCGTTGTGTGGAGTTTAATGAGAGTTTACAGCTGCAAGTGACAATGCGGTATTAGTATTGTACTCTGCTGGAACTTTCGCTGAAAATGTAAAAAAAATAGTATGGACAAAACTCATGTAATAGTAATGTCCGCTAGCTGTTATTCTAAAAAAAATACGCCGTCAGGGTTTTTATTGAAATTCGTTGAATTATATTTTGTTCTATGAATTGAAACTTTTTTTTTATCGCATTTACTTTTTTTATATTTTTAACGTATTTCTGTAACTTTTCCATTATAAAATAAAATTTTATCAAATTTAAATAGTGAAATCACAGTTCCCCGGTTGGCTTAGCTCAATATCAAGTTATGATGTTAAGAACAGCATCGTAACGTAAAGGGGGAGGGGGTGGTAAGGCTACAATAACGGCACCATGAACTCGATATACAACAGCTAAAAATATTTCTAAGGCGTTTCACAGCTTCTTGGACAGGAGGAATATAGATATATCACGACATATGTAAAGTTAAACATAAATAAGGAGTTTCCAGAAAGTATCAGAACGTGCGTTATATTTTTTTGAACCATTGTAGATTAAGGAATAAAACATTCATATTATACCTTAAAATCGACTTTTAGATGCAACTATCAATTTTTCATCAATTTATATGGACGGCCTGGTGAGAGGGAGAAGAAAATCTTAAATTAGAGCATGGGCCGTCCTCCTCGTAGACCATTCGCAATGGAGATGAAAAGTCACTATCAAGAAAAAAAATTCCTTACATCCAGTGTGAATTATGCAACTTATATAACTCATACCAAAAAAAGAAAATTAAGCCATTTCCAACACGCCCAACATTGTAACTTTACCGCTGCCATTTTGTATAGGCTGAACCTTTTGAGGTCAGATTTGCGGTATTGTATCTTCTAACAAAGACCTTTATATGGTGTAAAACTTGACATATGGTCTTATTTAAGATTTTCTTCTGACTCCGTGTGGGCCGTCCACGTAAAATGATAAAAACGTAATAGCTGATTCAAGAAGTAGATTTTTAGATATAGTATTGATGTGATAAGTTTTATTCCTTAATCAGCTATGGTTCAAAAATTATAAGCCCTTCTGATACTTTTTGGACACCCTGTATATTTAACACAGAGGCACTATAAAAGCAGCACAATATACTTGTAAGTAAATTGAACGTGGTACAGAAAATAACGACACAAAGTGAATGTTTATATTTACGTTTGAAATCTTGTCTTGATAATGTTCCTCGATAGTAAATAAATAATATTTATAACAAATGTAACACCAATCTTATATAGCACACAGATTGGCAACCTATTAAAAGTGGTGTACAGCAAGGTTGAGGATTTTCACCCTTCTTATTTATGATTTATATGAATGCAATAATTGAGGAACGGAGGCAGAAAAGGTAAATGAAATATTGTTGGCCATTAACTTAGTGATGATAGCTTTATCAAAGTTTAACTTACAAAGATCTGATTTTATTTTCAAAAGTTTTCTGTATACAGTTTATCTTTCGCACGACAACTTTGAAGTATTTTGTTTTAAACACTGTGTATATATTTACACATTACACAGATATTATTCACTTCGTTTTAATTAGAAGTTTGAAATAAATCGTCATTCTATACCTAATAGACTGCTGCTCAAAATAGATTAAGGAACTGCTCTATCAGCACAAAAATTCTATAAAAATAAATCAGTTGTTTTAAAAATCACTTGAAATATAAATAGTTTAATTATATATTCTGCTTTAGGAATAATTTCAATAAAAAACCTGTTTCCTTATTTCTAAAGACATATAAATATAATACATCATTTGGTAAAAATAATTTACTTAATTTTTCACGAAAGATTTTTTTAATATGCATATTTAATAGCTATCGTACATAGAATAACAGTCTTTGTTCATTACGTAAACAACTCTACATAATTCATAGTGGTTTATTTTCATATATAAAAACGATAGACTATACAACAGATTTTAACAAGAAGATTTCAAATCACTTTTTCAGATCGTAAACATTTGTGAAGATCAGTATTACCAATTCAACAAATTAATTTACTTCTCAACCACATAAAATAATACTAAAATTTAAAACTAATTGAAAAAATAATAAATATAATTACGTAAAATATAATTATACACTCTAAAGCGAAATATATAGGTGTTCTTACCTGTGCCACTCTCTCTCCCATGTTAGGCGTGTGCATTGCTCCTTGGAAATATTTCGCGGAACCATTGTCTTGTATTGAATACTGAAACATAAAACACAATTTGTTCAATTCGTCATATATCCGGAGCTACAGTTACAAGTTCTAATTAAGTGGTGCATGTCAACTGAATTGACAAATAGAAAGAGGGGGACTTTTAATATCGTAAATCAATTTCACTTTGTGTAGTTGTATGTAGGACAGAATATCCATAATATTTGGTTAGGTTATGTTTATAATATTATTGCAACCAAATGTATGGTAGCCAATAGATTTGTGCAAAGAATTGGCACAATTCTCCAAATTCCAATATTCGGTAACATGTTAAGAGATGGGTTTCGTTATGTTAGGATAAGTTAGGTATTTTTTTAATCGATAGGAGGCTCAGGATTCACTGTACCGGATACGCCTCTCAGCTACATAGCTTATTGTACACTCTCGTTCACAGGACCTTGCTTATCAATCTAGTCTCAGCGTTTTTGAAAACCGTGATATGCTTCGGATGATGTCCTGTTTTCCTATCTGTTCCCCATTTCGTAGGGTGGCTATGTATTCAAATCGTTTTCTGTCTCTGTTAAGTCAGAAGCTACCTCTATGTATTTCCACAGCTGAACCACATATCCTACACAAAAGGTCAGGTGTGCGTAACCTCATTTTGTGAAAATGTCTACAGAAAATTCAGTGACCAGTCAAGACATTAATCACTCTATATTATGTTGTGTTTCGACCAGATATTTTTAGTTATGCCAGACGTTCTTCTATTGACCACTTGATCCAAGAAAGGTTGAGTAAGCACCAAAACAAAGGTTTTCTTTACAAGGAATTTCAAAAAGAAACCGTGATGACTTGACAGTAGAGATGGTAGAATGACGATGGCTTGGTGATTTGAACAAGGTAGATGATTATGGACCTCAGGCGGTGGATATTGTGAGCCCACGGTGAACTAATATACTATGTAACACAATTGTTGACTGGACAGGGGAAATTTAAAGCTATCTGTGTAGCTTCAAGATAAAAAATAACTTTAGATAAAGTCGCTGTGAGATGGAGGACAAGGCCGTCTTTCGTTGTAGTAGGTGAAGTATGGATGGGATAAATTCAAGCGTGTGCTTGGATGCGGTGCGGAATTAGAGAACCTGGTAGATTGCATAACTAAGATACAAAAGACAAATAACTTTCTTCATGTGTTTTGACTACAGAATAGAAGTCAGAAAGTATAATTTATTTTATATCTCATGTACAAGATTATAAACTAAAACAAATACAAAACCAAATATACAAATATAAACAAATATAAAATAACAAATATATTATTATATTTTTTATGTTTTAAAAAATATAAAATATAATAATATATTATTTTATTGCAAAATTTCAAATGTTCATGTAATGGTGACAGGATGGTATTATCTCCATTTGATGATCACTGTAAGCGAGTATAAGATCGTATCTGGTGACCATCTAGTTAAATTTTTTGTGAAGAATTTTTCGTTTATCAATCTCTCTAGATGATCTGGAAGGAGGATGGACAGTTTTGGGCTCATATAGCCTGGTTTCTTCTCTGAGCGGTGATTAGCTGATTATGTCAGTAAGATAATAAAAATAAGGTTATGTTTCATCACGGGGGCCACAGTCACGACTTCCAATTACTTGAATATTTTTTACATGTTTTGAAAATGTCCACTACAATCTTAAATTTTCACAAATAAACGTGCCAAATAACGTGTCCATAGTAATTGTATTCTATGAAAGAGTGAAAGAAATACGTTTGTAAATAAATGACAGTGAAAAACTAAGTGTAATTGATTGTAAAATATATTTTCTTTCTTATGCATAACAAATTGAAACAAACATAAGTGCAATCTAGACTTCAATATGATATAAAGTGATGGGGTTGAGGGGGGGGGGGTGTTATGGATATATTAAGACTAATATTATTCAAGTAAATAACTCATATATCTCTTCCAATTTTTAGAACAATGGGCATACTGCTATTGAGCTACATCATGATTTTAAAGTATAGCAGAGTTTTATACGAAAAGTGGAGCGCTAAATAACTTTTATGAAGGGGAAACTATTGAAGCAGAAAGATCGTTTGTATACCGACTAACAGTACATTAAAAGCTTTTAAAATTCGTTTATTTATTATCTGGGGAGAAGTAAAATGTTCAATATAGTACAAGGGGAGGTTCAGAAAAATACAGATTTTTCTCATTTCTCAAAATCTTTTAAAATATTTTAAGTAATAAGTTATTTTAAAGTTTATTACTTGGTTGAGTTAACATCGCTTTAGATAGATAATATTTATTTGTTACCCCAAACTTTTACATTGTTATTATTTTTTTCTCATATATACAAAATGTTTCATTTGTTAGAGTAATGTTACAGACGTACATTGCAGTTAATTATTACAGCTGATTTTTGTACCAATACTGAAAATTTTCCATTAACTATTCATTTTTAATGAACAAAATGTATTTTTTCTTTGCACCATTAATGCTCTTAAACGGTTTTTTTTCCACAAAGATGAGATCTTCAACAAAGGATTTCTTGTTCCCGAAAACAAACAAAAACGTAGTTTCATGAAAATCTTTAGAGCCGTTTTTGAGAATGTCAGTACAAGTATATTAACATATGAACTATACTCGTTTAATAGCATACAATAATAATGTATCTTTCCTTTTAATTTCTCACATATACGTAGTATAGAGAACGTTATGTTTTGGGTAAAAAAAGTGTGTCTGTCGTTAGCAACGTTTTTCTATGGGTAAAACGTGTGGACCGATTTTAATAAAATATTTTGTTTGTAAGTATATTTTTACGGGTCAAACTGCAGATTCGAGAGAGGAAGTGGAGGTGGATAGGACATACACTGAGGAAGCCAGACGAACAATTGAGAAAGAGGCCCTAGATTGGAACCCGCAAGGTGTCAGAAGAAGAGGTCGACCCCGAGAAACCTGGAAGTGGGCCATTATTAAAGAAGCAAAAGAGGTTAACAATACTTGGGGAGAAGTGAAGGCACTTGCTGGAGACAGGGACAGATGGAGAGCTCTTCTGGACGCCCTATGCTCCAATAGGAGATAAAAGGAAATAAGTCAAAGTAAGTCAAGTATATTTTTACCATATCTCAGGACGTTATTTCATTTTTGTATCATACATAACTCAAAATTTGGTAGTAGCTGTCATATGAAAAACACAATTTTACAATTTTTTTCCAAAATAGGCTCTAAAGATTTTTATTAAGTCTAGCATTTAACGACCCGAAAAATACCTTAGTCACCTTCTCTCAAAAAAATACCGGTAGTGAGTTATCTACCGGTAAGTAACAAAAAATCGGAATATTAATACACCCTAATTTATCAAAATCGGTTCTATAAATTTTGATGAAATTTTAGTGAAATGTGGCCCAAACCCGAGTGCAAACTCTTAAGTAAATAATATGACGGTGTGGAAATGATTGTCAAAAAACAAATTTTAATCGCCATCATTAAACGTTCGATTTTAATCTAATATGACTGTCTATGAAGACGCGTTTACAAAAGAAGCGAAGCAAGTTTAGGTCATTAATTTGAGTACAACATTTTGCCTACCCTAGCATTTTCTTATTATTTTGATAGACGCGTTTCGGAATTCCTTCATCTTCGTGTTTTAATTTAGTACTGCATTCGTTAATTGCACAAGTCTATATATACAGCTTTATGACGCTCCTTAACACCTAGCTCCGTCTACCCCAAGCTCCACTTCCCAATGTCATTTAACTGCTAGATTTTGGTAGAAGATTGTATTCAAAATAATTATGTAGATCGTAGCAGATATAATTATTGTAATAAATTGAAGTTTAAATCCTTATTTAAATATAAACTTAGTTTCGTTAAAAACAGTGTCCATGATTCATTTTCACTTTTTGAGTAACAACTACCGAACAGTCATTTTTAGTGACAATTAGTTTTAGGGTTTAATGAGAAAGAAAATTTGTACAAGGTTTTTTTCATAATTAATTTTAATTTATTGCATAGACATGGTTTAGAGTTGGATGTGGTAGTATAAAGTAGTGTGCTGCAGGCAATCGTTCTTTCTTTTCTAATTTATTCCACCTAGAATAATTTACAGAATAGAAGGATTATAAATAATAAACAGGCATTGATTCAAAGATTACCCATTCTTTACGTACATGATAAAAGTTTCCTTCCCACATGTCCACGTCTTCTCCTGACGTGATGCCACATTGCGCAGCGGTTATTATGTTATAATACTTGTAATTTATGTTTCATAAATATTTTGTGGTACGTTTGGTGTTTTTAATGTAATTAAAGGTACTTTTGGAATTGTTAAGAAGAGGATCTCCACTCTAACAGTGGCTCCCAGGAGGTTTCCTATCCTAACCAACTTTATAAATAATATATGAATACAAATTTTAATAAACTCTTTATGCTAAAGACCGTAGGTACTTGGTGGTATTCCATTTTAAATAAATTAAAACAACATTTTTTTTAGTATTAAGCACAATATTTTAATGAAACATGCCGACTATGGTTTCGCTAGTTACAACATTGTCAAAGTATTATACAAGAATGACAATCTACGAGGTATTCATTCTTGTAAAATACCTTGACAATGCTGTAACTAGCGAAACCATGGTCGGCAAGTTTCAATTAAAATTGAAACTTTAGTATAGTATTGTGGTTTATACTAAAAAAATTGTTGTTTTAATTTATACAAATTGTATTGTTCTGGAGCCAAATATAAATTGTTATCCTTCCAGATGGTGTCAAACAGATATTCATCCTTGCTCCTAAGGCGCCATATGAATTCACAAGGCTAACACGTAGGAATCTAATAACTCTTTACTAGCTCTACATTCTTTCTATTTCTGGTAAAATAATGTTATAATACACGCCCAACAGCTTTTGAGCTGTTCTGTCAGGTCAGGTTCTGTGCGTTCTATTTCAATAGAAAAATGTTTACGAGTTGCGGTTCTCATCTTGGAGAGACCCGTACTTAAATTGTGAAGAAAAAATATAATAATAATAATTTTTGTCACCTGTACGTATTATTTACCAGAATACTTTGTTTTGAAAATAAAGTGATAGTTGTACTATTTTACCAGAATGCTTGGTCTTATAAAAATAAGAATAAATTATGTAGTTAAAGTGAACTCAGACGGCTGTGATGATTGTTATTTTTGTAAGATATTTTCCCCAGACAAGTTCTATAGCCCCAAGATGTAATTAATGCACTCTATTATTTCAGTACTCTGTGAACGAAGTTTAAAGTTTAATCACCATGAAAAGAAAATACAAATTTCTAAAAGAATTTTGTTTCCAAGACTACAACGTTTCAATGACTGTCATCGTCTTCTCTTGTTTACATAATCTTAGAATTTGGATTATCTTATAACTTTTATTTTCAAGAATCATTAGCTTAGTCATAAATTCAGTTATATAAAATGTGTATATGGATAAAACTGAAAATGACGATTTGGCCATCGAAACGTTGTCTTTTGTAAAATAAAGTTGTGGAAATTTATTCTATGTTTTGTTTTGGTTTTACGAAGCATGGGGTAAGTTTCATAATCAAAGATATTTCATCTTTAGTTATATAAACGAACTTCACATTTCATGGAAACGGAAAAAGTGATTTTCAACGTATTGTCAGTCCGTCGTCGTTGTTGTCTCCAAAGACCAACTTTTGGACATTACATTTAGATCTTCTTGTAATTGTATGGTGGGGTAGGTAAGTACCATGGTGGCCACCTCAACACTTCTATTTGATGATTAAGTTTTCTTTAATTGTTACTCTATCAAGTGAAGTTTAAATTTACGTTTTATACAGGGTTTGTGTTTTATTGTGTCATTTATTATCTTCTGTGACGTAGGTAATGAACAAAAATAAAATTTAACTAACTTCATTGAGATGTAGGACGCAAGTTTCGTGACTTTCTCACATATGTTTACAGAGAAAGAAAGAGAGGGAAAGAGTGGTTGAAAGTCAAGGTAGCCTCTACAATTAATTAGTAATTAAAGAAATTGTAATTATAATTCGGCATAAAACTTCTCAAATTTATCTAGAACTTTTTAGCGTAATGTGTGTTTAGCACATCAATTTCTCGTTTTCTAGTCTCGCTTTCACATCAAGAATTTAGTACTAATCCTAGCTCACACTTTTCGCTAGGTGTTGGACCAACGCGGTAACTTTTTGAGCTCTAACCGAGTTGGAATCCGCGAAGAATCTTACACACTAAGCGTGATCGCTAGCCGCTAAAGTAAGTCGTGGCCACTTCAAACCACGTACCACTGGACTATAGTAATGTCAAGTCAAGCTAAGTATTATATAGAATGAAACTCAAACACAAAATCTAACAAAAATTACGTTTACCTAATCAATCGCGTTACACTCACTCAATCGCCATCTTCACAGTTATAGGTTAGTTATTGTAGCTCATATATCACTGAGAATGTCAACTGTGTCGTTATAACATGTTTTCATAAGTAAACTTCATTTTTGTGAGATCTTGTGTTTCGAGATTTATTCTATCTAATATTATCTTAAGGGTCGATCTCAATATTTGTTTATAAAAGTATTTACGTTTATCCATTAAAATTAAATACAGTAGATCATGGATACAATGGAACTCCCTCCTTAACTTATTTACAAGAAATTAACCCTTCCACGTGAATGTAAAAGTTACAGGAAACTTTATTAAGCACAGCTTTAAAGACATTATTCCTTTTTTGTTTTAACAGTATTTCATTGTAATCCCACAACATTATTATTATAGACACTGTCAAGTCAAAATGACATGACACGAGCAATGACAGAATTGGAACGCATTAACTATGCTTAGGTTTTAAAATTAGAATATGTATGTGGACAATTACGTCGAGAATGCAATTTTAACTTTATAATATATGACTTTTAGAAAGAGAAAAATGTTGAAATTTTAAAATAACAAGTAGTAAATTTCGATTTAAATATATAAAAATTATAATAATAACAATAAGATTAGGTGTTATTTTTTAATATTTTAAAATTTACTGGTTGTTAAATAATAGTTATCCTTTAATTTCAGCTTATATAAAAAAATATTTCTAAAATTCTTATATAGAATTACTGATTCTCTGGTTGATCAATGTTTACAAGGTCATTTGAAAGTTACTATAACGTTTATTTTTAAGATATTTGAGATCTTCGGATTTTATTTGTTACAAAAAGTATTTGTTTTATTTGTAGTTCTACATTAGTATATAGGCCACATATCCCATACTACTTGAATTTTTATCTTGATTCAAAAATGGGAAGTATAGAAAATTGCCTCCTGAAAATGTTTGAAACTTTAAACCCCTATTACTCCTAAACGAGTAGATTAATTAAACAATAACCAAGAATAAAAAAGTCTTAAAATTGTATACGTAATCCGAAAACACCATAAACTACCCATAAAATAGGTGTTATCTTAATACATTAAAAAATTGGCAGGATGTTGAAAAATAGCAGCAGTTTTTACGAATTTGCAAAAAAAAGTTTCAGTTATATGAAAAAGTAACAACGGTACCACATTTACAGTTTTTCATCATAATATTAGTTTTTGATATACCAATAGTGTTCACAATAAAAGAATCACTATGTATGCTACATTAATTATTATTGGTGTAAATTTAACCATCTGAGAAACGTTCAAGTTTAGAATTTGATTTGCGTAAGATTATTATGTAATGCTTAATAAGGCTGTCTTCATTCGCCGGATTTTAAACAAATTTGGAACAAGCATTCGATTTAAATAGATTGAAACGAATCTGGTTTTATGTTATTTGAAAAAAGATGGGTTTTTCATATTATAAAAATGGAATATTCCGACATATGACATTATTTGTGTATAAAACACTAATATAAGACAATTCAAGAGTATAAACCAACTGTCGTGTGTAAAACTAGAACATAAAAAATAAAAAATATAAAATAAAACAGTATAGAGGCCACGGGTCATGTTTGAAAATAAAACTAAATCTATAATCTGAGAAAAGCACTCAAGCTTAAAAATAGGCCTGAGCAGTCAGAGCTAATAAAGAAAAACAAGGATTCCCGGAATCACAATCAAAGTTTTTTATATATATTTTACTAGCATAATGAAACGATCTACCATAGAGCATTACCCCACACTAAGATCCAACTAAACAATACCACAGCTCACAAATCTACACTACACAAAGGACGGTAAGCAACTCACTGTAAGGGATGGAACAAAGAGAAAGTTATCCTAACTGTTATCGAGGTAAATAACCTTTTTACGCCTCTATTAGAGTTTAATCTTCGACGCGTCATAATTACCATTTTTTTGGAATAAACGGCACGAACAGTTTCATACGTGATAACGAGAGTTGATTTATCTCTCGAAACGTCGCAAATTTTCTATACACAAATAACGGCAAATGTTCGAATAAACAATAACAACAAATTCTTTCCCTACATAAATGGGGAGATCTAAATGGGTAAATAATTTAACTTTCATTGGGCGCCATTTTAAATGGGAGAACTAAACCAATATGTTCCCAAATAGTTTTATCATCGACAGAGTGAAGGTGGTGAAAAGTCTGTGATATACTGAGGACTAGAATGTTGATTGCAGTGTTCTTTTTACACCAAATTCGTTGTTAATAATATAAAAGGCATAATTTAATTTTCTGTTGTAAATCAATGACACTACAATTCTTTGATTGTTGAACATATTGTTCTGAATTTAGTTTAATTTAGCTTGAGATTATTTGCTCTAAAATTGTTTTACTACGTTCGTTTAAATCTTTTTTGATCGATTTTATTTTTAATTAAAAAATGTAAACTCTCATTATATAATTGTAACTGTTTAAATAGGATTGTGATGACTCATTTAGCTAAGGGTAATTATACGTCATAACGAGTTGTATTCATTGCCTAAAGAGACATACTGTAAGAAAATAACTAACTGAGAATTATTACTTCTATTACAGCACTAACGTCTTTTATAATACAGCAAAATAATCATTTTTTAACGAGATGTTTTAATGAAGGGGAATTAATTCAATTTATCAAATCGTTAAAACTTCGTACCAGGGAATATTAGAAAGTGATGTATATTTAATTTGAATGTCGATTTTCATTTAAAATATTGTTATCTTTCTAATTATACGGTACGTAAAATATGCTGATTATATGAAATCCTCAAGGACCACTGTGACGATATTCACAATAAAGAATAGAAGTATTACTTGAATCAAAAAGCAAAACAAAAAATAAGACTGTTGTTTAATAATCATCAATGTGTAGTTCTAATATTATCAATGATGGAAATTAGAATTGATAATAATGGAGGACCAGTTAATAATTGATAACTTCATTTAATCAAGCGGAAATACAAAGTGCAATATACTAACATTAACATTAATATCTATGTCTTAGAACCAATAAGTGTAATTTGTTACTTTTTGCAGCTGACTCTAATCAAGATGTTTGGTACAAACCGACGATGCAAAATGATCAATTTTATTCTAGCTAAAACACTAACTGTCACCGTATTATGTTCAAACACAAATGAATCTACAGAAATAATTGTGAGAAAGTACTTCACTTGATTGTCATTTTAGTTCAATTGTATTAAATTTAATCTTTAACATTAAACGGACGAGTTTTATACATCGATTTGTACGATCGTGAGAGCGATGATGAGAAGCCATGTAATAGAACCTTATTATTTTTCGTTCTATCTTTTTTCACAGCTTGGGTTCTAAATTTGACAAATCAGGGTTGGCTTGGATATAGCGACAGAAACGAATACAGGATTCTGATTCAAGTGTTGCAACCCTGCATGTTAGGACAAAATACTGCAACCAGTTTTGAACGGAATTCGTGGGTAAGTGTTCGTTCCAAACGGATTTTGTTCCAGAGCTATGATAAGCTATACAACAATGATGGGAACTGTATAGAAGGTTGTGCATTGAGGATGGATTAAGAGGTCTTTAGTAAACAACTGGAATAAATCCAGATTATTAACAATATTTATATGACATAGTCACCATACTCAGAGATTTTAAGCTAAACTAATATTCTGATTATAACAATTTTTTCAGGACAATAAAGGCTTTATTAAAACCATAAAAATGTAAAAATATTTAAAATAAATAATAAGAAAATTTGTTTGTGTTTTTCATTCAACATTTTTATTCTAGCTAGTTTAAATTTTTTAAATTTTTATATACCATATGAAATTTGGTTCAAAACCATTAACTAAATTAAATGGTGGACTTGAGGATACCTAACTGCGTCCTACACATGCGCTTTACTTTCACAAATATATGTACTATAGAGAAAGTTGTGTGATGGGTTAAAATAAATGTAGGTTGGGGGGGGGTATCTGTATTGAGGCACCGTGAGCCTAAAAGAAGTGTTTTTTGGAATGTGTGTCTACGTCTGTCGTACAATTCCTCTCCAAACTAAACGTGTGAACGGATTTTAATAAAATTTGGTATGTGGGCATATTTTAACCATATCTCGGGACTTATATACATATATATTCGTTTTTTTAATAACTCAAAATTTGGTGGTGGCTGCCGTAGGAAAACAAACCCAAAAATACAATTTTCTCAAATTCGGTTGTTACGATTTTAATATAAATGGAACCTCTACTGACCCAAAAAAAAACTTGTTGGTTCAGATATAGTAGCTCTTAACTGCATAAAACCAAACATTTGGTCTGTGGCTGATAATTTATTATTTTTTTATTTGCACAAAATCGACTCTAACGATTATATTTAAACAAAATCGATCAAATTGTAGTTTAATGATCTAAGCCAATGTCTCAAATCACATGTAAACATTATTAAGGTTAAAGAATAAATAACAAATAAAAGAACCATCACACAGTCAATAAAATTCGATTTTAAACAAATACTTGTGTTACGTACGTTTTCCAGCTTTATTACTAACCTTGTTATAAACAAATTGTAGGGTATATTAACGAAAACGGAAAGATCATTCGCAGAACCAATACCATCAGGGGATCACATAAGGTGAATACGGGGGTGGTAAGTCCGAGGGACTCTTGATGCATCTACGCCTTTTTCATGTAGTCTTGGGTTAGAACCCTCTCTTTCACCTTTCCTATCAGATCTCACTTGACCAACTCTTGTTCTCTTCCGACCCTGACGTTATTAGATTAATCTAGTGCTAGTGGTGTTTATTCTATTCTATTTGTTGTTGTTATAAGGCGACGACGAGGGAGAGATTCTTTGCCTATAAAGGACAAGGAAAAAACAAGAAAAAACAAACTTAAACTAAATTTAGAGTCTTATTTTGCCAGATTATGACTTGTAGAATTGAATTGCATACTTAAAATCTATTCACTCACCCTTTTATATTAAAATGGAACGTGAGACAGAAAAAACGATGAAATCAGCATTCCATTCTTTTGTAGATTATATTACAGACTTTTCCTATCCTTCACCGGCTCCTTATTGACGACAAATTATTGGAGGAAACGGATGTTTTATTCGTTCTGCTAATTCAAAATGTTGTTCATTCTAAATTAAATTTTTCTGATTAATTTTCTTCTAGAGATCTATGTTTAACATATTTTTTTATGAATTTTCAAAATTAATCATTTACCAACTCCTCCATTAATATCAAGTTGTGCTTCAGGAACAAATGTATGATCAATAAATTTAGCAGATAACCGTTAGTAAACAGACGAGATCTATTCGCTATGATCGTCATGGTGACTGACATGTCTGGTATGGAAAGTTAATTTTTGAAAAAAATATCTCATTCTCTACGCACATTTCAGAACAGCCTTTGCTCAATCCGAAATTCTCAAACACTTAGCCCTTTCCAGGCTGTTGGGAATGGTAGTTCTTTGGTTTTGGTCAAATTACGACCTTCCTCCAGTAAGTTCGGCTTCATACTAAAGCGATAAGATACATAGTTTATGGTCGTAAGAGATACGCGATAATTATCTAGTAAACTTGCAACTGCGTGTTCAAATTGTGTAATATCTATCTTAAGAAATATCAACTAATAAACCTTAACATCAACAATACTTGTATCCTAGTGGACTACATGTTTCGAGGGTGTGTCGTTACCTTCAGGACCGGGATATCCTACTTTTTTATTTCGTTCTTTGTGGATTCAGTAGAACCAATGACTACATAAATACTTAATACTATAAGACACGACATAGGATAGGGAAATAGTCTACGCTTTACGGGTGCTGTTCGTCACAAGTTTGACACACAGCTATCAGAAAGCTCTAGCAGCAGGTGCTTGACTGTACGCATCCCACTTGGTTGAGACCGTACAACTGTTGACACAGCATAGTCAGTGTTGTCAGTTCGTGCGCTGAGATAAGCGATTCTCGACCTTCCCTCGCATCTCTGGTCCCATATGTGGCATCAGTGCGTTTTCTCTTACCCGCCTGAAACATTGTTTGACCGTAGAGCCACCTAGCGCCAGTCACATCAACTTCAGATTCTCTAGCAGAGCGACCTAGCGGGTATTGGACAACTCAAGAATAAGCGTAGAATATTTAACATGGCCATGTCGTGTCTTATAGTATTTATGTAGTCATTGGTAGAACCTAGTTGCTGAAACTTAGAACGTATATGTGAGCTGAGAGATAGTACTCAACAGAAATATGGGTCTTTTTCAACAAACGTGCCCAATTAGTTTTTATATATTTATGTTTGTTTTTTTTTGTTTTTTTTTATTTGTGTTGGTTTTGAGTTTATAGAAAAGTTTAAAATCAACAAGTATGAATTTATTTAAAATGTTTAAACAAATTTGATTTATTAACAAAGTCCACAAAGAACAAAGTGAAAAATAATGATACCCAGGATTTGAAGATGAATTTACACCATCGATACCGGTAATCTTTTATGATATATGAAGATTGTTGACATTACGGTAATAAACCTATATTAGGTGTTAATTCCTGGAGGCTAACAACACCATGTTTAAGATAGATATCGTATTAATGGACACCATTTATCTATCTCTTTGCTTCATTATCATACGATAATTCAGTGTCATAGATTTCTGTAGGTACAACTAATAAAGAAAAGTTAAGTTTTTAATTTTTACACTAGCTTGTAGAATTATAAATTGGATGTATTACGAGTTTCAATGGGAAATGGAAACTTACGAGGCCTATCCCATAATTTTTTCAAGTACTTCTGAACCAAATAGCACATTCATTAAATTATTCGAATCCACCCAATACTTTCTTCCCTTCCTTCTCTTGTTTTTCATGTAATATATAAAGAAAATGTTATTGTCATTTAAAGAGTTCAAACTTACACCTGATGAACTGATTCGAAATAATGTCTCCTGTCAACGGATCAAATCACCTTGGTGCGCAACAAAATTATCTTAAGATAAAAGTCGCATATCGCCATCATTATTCGATTAAACATCGTATCGCTCGAGTGTAAAGTTAGCCTAACAATATTCATCACAACTCTGTACTGAGTATTTTAACATTAGGTTTTTATATTTATTTTTTATTTATGGTGTATTTTAGTAATTTATAAATCTTTATTCATTATTTTAATGTATGTTAACTATAAACTGTATGGCATTATAAATTTTATGGAAGAAGCATGTTGGACAGCTACAATTTAAAGTGCGGTTTGGTATTAGGAAGTTCTACTATAAAACAACACTGAAATCATTAGAAACTACAGAAACTTTTTATATTAGAATAATTAAATCAAGTAATAAATCCCACTCATCTTTTCCTTCTCTGTCACAGCTTAAAAATATTACCAAAAAATCACTTGTTCTGTTTACAGTATTAATTTTTTTTATATATAAATATAAAAAGTGGAATCAATGGTGGGGATTGCCAACATTACGGCACTTTTATGATCACCTAAAGTGAAATAAAGATAATCTGGTAAGTTTTCGGAACAGTTTTGTATTTTTAGGACCCAAGTTGTTCAACTTGTTTCCAAGTCCCATGAAATAAATAAGAAAAAAATAAAATATACAAACGAGCATTGAAATATTGTTTGGCGGAAAAAGAAAATATATGTGACCTTATTAAAGTCGTGTCATATGTTGGAATGACTGTTGGATAAATGTGGGTTTAATATTTATTTAATCACGGGAATTTAGGGTTTCTTGCAAGGTTTTTGGTTTATGCTATTTATATATATTTATGTAACTTGAGCACAGGTGTCATGGTTTTGTTTAATTGTAATTCTTAGTATATATTTATATAAGTTTAATTTACGTTTGCATATTAAAATTCAAGTACTGTCACAGCTACTGTCGTCGTAAAGTAAATGTTAAAATGTACACGTAAACTAGATTTGTCTGTAATTTTCTTCTTCTTGTGATTTTTTCCTTCTTAAAATTAAATTGGTCACCTAATACTGGTATCAGGTGGCTAATAATTTAAATAAATAAATAAAGTGTAAAAATGATGTATTGAAGTAAATATCATTGTTATTATTTTTTCAGCAATATACTATGTTTATTATATTTATTTCGTACGAATATTGTATTGTAATATATTTTAATTGATTAATTTATGATTATTTTAATTTTTTTTTCAATGGAACTATAATCATTTTTTTAAACAATTGTTTTGTTTAAAATTACTTTGGCAAGGAAATAAGAAGAAACTCCCTATAGTGATGGAAGAGAAAAAATTACAACTATTATTAAAAAATAATGCGAAGAAATTGAAAAAGGAATAATACATGTTTTCAATGAATAAATAATAAAAGTAGTAAAAATTTTAATAAACCTTCAAAATAATTTTCCTTTATTAAGTCATAAATGTATAAATAAAGTAAAGAAATAAATTTCAAGAGGTCACACAGCGGAAAGGACATAGACCTACTGTCGCCAGCACTTAGAGATTATATTTTAGTGTTCCTGTAGTAACAGATACATTGAGAGTGCCTCGCATTCTTTACATCTGCGATCGGTAGTAGCTATCGAATTAGTTATAATTATCTTAAATGAGAAAAATATAAATTTTCTTATTAAATATAATGAACAAATAAAACAAAAGCTATTTAACTCCAGAATTATTTGTCCGTTAATTTGATATTTTACGCGTAGAATTAAGCAGACAAACCTCGTGACCAAATCGTATTTAGTGTCGAAAAATCATTAAAATCTTTAAAGAAAATTGATATTATTTATCTCTATATATATATATATATATATATATATATATATATATATATATATATATATATATAAGTCAAAACGCACTGACTGATCGCAAAATCTCTGGATTGAAGAAGCCTATTAGCTATGAATTATTTAACATGATTTGTGGTAGGTATGTAGACGCGTACGAACTAAGAAAGGGTTTTGAAAACTTTCCACTCCAACGTTGTATTTTGCCCCTAAAGCATATCTTTGGGTCCAAGAAGCCTAGAGCTATGAATTTTTCAACATGGTTTGGGGTAGATCTATAGACGCGTACTAAGAAAGGGTTTTGAAAAGATCCACTCCAAGAGTGTTTTTTACCCCTAAAACAAGTATCATATCTTTGTTATTTAAGGGTCGACTTTGAGCAAAATTGGTGTGTTGTTGTATTTGGGCATAATTTATTTCCATAGCACCACCATTAAGGTTATGCTAAAAAACAAAAATTCTTTTAATTTATCTCAACTATCGCAAGGTGAAACAGGGGCCATCAGCTAGTTATAAATATGAAATAAAAAATATGGTGAAAGTAACAGTTGATATTTTGGATTTTTAAGAGGTAGGAATTAAAAACTGCTTAAATTCTTTATTATTTTCATCCACACTGTACTTAAGTAAGAAAACAAATTACTACATCCCTAATCCCACCCCACTCCAAATAACATCCACTTTTTGGGGTCACACAACTACTTCACAAGAGGAGAATGACAGTATAAAATTGTATTTCTACTAAAAACAAGAGGTTACCTGCTAAAAACATTTTGTATATATAAAAAGTTATTTTAGTCAGGTCATTTCTATTTACACCAGAGCAATCTGGAGTCTATTAATCATTTATTTTTCGTCACATACAAATATTACGGACGTGATGATGGCGTATGAATTCAAAACTTCAGTAATCGTGAAATTTATAAAAAAACAAACAGATTTACTCGAAGAACAGGCAGGTAGCTAGAGAAATATTATATTGAAATTTACTATTAATTAATATAATTACGAAATAATAACAAATCAGGCATAACACATTTCCGTTACATTGTAAATCAAGATTACCAACATAAAATACCACATATTTATGAGGTCGGATATATCATTTGTGAATATTAAAATAATTATTGATAGAAGATAATCCGGAAGTTGAAGGGAACTGATTTAGATCTAAAGTTAATGATGTAGCATTTTTCCACTCATCTAAAGCTGCCAATAAAACAGATGGATTGATTGATCGTTGTAAACTATTGTTAACATTTATGTATACAACATTAAAATAACTGATTTGGGGATATTATTTATCTATTCTGAAGAGTATACAGAGTGATTTGTGGGATTATATATGATGTCAAGGACAACGATATTTTTTTAAAGGACTACCGTTGTGAATTTTCAAAAAGCCGGAAATTGTATTTTTATTTTTTATGTTAGTCTAATGTGACTTCAAGGCTAATAACATTGAACTGATTTTCGGTTATAAATTGCATAAGAATCAGAAATTTTATTATTATTCTTATGTTAAATGTTTTCCCCATTTAATTACTTGGATCAAAATTACTAATTTTTTATATAATACAAATAATTTTGTATTAATCAATATTTAACATGATATTGATAGTAAATTCTGAGTTAGTAAATTTGGAATTTTGATGGTGTTATGAAAAAAATGTAACGGTTTTGATTGAAAGAGAAAGTGCGCAACATGATAAAAAGACACATATTTTAAAAACATTACGATATAACTAGTACAATTTGGTGATATGTAAAATGATTGAAAAATGTAATTAGAGTTTTAAATTTTAATTTAATTAGCGGAGAAAATTGAAATCAGGTGGATTAAGTTACAAAATACGGCATTTATAATATCAAAAATAAATAACAATTAGTTTTCAGCCCATTAGAAAAATCTATATGTAATAAAAAATTAATCTTCATTCAAATAAATAAAAAAATAAAATGGACAGTCAAAAAAAAAAAAAAAAAAAACACAGAACATATAAAGGAATACACACTAATATATAAAATGATCAATTGAACAATCAAATAAAACAGATCTTCAATTAATCATAGGAATAAAATATTTGCTGAATTAATCAATTATTCAGTAAAGTATAAAAAGCATCCATGGAATTATAGAATAAAATATTCACCCCTTTAATCAACTGAATAGAACAGTTTTGCTTAATTATTCAAATAATAAAATGGACGTTAAATTAGTGAATAAAATAAAATGGATTAACCAAAAATATTTTTTTAATCGAAGGTTATTAGGTCAATAAATAAAACTGAAATTTAATACATGATATTAGTCATATATTTGCTTAAATAAGCATGTAAATACAATAAATGTTACCTTAATTCATTTTTAAGAAAAAGTAAATTAATTGAATAAAAGTTTTAAAAAATCCATAAAAATTAAAAAAAAATAGTGCTAAATTAATAATTTAAATACTACGGATCGTCAGTTAATCAATTGAATCATTTGTTAACCAACTAACAAACATTTAAGTTGATTAAAGTTAAAAATGGATTTTCAGTTACCCATTTTATTAATATGTAGTCTATGCTCATGTAACCAATTGAACAAACATATTTGTTGTGTTAATTAATTAATTTAAATGATTTGAAACTTAAATCAATTAAATATATCTCAATAAATAAATTAAATAAATGGGATGCTCAGTTAGGCAACTGCAAAATGAATCAGTTAATCAATTCAAGAAAATGGGCGTTTACTTAATCAGTTAAATAAAACTAATGTGAAATGAATAAATAATAAAAAAAAGATGTCTCGTTAACCAATTAAAAAAAAAAAGATGATTGGTTGATCAATGAATACAAACTTATGCTCATTTAGTCAGTAAAATAAAATTGATATTCAATAAACCAATTAAGAAAAACGGATTATTAATTATTCAATTGAATACATCTCGTTAAGAGATTTAATAATTCATATACTTAGTGTTAATTCCTAACGTTTTACAATATATGTAGCAAAAAAATTTAATTATTTTGTAACCATAAGTACTTTACGTAAACTATATTTAAATACAAGAATTATAAGTTATCCTAACCAAATAAATACCAATAATAAATGGAAAGGTGTGTTTCATTGCAATACTTGGTCGTTATTTACAGAATACTAAATGGAAACTACCAAGAACTCTCCACAACTCTAGAAACATTCCGAGTTCACGATACATGTTTCTCTACTCCAGTCCCATAGAGAATTGACTATGTCGTACTGTTCCCTACAAAGGCTTATTACATGAACAGATATTGATGGCGCTATTTATATTCCATTGGGAAATTTTAGGGAATGTTTGTGGGGGAATTTTACTGCGTTGTAGAGAAAACAGTACGGACAGATATGGCTTTAAATCATCAGGTTTTACTGTTTATTTGATTTTAAATGTAATAGATTTGGACAAAATGGACGTACTTGGTATTGGTGTTCGTTCAGATGATATATTCGTACTGCCGCAGTAATCATGATTTTTTTTTAAATTCAGCACTAATTTAAAACTATAGAAAACTACATAACACAGTTTTTAACTGTTAAAACAACTGATTATATCCTACTGACGGTTTTATTCTTTAAAAAAAAAATTTCATTAAATAACTTTTTCTCCTTATGTAAATGAAACTTAAAAGGTACGACGTCTTAGAAGGTCAAAATCTAAAAAATCATCCAAGAATTGTCAATGAAATTTTTATAAAATATTAAAATTTATGACCCAAATTGGTGCGCAAAAGAAAATTCATAAGTCATTACTAAATTGAAAGAAAATCAACAAGAGAGTATCTATAAACAAGATAAATAGACATGATTAAAAATAGAAGTTTTAGAAGTCGAGGACTTAAAAACAAAGGATATTGTATAACAACGTTCATCAAAAACGTTTACTTAATTATGTATTTGTTACAATTTCCAATGAATCCTGTGGTGGAATCCCCAATATTAATAATTAATTCCACTAACTACAATTACAGAACAGTTTATCATTTTACAAGCACGATAATTTCAATAATTAACAATTACCCTAATGAATGAAAATATAATTTTCCATGAAAACTGCTTTACTTCCACAAAACTTTGTCTGTTTATTTTCCTACTTCTTCATATTATTATTAATAATAATATTTTATATATGTGTATGTATCTATGTATTTCTATGTATTCATTTCTTATCTATTGTGTTTTACTCTTTTATTTCTTGGTGTCGGTGATGTATTTTATATGGTTGTTAGTATGAGTTTTGATTCGCTTTATTTTCATTTTTATGTTTATTTTATGTCTTTATACTATGGTGTATTTTTTTTGATTGATCTATGTTGCTTACTAGTTTGTCTTCAGTTTTTGTTTTGCTATTGCTTCTGTTTTATATTTGATACGCCTATATTTATGTAGGTATATATCTTTCCATGGTAGTATCACATTTATATATTTCGCTTGTGTTATATATCTGATTATCGAATTGCATATGTTACATATATTAACCTTAGACATTGTATCATAGAATATATTGCGATGGCACTGGACTTGGTGGGCGTGGTCAACCTCCTTGATCTTCATATATGAGTGAGGCTTTGGCTTTGCCAGTCAAAGTCCACTGTCTGTTTTTTTTTGCATATAGCAACTGAGGATGATGAATTGGTCACTGAAACGTCTCCTTATATTTGTTTTACACAAATAAATTGTGTGTTTTTAATTGTCTTTTCATTCATTTGGTTATTGAAGTTTCCACAAGTTTAGCTCAGTACAGTGAATGATTAATTAGTTTATCCTTTAATGCACAATTCAATAACATTATTAACATGTTCAATGAGTATGGCTAAACTGGAATTAACATGTGAATCCAATCTAATACAATCTGTGACTTATCACCCTTTCGACTCCACAGCTGTATCGACTTATCAGCTAGAGGCAACTTCAAGCGACATTGGTCTAACAGAGCTACAAATTGATAGGATGATTTATCTGTAGTTACTCTTGTCTGAACAATGATCTAAGAAAAACATAATGTTCCTTCTCCCATAAAGGGGGGGGGGACCTAGCATTATAACTCTAACACACCAATCAAAAATAATATTCGTCGATCACCATCTCCTCCAAAAGTATTCGTTCTTGGAACTAGCTTGTTGTGAGGAAAAAACACCATATTAAAAATTATACTAATATCTTACCTAGCATATATTACTTACGTGAAGTAAATTGGTATATAAAATGGCCTTATGTATTTAAAACAAAATGTCTATTGAACATTTTATAAATGATATTAAATCAGAGTCTAAGAGTAAGCGTATTTGAAAGAAACATTTTGAAAAATGGTAAATATCATTTCATTTGAATAAATTATGTCTTAAAACAGGTCAATAGATTTTTTTTAGTGGAGTTTTATTGCTAACTCAGTAATCGGCTGTTTGGGTAAATGGTCACCCATGCATATTATTTGTGTCAATTTTAGCAAAACGTTCGTTATATAAATTGGTAAGTCGACATAAAGATAATTTAAATGTTGATTTTTATTTTATGTAAGCTAGCTTTAAATTTTAAGATAACTAAAAATGGAGAGGGTGGGAATCTCGAGATATTTCTAAAATATCCCCCACGTTACCACAGAGGAGAGAGGGGGGGAAAAATCATTTATTGTGATTATTGAATTTTAAACAGATATTTTCGTGAAAAATTATACATACATTTTTTAACCATCAGATAAACTTCTCATTATTACAATTATGTCAGAAAGCACAAATAATTTAAACTGTTTTTAATCCTTATTAAAATATATTTTTTAAATACTGGAATACATCTTATAGATCGTAAGTAATACGTGATTCTTCTTCTTGAGTGTCTTGTTTTTCACATTTTGTAGAGGACGTCAAAAATATAAGGACTGACATCCCCCCTTTCACAGTATTAGTGTTCATTTCGCTGTGAATCGATACGTGGTGAACTCGATACAAAAATAACTTTAGAGACGGAAAGAAGCCTTCCTGTAATAATTTCAGAATGAAAATCACAAAGTATTGTATTGTTGTTGAATTACTTAATTCCTTTTATTAACCAAAACAAAGTCTACATATTGGATTTTACTTGTACTGTGTTCTGAGAATGAAAAAAACTATTGGCTTTTAGAACATTTAGAGTAGGCTACTGCCTAAGAAAAATTATTCATCTAAATATTTAATCGTAATAACTAAATTCATTGTTTATGTCTCCAATTGCAATATAGTTGAAACTAAATATAGTATACCTATATAAACATATATACATATACCTGGTATTCCCGTCATGCAACTTTTGTTGTAGTTTACACTACACGTTTCGAGAACAGGTTCTCATCTTCAGGTGAAATTATTTTACTCTAATAATAATAACTCTTCGGTAAAATAATTTCACCTGAAGATGAGAACCTGTCTCGAAACGCGTAGTGTAAACTACAACAAAAGTTGCATGACGGGAATACCAGGTATATGTATATATGTTTATATAGGTATACTACATTTAGTAATGACTAACAATGGTATTTACAACTTGCATATTCCTTTAGCCTAATAAACCTACAATCGTATTATACGAACTTATTATTGGTATAAGAAATAGTGTCTATTTGCTAATAACCAAATTCTATGATATGAAACGAGAATGTTTTTATGGAGATAAAACGTGCTTGATAACGTGTTATATAGTGAGAAAAGAACGGAAAACCACATCATGATTAACGTATGTAAGTGTCACTCTATAATCAACAATGCTCGCTCAACTAGTCGTATGTGTTACTGTTCAGCGCCTTTCGATGTTCTACACAACATATGGCGGTCTAACTAAAACTTAATCATTTCTAACGGTTGGGCCGGTTAAGTTTATTCATTAAAACATAATTGTATTCCTTTTTTTCTTTAAATATGTAGGTTATTTACATATTATACTGATGAATCGCCACTGTTAAGGTGTGTCCCAAAATCGTCTACATTAAAATATAAATTGAATATCCATGTTTTGAAAAATCGATGTCGAATATTTTGGAGGTATGACAGTTTTGAAGTTCCTGGAATCTAAAGCTGTTATTTTGAGAATTAAGTCTCATTGTGGTATGTCTGTCCTATACCACAATCGGCGGAGCTATTTTAATCAAAAACTGAGCATGAGTATAATTTGAGATATCCCACTTTTTAATGTGGGATACAAACGTAAAACAAAAAATTAGGATTTTCTCATAATAAGCTATAAATGTTTTGATAATTGATTCTTATTTGTATCCCTAAAGTGCATGTACCCAAACGAAACGTTTTACACGCTATATCTCGTTAAAATCTTTGTAAAATGTGAAGGTTAAAAACACAAATTTTTGTGGAAATTTTTAATAAAATTACTCTTATAAAATAATTAAAAAAAAAGTTAAACTAAGCTTCAACAAGGCTAATCATTTAAACTGGATTTCATCTTATAATATTTATGCTCAAGGCACATATATTTATAATAGAACTGAAGCAAGCTTAAACGTTATTGTTTAAACATTCTACAAAATTTAGAATTGTGGTTGATTATTATTTTATTTACTGACGACTAGGGATCTGAAATTTTTGGTAATGAATAGTTTTGGAATGTGTATTTAGGGTGGTGTGTGAGAAAATATGTGGGAAGTTTTCGGAGTGTTGATTTTTTAGAAAAAAAAAAATTCATTGTTACGATGAAGATTCCAAAATTTAAAGAGAAAGTTCATTCTGTAATTGAAATAGAAAGACAATTCGTATCAATAATCTAATATAATCAATATTTTTGACGTATATTTTGATTTTTTTTTCTTAAATCAAATTAGCTGAAAAATAGGTTTTGTTATATTGTAACAGAATTTTAAAACTGAAATATAACCTATGTTTGAATAAACTACACAGAAAAACTAAATCAATACCTTGTGTTTCAGGCTCTCCGCTGCAATATTGGATAGCGAAGGGGCGTGGTCCCAGAGGGCCGAAGCCCGATATCGTTGCAAATCACTTTCAGAAGAAGTATTAGGGAAACACTTGGCAACGTGGTTCCTTGTGGCTAGACAAACAACAAACAATTCATTAGAAAATAATATTAACAATACGTCTGCATTCCAGTGGTATCATAATTTCAGCTTCTCAATATTTTCCGCTTTGTTTAACCTAAGTAAAACAAATTCTCTGAAAACAGTAAATTTAACATTATTTTAAGCGCAATGAAAATGTTGAATGCTACATTGTTCAAAATACAACAGTCAATGGTAAACGGTTATTAAATGTATTGTAAGCACTCAAAATATAAGGTTAAGTGCAATACGAGATCAATAAATAGGATGTAAATATATTTAGGTCCAGATGAAGCGATCTGGTCAATATTTACTTTATATTGAGTCGAAATGTTGACACATTGTATTTGTTTAAAAACAAAAAAGTCATCATATTAGATTTACTATTTTAAATCAAATTTGAAAGATAGATAAATATTGAGTCATAAATATTTGAAAACAATTTGAAAAATTAAACACGTTTCAACATTAATGCCATCTTCGGTTATGAATCAACTTACAATTATAAAACTATAACTGTAAGTTGAATATACTTAATTACTGATATAGTTTGATTATTGTAGAAAGCATCACTGAAGATGGCAATATTGTCCTTTTAACACGTTTTAATTAATAAAAGTATTACTTGTCTAACAATAATTTTATAGTTTTATTTTATTCTTAAAAAATAAATTTTTATTAAAATTATGTCTTATTTTCACTTTACTCCAAAATGTGGAAAAATCTAACTGCTTGATTCATAAAATTAGGTACTAACAAATCAAAAAATGTGTCCCCTTCTCAAAAATACGCGAAAAATATGTTTATATTTTTTCACCAAAGTGTATTCCCAAATATGATGATAAGAGGATGAAGGGTCACTCCCCCTAATTAAAAGTTTGCAATATAAAATATATATAATCCTGAAATAAAATCAATTCTATGAAAATTGAAGACTAAGATTGAATTAGAGAGCCAAATGATGCTTAGTTTTAAAGTTTTGCAAAAAGGAAAAATGAAGGTATTTCAGTGAATTACAATGCAAATTTATCTACATTTTAAATATGTCAATTAAAAATAACATGAACAATAACATATGATTTTTCTGATCAGATGTTACGAATTTTTTATTAGCTTATTTTGAGGCAGTTTGTAAACTGAAAATCGTATTTGATTGAAACGCTTTTTATTTGTAGCAATAAAACTCCCCCCCACAACAAATTAATTTAAAATTTTTAAAAAAAATCTGTAAAAAAAAATTGATAAATTTTGTCTTTTATAACACTCAGTAAAAGTATTTTGGGTGTTTATTAAAAGACAATTTTAGGTTGTTGACGAAAAATTTCATAAAAATCATAAGCTGTTCCTCATGGTACGGACAACAGATAACGAACATTATTTTTAAAAACGACATACTTTAATTTTTAGGGCGTCAATTTATATTTTATTATGAAATAAAATTCAAAATATTTACGTGTAAACTGAATAATTCATGAAATAAGTCTTTTATTTTCGAAAGGGAACTTTATATTTTGTGTAACTTAAGAATGATAAGTAATATTTGTTCATCCAAATGGAAACAGTTTTTATAAGTTGTATAGTATGAGAGTCGTAAAATATTTTAATTTAATTTTTATTATTTCCACAAAATAAACCAAATACTAATTTCATCTACTTTTAAAATGCTTAAATTTTATTATAATTTGTATGAATTCCGAAAATAAGAGAACAATGATTTTAAATATAACTGAAACGTATACATGTATTTACTTTCCAATTAGACAAATTGAGTTATTATGATGTTTAGAAAAAGTTAATATATCGTCCTTAGTACTGTTCAATATATTGTCACTGTGCCTTGTTTATATAATTTCCAAAATTATTTCGGTCTCACAAGATTTCCCAAAAAGATTAAATTAAAATCCAAAAGTTTGAATGATCGATTTTTATGTAACCCATAACACTAATAAACAAATGATTGAAAACACAATTTTCTACAACAAATTACTTTATTTGTGCAACTCAAATACAAACCCAACTTTAATGACTAAGTCATCATCCTCAGCTGCTATATGCACACAAAACCTAATGACAATGGACATTGACTCGGTAGGGTTTGTCTACATAACATCTGAGGATGATACTTAGTCATTGAATCGGCGGATTGTATTTGTGTATAAAGTGATTTTTTTTTTTAATTGTACTTTCTTTCATTTTTTTAAAGAAGTTTTCACAAGTGTAGCTCATTACATTTGATCATAAGATTATTGTTTATGTGAGATTTTAGCACTTTTATTAATATGGATAGTAGAAAATTAAATTGTTTAAAATACACAATATTTGTGAATAAAACACTTTTGTTTGGTGAATATAAACTGTAATTGTTCTAAATAGTTTCAACAATTTACTCATCATTTAAGTTGTCAAGAATATTTCTGTACATTAACAAATGAAGAGGTTTGGGCTTATTTATTAAAACGTCGTTTAAAAATAAAAGTGTTTAATATTTATCGATTAAAGTTTGTCTAAATGTTGCTCATTTCAAGCGAACCGTTGTTAAATTCATAATTTTGACAGAAAATTTATTTCTGATATGAATTTGTAGAACACGTTACAACTCAGGGTCTCTTAAACTGAGAACGAGTGTGGAAATCCCGAGGTACACTAGCAGGATTTACACAGCTGTCATCTATTCTTGGGTTAGATCCCCGTCATTCATCTATCTTATTAGGTCTCTTTTGACCAAGTCTTGTTCTCGTCCGATCTTGACACAATTAAAATATTCTAGGGCTTGTGATCTCTATTGTCTTAATTGTTTTAAGGCGATGAGGGCATCGAGGGTTGTAAATGAAAACAACAGTATTCCAAATTTGTAATATTAGTAAATAAAATATTGGTTCTGACGTTAACATTCTGATCTCCTAATTAATATTTCTCATATTCAATCTAAGTTGTGTCGTTAACAAGAATGACTTGTCGCAAAGAGATACTTATAAACTTAAATTTATCACACCCTACTAAGATACACCAGGAACGAAAAAGAAACTTTCCAAACCATTGAGAAATTATACACTGCATCGAGACCGTCAGAATTATGGGGCCTATGTATCGTTCTACATATTTTCTAGCGAGAAAATATATCGTCTTGTATTTCGTTGCCAAAACTATCTTTTGCCAAGAATAGTTCAGTTTCCGTTGAAACTGTTGAAGCAAAAGAGTAAAAGTATAAATAATACAAAATAAAAAGGAAAGAAGAAACAGATAGAAGGACCGGAAAGTGAATTAACTTGTTTGTGTTGAATGGAAGAAATATAAATTTTATTGTAGGAACAGATGAGAAACATTATTTTATCATATTTAGTTTTCTTCTTGAACGGAATATATTAGTATTTGCATTTAGAAATTTAAAGTTATGAAGTAAAACATATGAAGATTTATATATAGCGTTTTAAATTAACGATATAATAAGAACTACAAAGATTAAAAGTTCTTTTATGATACTTTAAATTGACGTGGATACATATTGGTGATGGTTATCGTTGTTTTGTGTGATTACATTTAAAATATGATTGTTTTATTATCATTTTATTAAGTAAAATGTATTTCTTTTAAAATTAAAATCTGTTAACGAATTTTGAACCATGTGATTAAATATCACTAAAATTATACCATAGGTGAAAAAATCAACTAAATTCTATGGTTCAAATCCGTACAATATATATATATATATATATATATATATATATATATATATATATATATATATATATATATTTACAAAGCCATTGAAAGGTCAGTATAAAGTCCTTTCATTTTTGAACGGGTTTAAAAACAATATTGAAACTCATGGAAAATTTGTTAACAACAATAGCTACTGTTGTAAGTAAAACATGTCCTACTTCATAATTATGGGGGAGGAGGAATTTTAAAAAGATTAAAGAAAATAAAAGAGAACATTGAGAGAGAGAGACTTCTTTTAAAAAACGTAAGAAAATTTATTGAAAAAATATCTAGTTAATAAGTGTTAAAAGTGGGCAGCCATTGTTTTTTCGCAGTAATATAGACCCTGTTGGAAAGCCCTTCTTACATTGTCCAGTGTCTGTGGAATTATTGTACGACACATCACTATTATTTTGTCTCTGATTTTCCTATACTTTCAGTCTTGGCCAATCCATCTCTGTTCAAAATGGTAAATCAACTGCTCTCGGCTACTTTAATAATGAACGAGTATCAATTTAGCGTTTATTTGTTTAAATATTGCTTAATGTTTTTTAAGTAACAAGGTGGCGCAAATCTTGTTGAAAGATTACATCCCAATACTGTTTGCCTTATTTGTAGCCCTTAGTGCAGGAACAATTTAATTTCCTAACATGTCTAAATACTTTTTTTCCATTTATACAGCCTTATATGAAAACATTTCATGATGATATGATCTCCATAAATGTCAGTCCAAACATTTAGTGTTTTGGTTTCTGAGTGTATCCTTCGTGAAACCAATGTTTCTCTCTCAAAGTTCTCTTTTATTGTATTTTATCTTTTACCATCCACCATTTTGTTAACAATAATGGTATTGAACTACAAGCTATACCAATGTATTATTTTAAATAAGCTTTAAAATAATGTGCCACGAGCTATACCTTTACATTAAAAAAGAAATACCTCCCCTCCATGCCATCAAAAATTTTGAAGGGGGTTGAATTCTACTTACAAAACTAGCTATTAATGCTCCACAACCTTTATATTTGTTTCAATGTTGTATCTAAATCTGTTCAAAAATAAAAGGACCGTATACATTATCACAAATTATATATCTGAAAGGGAGACATAATTAACGAACGAATTGATGTCCTTATTTTTCAATGGTTAGAGTGGAAGCTAAGCCTATTGGGATAATACAGTAGATATTTGAAAATTCAGGAACGAAACTAGATACGAGTGTAAGAACGTGTTACAAAAACCTTAAGGATTACTTCAGAGAATGGGCAAAGGATGTATTTTCACGTATTTTAACTCTAGTCGTACTTGACAAAGATACAATTCGCTTCTAATGAAGTTCAGATGAAAACTGACTAACCGTAGTTGCTAAGAAGATTGGGGTTCAAGATTGTCATAGCAAGATTCGCACTGTCCGATTATTCCATTTTTATTGAAATCAGACTGTATGAAAGTGGTATTACCTATAGATAAACCAAGAGTAGAGGCCGTAGCGAAACTTATACTTATAATTGGTAACAGACCTAACTCCACTGACTTGCAACAAGGAATCAGAAGTGGATAAAGTATGCAACAATTAAATGCATTCTGGCTTGAGCTGCTCGCACCCACTCAGGTCAAATAACACAGAGTCTTCTTAACACCAT
The DNA here is from genome assembly GCA_963513935.1 of Aphrophora alni. NCBI lineage: Eukaryota > Metazoa > Arthropoda > Insecta > Hemiptera > Aphrophoridae > Aphrophora > Aphrophora alni. The sequence continues at coordinate 139,227,142 of OY740767.1, read as the reverse complement.
CTACTGGGTAGCACTGCATCGGATATTTGTGACTCTAAGGTCGGGGGTTGCCTAAAATACAATATGTACTATTGAAAAACCCCAACTCAGTTTTAAGATCGTATAGTGAAGTTGGCCAAGTATTTGAAGTATATATTGCCATAAATAGCATATTTATACCTACGTTTTAAGAGGTAAAAAAATATACTGTGTACAACTGTATACTGAGAATCACAGTATAAAGATAATAAAACACAATTTTGTTATTTTGTAATATCCACTTTTTATTAGTCTAGCCGACCAATGGTTTCGCCTGCTAAGGCATTGACCAGGCTGTATTACAGACTGAAGAAAAAATAAAATAAAACAGAAAACCTTAAAGCTAGAGGCTGGGATATTACAAAATTTAAAAAATGTGTTTTATTATCTTTAAACATGGAATTCCACCAAGAACCATCGGTCTCAACAGTAATGAAAAATAAAAGAGAATCACAGTATTGGATATCTAGTAAGCTAAGGGGGGGGGGGGGGGTATGCCTAAAATAAATTACGTACTTTTGAAAAAAAAAGCCCAATTAAATATTTGCCCGAGCATTTAAACAATATTTGGGTCGAGAAGCAGTAAAGAGTAGTTGCCCAAGTAGTGGAAGAATAATATACTTCTGTATAAGCCTGTTTATTACCTTTCAATACATACTATGTTTTGTACAAAATACACTTTTAACAATGTCTGATGAATTGGTACTTTATATTTATTTGGTAAATAAATCCTTATTTCCGAATAGTAAAATAAGACATTTTTAATTATAGATGGAATTGTAGAAAAATTATTTAGAAAAAAATCATACATTCATATATTGTATTAAATAATTTTATACTTAAAAATAAAAGTTTCTTACAAAAGTAAGTTTAAGAGTTTTACTTCATTCTACATTCAAAATGAAATATCGAAATTTTATTTTAGTTTTTTAAATAGATTTATATATTTTTCATATATTTTAATTAAAGCAACTAATATATTAAACAAAAACAGGACCAAGCGATGTTCCAAAGGGGCGATCTACAGCTTGGACATCATTCACCACTTGGTTAAAGCAACAAATTACAAAAAGCAAAATTTAAATAAAAAGAAAAAAATGTATCTAATGTATTAAGAATTAATTAATTACATGTTTAAACAATATTGTCCAAATGTCCAATTGTCTAAATGTCCAATATTTATAATATAATATCAAATACAAATCAAGCTGAGGGATTACTGTATCATTCAGGTTATTCTTAAACTACTGCTTTGAAAAGCTTTGGATTGCAAACGTTCTATATACAATATACTAAATGTTTTGAGATACAGGTATCTAGCAAAGCCAATTCCTTTAAAAAACATTTCACATATAATTTAAAAGCCCCTGCAATATTCGAGACGCAACCTACGAGTTACATAATACACGATACAGAAAGCCTGGGGAAAGGGCAAAATCATATTTTTACCAGGATTTTGATATTATTTTATGTTTATAGTCAAGTTTTAATACGAAAATCATTAATAGTTTAAAACCTGTTTTTTGTTCTTTTTTATCTAAAAGTGCTTTCTCTGAATTGATAAGTCGTTTGAAATTTAAATAAAGTTCTTGGATTATTCATTATTATTTAACTGACAAATAATTATGACTAAATTTTAATTTTGATTTCTGGTAAACATCCTTTTTTATGCATTGCGAATAGTAGCAACAAGATTGTCTAAATTAAATTAGCTTAAGTTTTTTTCCGTCTTTAACCTTCTTTACATCAATAAAAAATACCGGTTTCGACATATCACTGTCATCATCAGATTTTTACACTTTTGAGAACATATATAAAGTACAAGCATTATATATATATATATATATATATATATATATATATATATATATATTTTTTTTTAAGCTGATAAACTGTTTTGTTGTAATGTTAATATTTGCAAGTGAATGTATTATTATTTAATGACAAGACATAAGTTCCGCACTTAGAATTGTGATTTCTATTAACCACTTTGTTCTTAATATGTGTTCTTAGTGCTAAAACAAAAATTGGACATACATTTGATGTAGCGGAATAAACAAATTTAAAATAAGATCATATGTTTCTCTCTCTAATCTATAATACTTCAAAATCATAGCAAATAAAATCTCCATCGTACAAACGTAAAAACTAATTATGTACACGATTATTTACACTTTGATTGATTACATTTTTATCTAATAAATCTAATGTCGAGATATAATAACCTCCAGTCTAAGAAGAAAGAATAAAAAAAAGCAGACAGAATCCAAGCATAAAATCCCAAAGTTAAATCATCTAAAACAAGACTGTCTACAAACTAAGATATACAAACACAAAAACCCAAATTCATACTTAATATGTACGTTTTAAATTACTTTTAGATGTTATTTAACGAACTGAGACACCACAACTTCCCAAACTGATTAAATGTACGTGCAAATGTGAATTAGTCTGAGAGTGAAATTGTAATAAAGTGGAAAAATGCAGTGATTTTATTAACTAATAATGTATAAAAGTTCTTTAGTGTAAGAATATAAATATATCAATTGAAATAATAAAATATACTACGAACATCATAAAAGTTCAATCCGTCCGAAAAAGAATTATATTTGAAGCCTAGACAAACATATTTAGTTGGATAAATATATCATGTTATTGAACTTTCTTTAAACGTAGTTCTCACTAAAACAAACGTATTGGAGAATTTAAACCATGTAGATTTGTTTTAATTTTTGTTAAGCGGAAATAAATTTGTGTTAAAAAGATATTATCTTCCTTTTACACCCAACTGATATAATGGAAAAATACACGTTTAAATTTTAAGACTAGATATTTTAATTACGTTAATATTAAATCATTGACATATGGTCTAAATGATAGGTTACGTTAACACTTCTAAAGAAACAAGTTACTGTAATTATATTTCTAGTTAAGCAGTTGCATTTTTTTATAGCTTTAATTATTTTTACTAATTTAATTTTTGTAGGGCATTTATTTTAGAAAAGTAATAAGTTAAACTTCATCGCAAAGACTCCAAAATTCTAGAAAATTTTATTTTAAAGCTAAAAATGTCAAACTATTTAAAACTATTACTTTATTTCATTTGTTATTTTTTATTTTCCTAAATATAAATAATAAAAATAAGAAACTTGTAGCCATTTCGCATCAAATAAGAAACACATATTTATTAAGTATCCTATTTGTTGTATATTTTAATAATAATATCAATAATTCATAGTTAGTAAACCTTCCACTACTATTAATTTAATCTGTTTATATGTTATTGTAATTTATTCATAATAATTTAATTACATCATTTTAACTATAGCATAATGCCACTATTTTTAGGAGTTCATATTCTTTAAAGTGACAACACACAAACTCAAAAAATCAAAACAAGTGAAAATTTAACTTTATATTTGATTCCAAGTGTTTTTAAAGCTTGACTATAAAGAAGAGATTTATTGAAATCATTCAACTAATAAAATATTTAAAATCTTTTATTTATTTTGGATTTTTTTTTAGTTAAATACAAACTTGGGTCATATTTAATTCAGCACTCCAAATACATTAATATTATTATTTAATATTATATAGGAAGAATTAATAAAAATATATATTAACTTCCTCTATATCTATTAATAACCACAGAGTAATTTCAGAAATATATTATATAAAGGGACATGTAAAAAGTTTATACCATCAGTTCTTTAGGTGGCACCATTCACCTCAAATCAACGGCTAGCTAGTTCAAAATGTAATCATTTTGAGAAATTTAAAATCACGATATTTTTTTGTGCACGAACTTCATAAGGTTGAGTTAATTTAAATTATTTATCTTAGTTTGATAAAATATTGCATAAAATGAACATCCAAACGTAATAAAGAAATAATATTTTAAAATATTCTCATTGTGTTTCAAAACATTTTAACGGTCACAATATTTGCCAAATTGCATAATTAATTGGAAAGTAAAACGTGAAGATTAGTATTGAAATTTCGTATATTAAATAACATTTGGAGAAAGAGATTGCTATTTAAAATTGATCTAATTAGTATATTATGCACCTCTGAAAGAAAGTTGAATTCTGTTCTTTTAAAGTAGTGTAACTATATCTGTGATTATAACTAACTTTAAAAAAAGTAGTGATCTCAAGGTAGGAAAATTTTGTAAAATAAAATGTACTTGGTGATTTTGTCATATCTAGGTTAATTATAAGCCTAGATATGTTGTGGGGATTAATACGAGATGCAGTTATATATTTAGTTTCTTATTAAGTACATATTTGAAAACCAATTTATATTATTAAAACCACTAAACAAAAATAGATTTTAAAATATGGAAATCCTTCGAAAATAATGAAATCATACTTTAAAAAGAAGTGTAAGTAAAAAATGTGAATTTTAAACTAATAATACCAATCCCATTCTTAATTGGTTTGTGTACTGCCAGTAATAAAGCATGATTTTTTTGTAAGCTAAGCGTGTATAAAGTTCCCACTTACATCTACATTATATGAATTACTTGTCATAAATTTCCAATCGCAGATCAACCTGTATTAAAAGCTAAAGCATAAAATATAAATACAATACTTGTAAAAAACCAAATCTGTAAGTAATTCCAATACAAAATAAAACAGGATGTGCTTGCAAAGTTAGTAAAATAAAATCCCAACTATGCACTGTTCCATGTTCAGGTGGTATTTACAGGTTCCATTCTAGTGAGGCTATTTGTTACTAGTTGAGCTGTGAAAACAAGCCGAGCTAAGAAGTACTGCAAGCGTGGATAAAGTATGCCTCGACAAAATCATTTACCTTCGGAAAAGTTATCAAGGGTATGTGGTCTCAGTCTTGTTGGAATGTCTTCGGCAGCTTTATATTGGGTCACTGTGAAAACATACAGTAACTGATCAATCAGGAGATTAAAAACTTAAGGGTAAGAATAAATGAGGAGTAACTGGAAGGAAGTAGAATTTAGGAGATAAGAGAGAAATATATTTGTGTCATCGGCAGCTTTGCATTGAATTACTGTGAAAACAAACAACAGTAATAAATCAGTAGAACAGAATAATAGTGGAAGTTAAAAATTCAAGAAGGAAGAATAAAGGAGAAAGTGGTAGAATAGAAAATATGAAATATGGCAGCTTTACGTTGAGCACTGTGGGAAAAAACAATAACTGTAATTAATCAGAATAACAGAAAGAATAAAAAATTGTGAGCAACTGAATAAAAATGATAAGCGATGGTGGATGGAACAATAACTGGGTAAAGTTTAAAAGGTAGGGGAAAAGGTAAGTTAGTTTATATTTTCAGTAGTTTTACACTGATTCCATGTGAAAACATGAAACTGTGATCAATCAGGAAAGTAATAGAGAGAAAACGGAAGAGAACCAAAGGATTTCAGAGTTGGTATGAGAAATTAGACCTAAGTATAAATTATTTCAACAGCAACTTTAAATTAGGTCACTGGAACAATTATCAAATCGGGGTAGGAAACATGTAAATGTAACTCAGTAAGAAGGAAAAGTAAGTGAGGATGGAAGAGTAAAGAAAGGTGGGAAAAATTGCTATCTAAGGTAATGTAAGGTAGTCATTGTGATAACTTTATTGAGAAACAACATGAGTGAGGGATTGTAGAGTGAAGGAGAAAGCAGATAAGGAGGGATAAAGGTTTGGATACATAATGTTTCAGAAGATATAACAAAGGATGACTGTGAAAACATGTGTTAAAGGGTAAAAAATTGAAGGAGGGTCTACTTGATATCTTCGGCAGCTTTACAATGTATCACAGCATATCACTATGGAAAAGCAGTTCTCAGGGAAAGTTCTGTAAATTTTTAAGAGTAAGGATAAGAGGGAGTGATGCGACGACCTGTAGTGAATCTTTACTTAAAATAAATTTATATTACTTAATCATAAAACATACAAATCAACAGTAGTGACTTAATTTTATATAGTCAAGTTAAAAATACAAAGTTGACAATTACATCAAAATATAAAAAAGGAATTAACTATAATACTATTTTCTAAGAAAGTTTCTTTGGCTCACTATTGGCATTAATGGATAAATTAAGGTCCTCGTAGTTCGCTTAGAAGGCAGATATCTGGTTTGGGAGTGTACAGATCGTCTAACAAGACAGCTATCAGGGTATTTCTTGTAGGTTATTGTACAGTTTTCCAACCTGAGATCTCAGCAATCTTGTTTTGTGAAAATCTAGGATTAACTACTTTAATAAGCATATACTAATCCCACATAGCTAGGCTGCCTTCAATACCCTTGATTCAACTCGAATTTCCTCAATACTTGTATGGAAATGTTTATGAAACCTATTCACACTTGTCTGTTTCAACAACGTGAATAAGAGGGGCAACGAAAGTTCATACAAGATCTTCGAAAATGGTGCATCATTAACTTACATGGAATTTGTCTACATGTAGCATTAACAGACAAAATGGTTTACAGAGGAAAACTGAACAAACACTAGTCAAAAGACTTTTGAAACTCCCAAGTGCTTGCTCACTAACTGGATGGTGAGTTTGAAACGAAGAACTTTTAAGCATGTACCTCCTTATTACTGACAATGATATTTCAGACAATATATTATAAAAATAATCATAATAGAGGAAGACCTATGCAGGCCATGTAAACATTTTGAGACTATCAGACACATTGTTCTTGACTATGAGAGACCGTAGTCTAAGAGAAGAGGTCTCTTAGTATCTCAAGCAGATGAGGAGACTGATCCCAGTTTGGACAAAAGTTACTGAGTTTTGTTGAAGGCTCAAAAGTAGGCCTGTCTTTTAAGCTTTGGTTCACGTTTGAAGGCCTCAAATCCATACCCTCATGATAAATGTAATAAATCTAAGTTTCACATTCAATTTAAGTATATAACAATTACTTTTAGTTAAGGCAACAAATATTTAGTTATTGATCAATAGTTTTATTTTCCTAGCATCATCTAAAGGATAGAATTTCACTTCAAGATGGTCAAAGAAGTTGTTAAATAAATCTTGTTTAAATATATAACATAGTTTCAGTCAATTTTCTGCGTTAATATTAAGCCAATTGTATCAATATCCAAAGATAACTACAATTATATTAACAATAAATGGCCAAAAAAATTAATAAATGACCCACAATTAACTAAATTCGCAATTAATTGTTCTTAATATTTATTAGTTTTTATAATTTAGTGCTGATATATGTGGATTTAATTTTAAAATGTTGGTAACTAGTTTAATGAAAGTATAAATAAAATGAGATTCATGCATTACATCACAAAGGATTGAATCGATAAATAATTACATGCGTTATTTTACATTTAAATAACCTCCGTATGAACGTACCTGTGCAAAACACATTTTTACTGAAAACTTCTAAGCCAGGGACCAAAAAATTAAATATAGACGACTTATAAACGTCATTATATAATAATTTTATCTGCAGACAACTCAAATACTTTGAAAAATAAACGTTTACGTTACGATGTGTTTCAATCACTTCAATCAATGTTATTATATATTTTATATTTTTCAAATTATTACGGAACCGCTCGTTGTTCGATTTGTGTACTATACCAAATTTTATCAGTAGTACCTGATGACGGTTATATTAAAGTAAGTAATATAGGCGTATTTTCACTTTATCTTTACATGTTCTGATAATGTAAACCAGAAAAAGAGACAAGTATAAAAGTTTGATTTGAAAAGGGGAGAAAAAAATTAGTATATTTACATGTTCAAATTTATCTATTCTTGATTATTCAAAACTGTAAAGGAGCCATATAAAATTTGTCATTTTAAATAGGTAGTAAACTAATAAAAAAGTATACACTTAAGATATAATTTATGTTCTCTTTTTTACGTTTTTATATCAAAAAATGATATTTTTTCTTCAAGAAGTAGGCTAGTCTTTTGTGAAACGAACAATGCAATAACTGATAGTTATAATCTTTATTTACATTTAAAATATTTGTTTAACTATCTATTAAATCCTCTGGACTGTAGTGAATAATTTAAAAACTACAAACATAAATAACCCTAGTTTCAGTATAAAATGGTCCTGGTTTCCATAGTGTGTTTACTAAGCCATTTTGTCGCCATAGGGACCTCGTCAAGTGTGCAAAAGTTACTATAATAAAACAAATACAAAGGCAACACGAACTTATAATTAAATTAATATTTGTGGTTAACCAGTGTCGTTACTTTAAAACTTTTGACAAAAATGGTTTAACCAAAAATGTTATTTTTATTTTATATGTTCCTGTTCAATTGTTAATTTTATTATGTTATTTGACGTCTGACGATGTCTCTATGAAGACGAAACGGGCGTAGCAAACAAGAAATGTTTCATACTGAAAACGAGGTATTTACGCTTTTAATTTGTAACTTATTAACCATTTTAAAAATTAAAACCATGAAATTATTTGACTTTACCAGAGTTTATGTATGTCCTTGTTTTTCTTTAGGTCGTATAAATGGAGCTCAAAATATTGAGCACGGTTACGGGATACAATTTTCAAAATTCAAGACGACATCTTTTAAACATTTAACAACTTGAAAAATTTTACTGAGATACATTTTATCAGATTAATGTTTTAAATGAGACAAATCATTTATGGATGGTACGTGAAAATGTGGATCCTGTTTTGGAAGACCATACACAGCAAGAACTGTTGAAAGTGATAGTTTCATAGTAGAACTGTTGAGTAACTATGATTCCCTCTTGACGTTAAGACTGATTGGTTATAACTTAATTTCTAACTACTAAAATGTGACATTTTAATCTGTGATTTGAGAAAAATTTGTGGAAAAATGAATAATTAATCACTCATAACGATAAAAATTTAAAAGTTATTCTTGAAAAAATAAATCATTGATCATTACTTATGTCGTTATTGGAGATATTTTTAATTGTACCTTAGGGACTTAAATATATTGTTAATTTAAGTTCTCTTGTCTGTGTACACTGAAAATAAAAATGAAAGGTCGTTATGTGTTCTCAACAATTGCCGTTGTCTACAGAGTTGATATTATGTTTGATTTGTTTCCAATTTTCGAGTAATTGATTATCTGTATAATCCCTCGATGATGTCCTAGTAATTATTCTTTCATACCACTCCATGAAGAATCTAGTATCTGACACAGTACACTGGGATAATAATTTATAAATCATACTTGGTGAAAGAATAAATCAGAATATGGTTTAAGTTTTTTCTGTTTAACTTCAAAAATAACCATATATGTTTCATTATTATTTCCATAATCTAAAATAACCATAATATTTATAAATACAAAAAAGTTCGAGTGATGGTATTTTGCAACATAAACATAATTTACAATGTTTGAAGACACCTTGTATATTTGTAAATTTTGTAGTTGTAACAATTTTTTATATCTTTTAAAATTGAAATGGAATATTTAGTAGTATCAAAAAATATCAGTTATGTCAAATTTTTAAAATACTGATACTTTGATATAAAAAAACAAAATTTCCAATGTTACATACACTAAACAATAGATTTAAATTTTATTAAGTGGGATGTCATGTATTTATTATTACCTTCTAAAATATCTTCTTTTGTAATTTTAATCATGGTTATTTAAAATTTGTAAGCTTCTTATATAAAATTCCATTTAAAATTAATTAATTCATTACCATTAAAGCGAACTTGGGATTCTTCAAAAAATTCATTTAAAAATCTGTTTACTTTTCAATGTACCAACCGTTCAACAAACAAACATATATCACAATTAAAATATAAATAATGTGAATCAATTACAGGATTTTAACAACACAAATAATTTTAACTTTACATTTCCGTTGAACTCTCTACTTGACTGATCTGTACTCTGTGGGCATCATTATCCAAAACATTTCTGAAGAGTTTCTCTTTTATATACAACAACCCACAATTTCGAGGTTAAGAAATAATTAATATAATATTTCGAGATACGCCGACACATCAAATTTTTATTAAACTCTTCACATACAAATTGTAAAAAGACGTATAAACATCATTGTAAAAACTACTATTTGAGGCTGTAAATGATTATTTTCTTTAAAAACATGACATTGATCTTTTTATCAAACTAATAATTTGTTTTATAATACGTATATGTGAGTATTCGTTAATTCAGACCATGTACAATATTAATCTGACGAGACAATAACGGACGAATAGACAAACAGACTTTTAATATCGCCATAAAACTCATGATTTTAATCAACCTCTATGTTCTACATTGTTTAAAACTCTGTCCAAACCAGTGTGCCCAGTTGTAATATTCTCTTTTATATCTGTATTGGAATTTTTTTTTATGCCATTAAATCTCTATAAACAGTTCACGATAGAGTGATAAAATAATAGTATTCGACATATCATTCAGTGTAGTGAATTAAATTTTGTGTGTTCGTTCAATTGTTCAAGTAAAATATTAATGTATTAAGTAATAATAATTAACAAAACACAAAATGATTTAGGTGTATAATGAATCTTAAATAAAAGGGACAACATTTTTAAAATGGCCTCCGTATTGATTTAACCAATCAATATTGTGCTTTTCAAGAAATAAAAAAAAGAAAGTGTTAATAAATATTCCACCAATTTCTCACATTTAATAGGCCAGAATCACAAGATTGTCTTTATACATTTTTAGGTTAGAATTTTTTTTAATATGTTTATTCTTTAGTTATTCCTCATTTATATCTTAGGAGAGAAAAGTTTTAATAACTACATAAGATAAACATCAAGGTTGATCGCTTCACTTGTGTAAATTCTTACAGAGAGTAAGTCGAAGTTGAGCGAAAACACGATTTTAATAAAGGCTGTCCAGGTACAATATCTCTTTTTCGCCAATTTTATTCGTGATATTAATTTTCTGATTGCTATTTACACACTATTTTGGGTAAAAACCATCACATTTTACAAAATTTAATGAGGAAATTAAGTCTTTTATAAAATTTATAATTGAATTTTTAACTCAAAGTTCCCGAATTAGAATTTTGCAGCGATGGAAGATGCTGATACATAATTTGGGCGATTTAAAAAGAATGAAAATGTAGAGTATTAAACATGTGGTAACTGTAAATTTTGAATTACAAAAGAGTTACAAGACAATTTCAAAACATGGCTATATATCAAATTTGATTGTAATTTATTCCACATAACTGCACAGACAGCAGGAGGATATATAAAAAAAAAATATAACTTCCCCAAAAAACATCTTTTGGGTCCTAAAAAATCTCAAAAATGATATATCCATGAAAAACTGAACATCAATTTTTTGATCAAACGTTTTCTATACTACTTCAGATGTAAATTTTTCCTTAAATTCGTGAGTTTTCAAAGTTTGCCATTTCAGTAAATATGGAGAATTGCTTTGCTCTACATCGTGAGTTGTATCTGTTATCATTTCAATAGTCCACGTTTGGTGCCTAACCTTCTTTTTCCCATTTGTGGCGTTGCAACTCATGTAGAGGCAATGTTTCCCATAACTTCAATATCCAGTTTATCTTGGTTCTCACTGCTATTCTCAGACCCAAAATGGAATTAGCCGTTCCTATTATAAATACGATAAATATGTAGTTCCTTACGATCAACTGCTACTTCGAACGAAACCCAAATAATCAACTCCGTGAGGACCTTCTACTTGTTGGCATAGTGAAGCAACCAATGATTAATAGCCATCAGCACTCAACCAGAATATTTGCTGCATCTCTTCGCGTATCTAGTAAAACGTAAGAAATTCTAGACAAGGATTTAATTAAATTGTCATTGTTATAAGTGGTTGTGATGAGACTAAGTTAATCGGGTGATATTATGTGAGGATTTTCGAAATTATTTACTAATTAAATAATTGAAGAAGAACATTTTCATTTATCTTTGAAGAAACAAAATGTTCCTTAATAAATCCACAGGTAGATATAAAATTTGATCACTGTCCACGTGTAACTGTTAGGTACGGTATTGAAAGTTTTCGGAGGCTCATATTCTTTTGAAAATGGAGTCGAGGGCAAACTGTTGCACTAAATTCAGTTGTGTATGCATACATGGTTTGGATCCAGCTTAATGGACAACAGCGTTACTGTCAGAAAATACATGAGCTGGATCTAAGATATTTCCTGAGTACTTTTATTATTTTCTTAAATTTTCAATGCCATCACAATCTAAAAACCTCTCAGTATGCGACTACAGTATTTCATATAAGTTTACCTCAAGTCTAGTATATATTATTTACTAAACTTTGGCAAACTCAATGTAATCATGAAGAAATCGCAGCCATACCAGACAAAATGGTACAAGCAGAGATGCTAAAATTGATTGCAATAGACTATAGAAAAGCATGGCAAATTTTTGATTGAAAATAACAGATGAACTATTTAATAATATGATATTATATTGGCTGTAATTACAAAAAAAAATCGTGTAAGTTAAATTTTTATTTTTATCTCATTTAAAAAATCATCAGATTCCAAAGGCTCACTCTAATTATTTTAAACTGATTTATTAAACCAAGTTATTGATCTTACATACATGATTGTTACTTATTTATATTTATAAACGAGAGACCTTTCTTAAATATTTCACAACTTAACATTATTGTTGTTTTACGAATAGAGCAGCAGAAATTAACAGTTACAGAAATTTCAAAGGGGTAACTGAGAATTGAACACTGATAGAATTAGGGGTAATGGTTTAAAATAAAACCTTTTAGACTCTAAAAGTACTCTGAGAAACTTATATATATATATATATATATATAATTATATATATATATATATAATTATATATATATATATATATATATATATATATATATATATATATATATATATTTGAAAACTTATAGTGTTTAATGGACGTTTTACGAAAATCGTATGTATTATTATGGTTAAATATTAATATAGAAAATGGATGGAAAGGAGGTCAATTTATTTGGTTGTATTACATTGTATGATCAAATTGGTTAGCATGATAATCCCAATCAACTTATTTATATATTATAATAATAAATTTACCTTTTCATTACTAATTAAAGATGTAGCAATTATTTCGATGTTTTTTTTAATCCGGTCCATAAACAGCCTAGTTATTTTAAGTAAAACATTACAGTTTTTTAATATTAAACATAAAAACTATTTTTTATACTAGAATCAACAACATGTGAAATAATAACAATTATAATGTAGTTACACTTAATACTTACAAACACTGCAAGTTGCACTTCGGCTTGGAACTTTAGGGGTGGGGGCTGTTTCAGGGGTTCTTTGTCTCCTCGAAAGCGTGTCCAAAGAGCTTGCATGAGGCACTTGTCTACCGCCCCCACATTCCTCCAACTCCCAGGGCAATGTTCCACTTCTTTGTGAAATCTAAAAGAAATTATTTATTTTATTTTTTTTTTAATAATTTCAGAAAAACAACATTTATTTGAAGTCATTAATACCTGTTCCCAAAATCATATATTTTTCAAAAAATATTATATAAATCGCTATCTGGGAGGCATTAGATGTCTTGCATTTTAGGACGGAGTACGTTTGTATCTCAAAATAAAAAGTCAAAAAAATCCTCCATTTTCAAAATAAGTATATAATAATACATCAAATCAACTGTCGGCGCAACGATGTCAAAACAGCATAATTCGTGCAATGACTAACGCAAGTTGGTACCAGTGTAACGATGAGTTACATTCGGACTTAAATCTGCAATTTGTGAAGGATGATATCAAGGATTATGCAATGCGACACGAGAAGTTACTTTTAAAACATGTTAACGTGGAAGCTTTACAACTACTGGATATAAGAAGCCTTAGCCGTCTGAAGCTATAGGACCTAACCCAATTCTAAACATATTAATATACTTTAGCTTTTAGATTAAATAATTAATACAGTTAGAACCAAGATTACGATGTAGGCTCCAACACGTGGTACTTCGCACACTTGTAATATGTTTTACTTATTTAACATTGTTGTTGAAATAACCAAAATAAATTCAAAAAATAAATGAATATATCATATATTTCAAAAAATTTGCTATAAATAGCTATCTTGTAGTCATTTGATATCTGGATTTTAAGACAGAGTACGTCTATATCTAAAAAAATGAAATTTTCTATTTTTAAGAAAAGTATTAAATTATATTATATATGCTGTAAACTAAATTCAGTCATCCAGGAATATATTTATGTTAAATATTAAAACAAAAAATATAATTAGCAATATTGGTGGTTTCTCTACAACTGAATTAAATTTCTTAAATTTCTACAAATGGCAACCACCTTTCTTTACAGTGGGCCCCCTCCAATGTCACCAAAAATTGTTAAATACATAGACAAATATATAGTGTCTTCTGTGTGATTCATACCCACAGCTCTTGATCAAGAACCGATGATTTAAACCTCTTTGTTACCAGAACACAATGGAATAATTACTTTTTTTAACACCACTTCAGTTCACATTACTTATTCTATTATAGGCAAAAATAATTATGTTTCCCGACAAGGACATATTTAAGTATTTGACTTAACTGTTTGAGTACAGTGATTGGTTTTACAGATCTATTAATATATTGAATTATGAACTGATTATGTTGATATTATTAATATTTGTGTATGTAAGTGTACTGAAATTGAATTTCAAATTAGTTTGTAATACAACATATATATTATACCTGTCACATTTGGCCTTGGTTGAATAGTTATTAACTCAAATATTTCGTAATTATTTATAATAGAAATTAAGAAACACTCGGCAAGCAGCTGACATAACAAGATGCGTATTATAATAATTAATTATTATTTTTTAATTTTTCCTCGAGTTAAATCGTCAAGTTGCAAAAAATAATATATTATAAGATTTAGTATTATTGAGCTCATGTAAGATATAGTTAGAGAGAAATAGAAAAATCCTTTATAAAACTTGGCTTTTAAAATTGTTTGATATTTTATTTAAAAATTAAGGGATAGGAAAAATAATATTATTGCTATATTTGACAAATAATAATAATAATAAATATTACCAGTCAACACTAATAAAAAATTGATGTTCTATGTGAAACATAAAATTATAACACTCGTCATTTTTCTTTTACAACAATTACTGTTCATTTAAAGTGGGCCCTCTTGACACTGTACCAAAGGTGGTAAGGACTAACTGGACAGCGAAAAATCTTCTGAAATAGATAGAATTCCAACTCACGGCTTGAGTGCTGTTTTTGATTTAAAAAGAGCGAAAATCATTCTTCTAACACAATGTATTATTCGTGTTAATCGACTATTCTACAATTAAAGTCGAAATTAGGTCTAAAAAGTCGCAAACAGACTTTCTGAATAATCTAATTGGTTTCATATTATAACATATTTAATTAAGTCCTATTTTGTATATTTCTTTTAAAGCAACGAGTTCGAATTTGATGATGGTATGAACGCACTTAATATACAATCTAAAATATGAAATGGAACTTACTGTATATGCTTTAGAGAGATTAAAAATAGAGGCGTAAATTAAAATTAAAAAAAAAAAAAAACATTTACAAGATTTTGTATTGTGTTATGCGGTTACTGGCAAAGGGTAACATCATAATGTTACATAATGATCATAACATCATAAAAACAGGAATATTAGATGCTACAATATCATTATATGCAACTTAAAGATTATCAAGTATGGTGTGTTTATGTCATTAAGTATTCCATAATTTTTAAATTTGTTCACATGAAATTAATACAAATAATTAAAAACACACAAGGAGTGTCATTAGCACAATATTTAAACGGAGTGCCATGCTATCCATTAACAATAGGCCAGACAGGGAGGAAAAACAATATTCTGTTCATTGTGTAAATTTCAGAAAGAGGAAAATACTGTGTACTTTTCGGGTAAATGAAACTTTAGATTAAATTAGAAAATGTTGTTTTCGGAGAAGCATCCTGAGGGAACAACTCGTAACAAATATATTAAATGGAGGGTATCGGTGTAATGTTATAATATGTGCGGGAGTTATAATAAGTATGGACTTGTTTGGAATTTAATTATATTAGATCGTTGGTTACTTTTAAAGCAAGAGTAAGAAGGGGCCAAGACAATTCCTGCATCGTTCAATATAGAAGGATCAAGATTATGTTGTGACTGGGGAAATGAAGATGAGACACTGGAACATGTCCTGCTGAGGTGACCAGTACAACAGAAGATTTGAGAAGAGATTTCGGAGAAGGAGAAGAAGTAGACAGGTGTGGGAAATTGCACAACCTAGTTTTGGAAGCTAAAGAAGTAAGAAGTAAGTAATTATTAATATTAGTTTTAAAACATTTATCTTTGTTAATCTTGCCAACTTGTCAGGCGATTATGCTTAAAGGTAAAACCTCATGGTCATATCGTCTTGTATGTATATAAATGAACTGAGGAACATAAACAGCACGGCTAGACCTATAACAGCCTAAGGGTAAACAGAGAACAAGTGTCCTGATGAATGGTGTAGATCCAGCTAAGAGTACTAGGGTTTACCACACCTTTATTCACTATTAATGAGCCCCTGACGGAATGGGTATAAATAGTATTATTGTTATTCTTTAATTTGGTGTATTTTCGTTTTTGATACCCTTAATATACCTATTGTAATGTTGTTATTTTATTTTGTTAATTAGTTTTAACAATAAAAACACTATTTTTTTAATTTTATTATTTTTTTTTATTTTTTTTTATTTTTTTTTTTATATTTTCCGATTTTCTGTATGATTAATATAACTGGAGACAATTTATAACCTAAATCTGATTTACATACAATCTGATCACTAACTACTGTTAAAATAATTATGTACATGTAAAAAAACTAATATATGAGGAGGACATTCGACACACTAATGCAGATAAATCCCAAACTCTTGCCATTAAAAGATTCATTACATGAGGTGTATCGCAGGTCATTTTGTGAACAATGGAGTCCATAAAACCCAGGCAGTCCCAATCAATGACAGTGATGCTTTCCATTACAGACCCGATACAGGAACTGTTGTGGTGGTTATCGGGGCAGTTTAACTGTGTGACACAATCGAAACATCCATTCCCTTTTTTGTACATTTATTTTTCAATATTTTAGAAAGTGACAGTTCGTTTGCTACTATTGTTGGATCAGAAATATCAGTCAGTATAATCAACAAGTTCGTTTAATATGTTGAACAAATTATAGGAAATATTTTTTAGTTGATAGAAAATAATTAAACAATTCTTACAAAACTAGTGTACGTGCCAGTACAGGTTAGCTTCTTTTATATGACACAAGTTAAAACTTATTTTATTATATAATTTAATGTTTTAAAAATACAATACTATTTTCACTAAATAATTAAATGATTCAAAGGAGATGTTATTTACTTATCATAATAAAGTTTTTAATATTACCTCAAATTACTCGTTTCTCTGTACGAGAAAATTATAAAGAACTAAATATTTAAAATATAATAATTAGTACGACTGTAACTAAATGATATCTTAGCATGCAAACTATTTGATTACCATAAGAGTATAAACTAATAATTAACATATTAATTAAGGGAGAACACGTTGCGTAGGGCACCTTCAATTTTCCGTACTTGAGTTGTAGAACATTCAATGTGATGCATTTCTGGAAATGGATCTACCTATTTAAACAACATGTATCGATCTATAGACAATTCAGTTATAGGTCGCATATAGGATGATATCAAAATACTAGAAATAAGGATCAAGGAAGTCCTTCAAAAAGCCAAAAATGTTTAAAGATAAGATATATACATATGGCAGTAAGAAAGACCGAGGCGTTTTTGGTCATTGAAGTGCTTTCGGGAGACCAACTTTCACGATCGACAAAATAGATATAACTGGTAATAACATAGGTGTCATCTCTTGGAGTAGAATTGACCATAGATTAGGTTTTGTTCCACGTATCCATAAGATAACGAATAAAGAATGGAGAAACTAAACCTAACCTGGCTAAACTAATTCCGAATGTATGAGGAATAAAAGAAGTATAGAAGGTGGTTTTGCATGTGTCATCGACTCTCAAATTATGATTCAGCGTGAGCTAAGGTATCAGATTGAACAGTCATCAAGAAATAAAATTATATAAAGTATAATGTTTTGCCTTGGACTGTTTAATATATAATATAGTTAATTACCTTAGAAGTTTTCCTCAGTCCGTATTATAGTTATGGCTACAGCACTGTTTCGCCGAACACTGTCGAAGCCTAACGTAGCTGTCAATGTTCGGCGAAACAGCGCTGTAGCCTTAACTATAAAATACGGAATGAGGACTACCACTAAGGTAATTAATTATATTAAAGAATATTGTGTTTATGTAGGGGATCATGGCAATTGGGATAGTCTTTGCATACAGCACTGCACTGACAGGTGGGGTTTTGGTCCTCTCTGGCGTTCCACCCATGCACCTGTAAGTTTTGGAATGGAGGAGGTGTATGATAAAATAAGAAAGACCCCTTATACAGACAACTAAGAATGGGATTTGTCTAAGAGAAGCTGGAGACAGACTCTTCCGCATATGGCAAGCTTGGTGGAGCAACGCTGTAACAGTGAGAAGTGTTGTGCCATTATCCTAAATCCAATCTGACTCGACCAAAACCACGGCGATTTTGGCAACTCCCTCATACAGTCTCAGACAGAAAATATGCTTCAAACTATATCCATACCATTTTACGAAAAGTAGATAGCAACTAATATTGGTGTCAGGAAAACGACGAGAAGCACACGCTTTTTAACTGTAGAAGTGAACAGCGGACAGATTAAGTATGCGCATAGAAATCGGTAAGATATCTTGATGTAGAATATATTATCATTGATGCTAGACTCAAAGATGAAGATGTTGCGACACATCTTTCATTGAGTCAAAATAGTATAATATTTTGTTTACACAACTTGTGATTTATCTTGTTTACATTCTACGTTGGTTTTAAAATCCATTTTAGAACCAAGCCAAGCAAGAGGAAAGAAAATTAAAACAACCCACTCTCTTCTTTTAGAACTATTAATTGATGTTCCTCCTGCCAGAGAAACAGAGCTATCTCACAGTTTGACCTGAACACTTTATACTCCTGCTTAGTTAGCAACTATTTCTTATATAATTGCATTGCTTTATTTCCATGCAAAAATTTATTTACCCACTGTCGTGGTCTATTGGTTGTCCTTCCAGTACGACAGGTCTCCTACCTATGCATGGTTTGTAGGTTGTTCCTTTAGCACTGAAATGCTCCGATTACGCTTATAGTGGTCTGATCTTTGCCCCTTCAGCACAGAAATCCTCCGATTCTTCTTGCAGTATTCTCTTCGATGTCTCTTCAGCACGGAAATCCTCGAACCTCCTTGTTGTTGACTTTTGTTTGTCTCTCCTGCACGACAGGTCTCCTATCAAAGCCTTGGTCTTTTGGTTGCCCCTCCATCACGTCATCCAATAATATATCACTTATTATTAAAAATTTTCCCGAAACCCACAATGCATTCAACCATCATTTCAAAGTAGTACTTGTTGCGGGTAGACTAGTAAAAGTAAGGTAGATTCATTATATAGTAGATGATAGTAGCAGGTATATAGTAAAGGAAAGCCAATAGCACAATACAAAAATACCTAGTTAAAAATAAAAACTAAGATTAAGGATGGTGATGAACATAAATACGCGTGACGCAAGGACCATTCTCCACATGAAGAAATGCCTGACGGGGTTACAGTGGACAAGGGTTGAAGACAAAACACCATCGTCTAGAGTCTTGAGGTATTGACAAGAGGTTTTGTTGGTACACCGAAAAGTCTGAAGATCCACACATTGACATAACCATTATGGTGCACAAACCATTTTACCCCTCCATAAAAAAAGAAAGACAAAATCAAAAAACTTTAGAATAGTCGCAATCATTGCACTACACTAAAATAATAGACCAGACATTAATATTCACTATGTATTAAAATATACCTCAATTACCGGTTACAGTTGAGCCAAAACGAGAATCAACACATTATTTAAGATTACACTAAGGAAATATGTCCGAAAACACCACGTCGGCTTTATAGTTCTGAGTCTGAACATCATTTGATAAATGTGATCATTACTTCTTACAACAGATTTCACATATTCATGAAACACAGTAAACAATTTCATCTAATGCATACAAATTAATTAATTATTTCCGTTTACAAATTTTGTAATTCATCAGCATGAATTTAAACTTTAGTAATAATTGTTAATGTGAAATTTAATGAATATGAAACAATGACTAAGTTATTCTCTATTGTGATAATTTAAATATTTATCATGTGAATTATAATGAACATGTTAACTAGAAAGTTTTCACCTTTTCCCAGTTAAAACGTTTTTAATGATTTCACAAAAGTTACCGTAGATTAAAATATTTAACCTGTTGTACAAATTAATGCAGACACTTTGTATTTTACATACTGTATGTTTCTTTAGTTACTTTTCATTATTTTTGTCACTCTGTTATGTTTTTTCCTGTAATTACATATTTTATAACTTCCGAACCAATTTGTTTTGGAGTATATTTTTAGGAATTTTCTTATATTTTGAAATCTAAAATGACTATACAAAATAAGCATAAATATGATATTGGTATACAGGTTGGGTGTTAGTCAGATAACGCTTGTAGTTGTTTACGATTAGTTATCACCTCTGACTAATTTTCTACAGCAGTTTTATTATATAGTATTTCTTTTCACATCAGTCTAAAGGGAAGCCTTAAAAGATGAACAGAATACTATCTGTAAAAGAACGAGAATTTTTAAGTGGTGCAAATGTGACCATAAGTTACAATGAACGTTAATTATTTATTTTTGGTGAGCTTTCCCTAAAGTATAAAACCATTAAGGCAAGGTATTCACAAATTGAGCAAGAAGTTTGAGAAAACTGAATCAGTAGAAAATTCAATTTTCCTCATTCAGGTTCCTGTCAACTTATCCGTTGTTACTACAGAAGAAAATTTGGAAGTTACAGTCACAGTTAAATATAAAATCCACAAAAAAGTATTACTGGAGTATGACATGACTAGATAAAGTCTCCGAAGTATGCTGAAAAAAATAAAAACTCAAAGCTTATAGGGCCTAATTTCCATGAAAGCTTAACTAAGACTATTATTATAGTTGTATTGTTATAGGTGAATTCTTTGAATAGTACATCATCCATCAAGAAGCAGATAATAATTTTGATATAAATATTATGTGGACTCATGAAGCTACATTTAAGATGAAATAGTGTGTAAATAGACACAACTGTGTAAACTGGCATCTGATAATTCACATCTGGTGATGGAGAAAATTTAAAATCCTGATTTAACTTTTAGGGCCGGTATTTTGCTGGCGGGCTTACAGGTCCTTATTTCTTTGTTGGAACTGTCACGAAGGAGAACTACCTTGAATGCTACTTGGTAAATGGGAAATTATCCTCTCTTTGAACTCCGGTCACT
Source organism: Aphrophora alni (assembly GCA_963513935.1). Taxonomy (NCBI): domain Eukaryota; kingdom Metazoa; phylum Arthropoda; class Insecta; order Hemiptera; family Aphrophoridae; genus Aphrophora; species Aphrophora alni. Next base: position 139,205,667 of record OY740767.1, on the reverse strand, counting down.
TCAGGAAAAACTCATATGGCAGCAGGATGACACACAGCCACACTATGGAAAAAAACTGGTAGGACATTTTAAAACTTAAGTTTTAAAGCTGAAAAGGAAAAGACTCCTAATTACCCAAACACCGCGCCTTTGGATTATTTTGTAAGGGGTGGTAAAAAGTGGTGTGAGAATTACCAGTATTGCAACCATAAAACAAAGAATACGATCTGAAATCGAGTGGTTATCTTTACTGAACTTAAGTAATTATTATTTTTTGTAATGAAGAAATGTCAATTTTGCCTACTGTATTTGTCTTTGTATAAATACAGACTGTTAACCTTGTGTTTTTAAATAAATTTATAATTGACAATTGTGATTTTTTTCCCTGTAAATGACTTATGGACCACCCATTATATTAACTAAAAACCCTTAACCTTGTATGTAGAATTCCGAAACAGATACAAATACAATTCATTATGTATAACTGAATGAATGTGATACAGGATTAAATAGATTTTCACAGCTTATGACTGAACTTCCTCCGTCAACAAAATAGCACATAATGAAAGGAAGAAAAGAGACTAATAATTTTAAGTTATAAACCAGAATTTTCATATTTCTGCATTTGATTAAAACCCTCACATTTAAAAACTATTTTAATAATGAGTTACACAATAATGCATTAAACATAATTATCTAGAAAACAAATCATCTATGTAATAAAATATTTTTAAAACTTAAAAATAAAGAGCGTTATCACAATTTTATTTTATGATTTTTGTTGAGACTGATTTCATACATTTAAAGTTTTAGATTGATTTTAGACCTTCAAAATAATTCCATTGACAATAGGACTAAATTTTTAATACACAACCCAAGATTGCACAAACTTTATCACCCGTTCATCCTCAAAACCCAAGAAAACTATTCACATCAAAATTTACAGTTTGGTAGTTATCAATCTATAAATTACAATATACCACGGTTTGTCTGGGGAGGGGGGGGGGCTTGTGCCATAAGAGTGGATCAAATTAGATTGAACTCAAAATTTTAATGATTCTGTCAAAATTCATTTTTATTTTTCCCAATTATTCCCTTAATATTTTAATAATTGCTCTGTTGCACACAGTGTATCTCAAATAATGCTTAAAATTTGAACGAAAATAATAGAGACTTTTTGAGACGTTATTGCATCTTGTTTAATAGTGACATTGCCGTTGTAAAACAATTTTGGTTTCTTAGCGATAACTCACAAAACAAAATGTTTGAAGAAATGGTAACCAATACATTTGTTACGATTCTTAGAGGAAATTGGATGAATAGAGCTCATTTTTTTAAATCGTAATTTTATGTTTTGTTACCATCACAGTTATATCTACAATTTATATTTTATTCCTGTGGAAGCCATTCATAAATGCTATGTTTCATTCTTTTCGAAGCTACTTCTAATTTTTATATTGCATTCCTGTAGAAGTCACTTGTAAATATTATATGTTTTATTCCTGTGGCAGCAACCTCTAAATTTTATCTTTTATTCCTCTTTAAGTCAATTTAATATTAAGGTTTCATCCGTGTGTCAGCTACAACTAATTTTATGTTTTATTCCTGTGGCAGCTACTACTAAATATTATCTTTTATTCCTCTTAAAGTCACATTTAATATTGAGGTTTCATCCCTATGTCAGCTACAACTAATTTTATGTTTTATTCCTGTGTGCAGCTACTTCTAAATTTTATCTTTTATTCCTCTGGAAGTCACATTTAATATTAAGGTTTCATCCGTGTGTCAGTTACAAATAATTTTATGTTTTATTCCGGTAGAAGCTACTTCTAAGTTTTATATTTTATCCCTGTAGCAACTACCTTTAAATTTGATTTTATTCATGTGGAAGCTACTGCTAAATTTTATATTTTATTCCTGTGACAGCTATTTTTATACTTTTTTAATTTTATTTTTGTAGAAGCTACATCTAAATTTAATTTTCTATTCTTGTGGAAACTACCTCTAAATTTTACGTCATTCCTGTAGAAGCTACTTAAATTTTTTATGTTTTATTGCTGTGGCAGCTACCCATAAATTACATGTTTTTTTTTGTGGAAGGTATTTCAAATGTTTGTTTTATCGCTGTGGCAGTTGCCAAAAATTTACATGTTTATTCTTCTGGAAGCTACTTCTAATTTTTATGTTTTTATCCTGTGACAGCTGCCCCTAAATTACATGTTTATTCTTGTGGAAGATACTTATGTTTTATAGCAGAGGCATCTGCCCCTAAATTATATGTTTATTCTTGTGGAAGCTACTTCAGATTTTTATGTTTTATTGCTGTGGCAGTTGAACTTAAATTACATGGTTGTCCTTCAAATTTTTATGTTTTATCGCTGTGGCAGTTGCCAAAAATTTACATGTTTATTCTTCTGGAAGCTACTTCTAATTTTTATGTTTTTATCCTGTGACAGCTGCCCCTAAATTACATGTTTATTCTTCTGGAAGCTACTTAATTTCTATGTTTTATTGCTGTAACAGATGCCTTTAAATTAGATGTTAATTCTTGTGGAATTTACTTTTAGTTTGTTAAAAACTACATTTAATTTATGTTAGAGAAAATATTAAGGAAACGTCCAGAAATATGGCCAAACGTCAGATATACATAATTTTTTTTTTTTTAATATTCAGGTGGTCTCAGGGGAAAATATATCTGCAATAAGTTGACTTCTATTGTTCTACCATGTAAATTTTAATATACTACGTATAAACAATGTATATAAATTTATTATTTTTAAATTTTAATTTTATATTAGTTGAGAACTTCAGATTTATAATTAAGAATGTCAACTTATCCGTAATAGACCCAGCCCAGATAATGCTTGACAACATTTAAAAAATTACTTTTAAATTAAGATACTCACAACGGGATAAAATTATTTACATTAATCAAATCAGTGAAAAAACAATTTCCCCACAAACACTTTATTTGTAACGAGAAGACGTTGTAATGAATAAGTTATAATTAGTAGATGTTACATGTATACCTGAAGATATAAACTGAAGTCAATAAGGATTTAGATATTAAATCGTTGCATCGTCTTGTTACAAATAAAGTATTTATTGTGGAAAACTAAGTGTTTTTCTATCTGTCATTTCATTATTCAAGTTTCTACAAGTGATAAATAAATTATTTTACCTGTTCAGGCGAGGCGATGGGTGCTATAGATACTCCCCCGATATGATTGCTCCCAGTGTGGAGGTGGACAGGGCCATCAGCTCCTCTCAGTCTCTCGTTCTCAATGGTCGTTGTGGTTGGTTCGATGGAAAGTCTCCTGCAAAAATAGAAATTGTAATTAAGTTCAAAGAAATCAGGTGCAATGAAGAAAAGTTAGAAACATAATTTCTTACTATAATTTAATAATACAATTAATTGTACATTCCATTTCATCTTCTATATTGCTGTGTATGTAGAAATTGGTAACAGCTTGGCATTTTTAGATATTTTCTGTATTGCAAAATTACTATATTAAGTTTGACATATATAGAGAAAACCATCTAACAATAATAGATATATAATTAATAGTTCTAGATATTAGTGACTTTTAACTGTGTATTACGTAGATCTATCCAAACGCCTCTTACACCTAATCGATTTTACAGGGAATAAGATAATATATAATGGATTGGTAAATATAATGAGTTTGATCCAAATGTTATAGAATGTATTTAAGGAAATAAAATATTAAGAATATAAGGAAAATATCTACGACTCTTCAACCGGAAGAAAATAAATTTAAATATATTAGTTTTGCCTTTTGATTACACCCTTACCAAAGGTTTGGAGTCAATTTACAAAAATTTATATTTCAAAAATTAATTTTAAAATTACATTAAAAAAACCTGTGTCAATTGTTATGTAATACCAAAGATAAAATTCTGATGTTGGAGAAGTCGAGAATTTATAAGACTCTGTGTGACTTATCTGATAAGTTTTACCTTGGTCAAACTAGGTAAAAGGTTATAAAGAGATTGAAAGAGGATTTGTCGCATATAAGATTTGACAGGCCTAAAATATCTAGCGTTGCTGGACTTGTTTCATAATGTAGGAATGAACAATGTTTGTTTGAATAAAGAAATTAAGATCAACAAATTCGTTGGATAGCTTCGAAAGTATTTTCAAAGATTACGCAGAAAATGTTCTGTTGTTGAATTTTGATAAGAGGGCCATTCGAAATTCTTCTTTATTTTTGTTGTTGTTAAAACAAGTCAAAGAACACGTTAAAAATATTTTAACTTTTAAATTTTGATTTGCACTTTCTTGACATATTTATGGTGATTGATTTCCCTCATTATTATTAGAGAACATTGACTTGTATTTTCTCATACCTATAGTATATTTGCTTTTAAAATTATTAATTCTAACTAGATTAGAATAGTAGGACTGAGCAGCACGTTTCCTCACCTACTTTCCGGATAGGCGGATAAACCTGTCTGAACAATATGGAAGGGAGAGGAGCGCTATGTGAGCTTAACCCTTTATAAGTCGTCATACTGTCACAATTAGTTTATTATTGGTTTATATCCCTCTGAGGATGGTAACTATGTTACCGAAACGTACATAAGGGTTTATTAAACTTGATAACGTTAATTGCGTTTTATTTGTGACTAGTGGATTACTTCTTCCATATTGTTATTAACTACAAGGCTCTTGGATGTTGTATGTATGTAGTGGGGTTAAGCGTTTATCTCGAGTCCTTCAAGACCTTCGAGTTTTGAAAACGTGAAACTTATTTCTTTCTGCCATACTTAGGGTTTTTTGAGGTGTTCTGTTCCAAACGTATTGGTTATTCATTACGTAACTTTCTCTATGACACGTGAATTACCTTGATCTCTAAAATTAAAAAAATAGGCCTCAGAGGCTCACTTCAGTGATTACTGGTTTGGCAATCTTGAGGGAACGTAAATGGATCTACACCTTCTTTGAAGTAGTCTTGGGTTATATTGGTATCAGGTGTCTCTTGATTAACTCTTGTTCTTTTCCATCCCTGACGCCATTAGAGTATTTGAGGGCAAGGGACATTAATTTTTTAAAGGCGATGATGACCGAGAGTATTTTTGCCTTTAAAAACGAAAACAATATAAAGAACACAAACCATCTTAAAAAGTATGGTTGATATAACGTAAAGCGAAATCAACTTGAATTTATGTTTATAGGAATTATTTACATTTGAATAGTTTTTAAAGCTGCAATCTATATACAGTTTGACGTTTTAAACTTCGCCATAGAGATTCCCATGTGAAATTTATCACTAATCAGACGAACAGAAATTTGTAAATGGAGATACAATTTTTAACACCTGATGCAAACCGTAAAAGTTTTTTTTTTTTTTTTGGAGGTCTAGGTTTCTAATTTTAATATAAACAATTAATTTTTTATTTATTACCTGATTTTCAGTAAATTTCAAGAATAAGTAGATCTAAGTAAACTAAAACATTTGACATAAACAGAACTTTTTAAAAATTACCAGAATCAAAATGGCGGCCAATATGGTGTTTTGAAGGGATTAATTTTTTGAGAGTTGAGGTATTGAAAATAAAACGGAATTTTGTTATTAGTTTTAATCTAATAAGAACATCAAAATGATGTAACACAAGTAATAAATATTATTTAAGAATTTAGATTTTCTTTTAATTTCAAAAATACTGCTAAAATAAGCGAAAAATTAAGTTTGTCAAATATGCATTTGTAATGTGTCATTTTAAATTCCAGTCATTTCCAAATTCATTGTAAAATCTTCTTTTTCTCCTTTTTCAAATGGAAAAAAATGGTGACCGTATGTTATCAAATTATATTTTGTAAAAGAATTAGCCCTCTCAACATAACCTATTGTAATATAAACACAAAATTAAAATATTTATAAGCATACAAATTTATTTATGAATTCCCTAAAGACATAGATCGAAAACAAATTGTATGACATAACTTACAAACATCATTTTTGATGCAGTTGGAAAAACGAAAGACGGACTTTATAGTGAGTTTGTTCTTGACTAGAGTTTTAAAATGATATATAACAAATACATATTTTTAAATAACTTAAAAATTTTCTTATTTTATCCGTTTTTTAAATTAAAATTAAGTGAAAATTGTATTTTACACTATTTGAATTTGTTACATCATTTTGAATGTCTTATTAAATTAAAACGAATGAACAATTCTGTTATTCAATAACTAAACTCTCAAAAAAATTGTGGCCTATAAAACAACCAATAAGTCCGACATATTGACTCATATTTCGGTTATGGTTTTTATATAAAAAGTTCCGTTAATCTCAAATGCTTTAATTTCCTTATATCTACTTAAATTTTATCAAAATCGGGTAATAAATTAAAAAGTTATTTTTTTACGGTAAAATCTGAACCCAAGACCGCCAAAATAAAAAAAATCTAATGTCCTTTTGCAGTGTGGGTTAGGTTAGGTCAGGTGTGTAAGTTCTAAATCCGTTCACAATTCCAGGTATCTAACGTTTAGTTCGTCTTATAAGTTCTAAATTAACGTGGGAATCCCTATGGAGCAGGTTAAAAATGTCACTCTGTAAATATATAAATGGCGTATATATTAACAAAGCATAAAACTCTTAGTCTGCGTTTTCCATTTATTAAGTACTACGCTTATTTTTAAGTCTAGGATTTAATCAAGCTGGCTTTATCGGAGTGTACATAAATACAGTAATTGGGATCATTCTGAAACTTCCGTTTAAACTTTTTTAAAGGATTTAATTTTAAAAGAATTCCAATTTGCTTACGATTGCCTGAAATTAAAATATGAAATATAACTACTTACACAGTTAGCGAAATACTCCAACTTATAATACATTATAGTATTATCTTCTATGTTCAGAAGTAGTATACTAATCTTACAAAATAAATATTAAATAGAACTTATTTCAAAATGAGAAAATAAATAACTTGCATTCGAAAAGGGTTAAAGTTACTTCGTTAGCAGTTTCTATTTGTTGAAATAACTCGTATTTCGAAAACTTACAAAATTTATCTAACTATTTATAAATAATATGTTTTAATGTCATTTATTTTATTATTAATAATATTTTTCGTATTGGAATATTGGTATTAAAACCATTGGTAATATTGAATCTAGGGAACTGCGAGTTTGTGGGTGATTACTGGTGTCTAAAACTTTAACTGGTCAATTGAATCTTTCTCTTTATATATATTTATAGAGTTTAACATTCAATTACTTTTTCCATAAACTCGTCATAAGCGTAAATGTTATTTGGTTGAAATTAAGTTTTAATGACGGCTGTAAAAATATTCTTTTTTTTTTAATTACGACAGTACTTTCCCCCCCCCCTTTCTTATAAGATGAATTATATTCTTTTATCACCAACATTTCAACAAAACGGTAGAAGATATTTTAAAAATTATGTCTCTGTAACAGATTAAAAACGGTTTTTCGTTTGTAGGATATGTTTGTTTCCTATAACTCACCCCTGCATTTTGAGAAGATGGCAACAAATACTTATTTATGGAAATCCTTAGAGGATATGTTTTCACATAATGTTATAAATATTTAATGTGTAATATTGATGAAAACCCAACTTAGCGTCAATGAAAAAAAAAGTATGAAAAATGGCAAATATATGGACTCAAAAAATATGATATAATGTGTGTATACGATTGGACTAAAGTGAACTTGCATACACGACATAAGGCAGACAGGCATTACTGACAAAACTCTTTATTAGGCCTAAGGCCCTTGACACGGTTAATTCTACGAAAAACTGTAAATAGTTTTCTTAATCTATGTATCTTTCTTTAGAATATGAACATGTGAGATAGTGAAACAATTCGTAAGCCTGATAAACGCTTCATTAGATTAACATTATTACCTCTAGGCTTGTTGGAAGAAAAGTCAGTTGTAAGTTTTTTGGAGTAAACTTAATAATAACCAAAACTCCACACGTCAAACCTCCAACCACAATTTTTAACGCCAAATTAAAATACTGGGCCATTTTTCTATAAAACTATATGATAACGATAAACTTGTATATCGAATGTATTAAATTATACTTTACACGTCAAAACTTTTGTTTGATTAAAATCAAATTTTCCAACCTCTTTAATATTTTTGCAAGTTCTAGTATGGGAGAAAACAGATGAAAACCAAAAAAAAAATAATTAAAAACAGACTGGAAGGCGAAATACTCCAAGGACCCCAACCTACATTCCATTCCCTGGAGATGAGTGGCGATCAAAATTGTATTATAAATTAATTCTCTGTAAAAATGCGTGTCATCAAAAATTCCAAGGAGCCAATTTTTTAGAACGTATACCATCTATATGTTTACCGATATACCGACAAATTTTAAATTTAATTAAAATTTTAGGCGTATCTACGAATATAAGAATATAAATAAAAATAAACGAGATTTTTGTCAACTACGAATATTTTTGTTAATTCTCTGTGGCGTAGCTTATTTTTAATGTAAACAAGAGGAAAGAAATGTTATTTTATGGAATCCTTAAATCTTCCATACCAATCGTAAAAATAAATTTTCGCAGTTTTCAAGAAATTATTTATTGCTACTATAGTTACAAAAATATTGTATTCAACACTTTTTTCTATTTATTATTATTTTATTTTTTTATATATATTTGTCCAGTTATAAAAGTGTCAATGTAGGCAGTAAGAAAACAATATAATAATAATGGTACTCAATTGTATGCTGTATAAAAAATACAAAAATGTTTAAACAGATTAGTATTGTTGAAAACCCGTTGAAAATCATGAACCTGTGCCAGATTTATGTTAAATATTCAATGTTGTGACTTTAATCAAATATTTATAACATACATATTTACATAGTTGGTCCCCTCTTCCGCTCATCACCTTTTTAGTGGATCTTTAGTTATTTTTAAAAGGGTGCACACTGTCTGCTCAAGTAATTATTTGCTTATGGTGAATCTTTATATTTTTTCTCCATACTGTTTGTCAACGGTTTCAAGAAAGTGGTAATTAAAATTAATTTTCGAAGTTATTTGCAAAATTTTTACTTAAATCGGTCTAAGGAAGGTGGCGGTTTTGGACATTAATTCTGGATTTATTTATCAAAAATATCTAATTTACAATTAAATTAAATAATTTATAAAAATATTTTAGTTTCAAATCCTGATCTTTCTAAGTTAAAATTAGAAAAATTAAAATCGAAGTAAAAAATATGTGTGAATGCTATTGAGGAAAAAATTAAGCATAATAATTTAAAGCTATCGCTTGAATTGTAATAACTTGAGTTATAAATTTATGAGTGAGTTGTCTCTGTATTAATCGGGGCTCAAAAAGATACAGGGTTGACTAAACATCGTGAGTTAAATTGGGAGCTACCATTCTTGGCGAAATCTGGTTGCGATAGATAGAATTCTGGCGAATGAAATGCGTTATACCGACCACACTTGTAATAAATAATAAACAGGTTTAGTGTGGTTGATGTGTGGTCAGCATATTGAGTTCTCGTCATCGTAATTCTAGCTTTCGTCACTTAGGAATGCACATGTTCCAGAATCAAAGCCGTAATTATAGTTGGGCTATCTCAAAGGATCGAACTCTAATCTCTTGCAAACGAGGCGAGAATTCTAGCTAGTAGACCAATCGAAACGAGACCCGTTGAAAATCATAGAGTCATAGGAGTACTATCATTTCATCAAGTTAGCTAATTAGCTGAATGTTCAGTTTGTGTATTCTAGAAAATTACTAGAAAAACCTAAATTTTTCATAAAATAATAGCCTACGAAAGTAACTCTTTAAAATGTGTATCACAACTATGAACATTGTCTTTAAATTATTACAAAAACATAAAATATTTGAAAATATTTTCTAAGGATGACAATTTGAAAAATTGCAACGACTGACTCCTAGGATGTAATAAATCGTACTTTGTCAAGATTACTGAAGACAGATTGGTTTATACAATTGAGTTAGTACAGTTGTTGCATTGCATTTTGATTTCTCAATTCATAATAAAAATCGTGATATTTGTTTTGAGCATTTCAAACAAAGACTTTGCATATAATATTATTAGTTAAATGAATAGAGAATTTATAGCTTTTATTTAAGTTTGGTTTGATTATATTTTTGGAAGTATAAGTTAAAATGAAAGGAATTGAACAACTTTAGAGGTCAACACATTTACATATATGTTACGGAAATTATCTAATTCACATACAATAATGTGAAATTAATTTCACGAAATACTTGGATTATATTTATATTTTTATTGTCATATATCAAGGCTGATTAGATTATGAGGAGAACCATCAAAAACGATAGGAAAATGATGCAAAATTAACGTTTCTTAAGACATATCACCGCAACAACTAACTATACGAATTAGACCTCTATGATGCCTAAAGAATTTTTTTTCTAAGAATACAAACATCAGCAGAAATAAAGTTAGAAATTTATCTGTGCCCAGAGATCAATTTCACTTATTTGATGAGAAAAACTATTCCATCCTAACGACTTAGATCAAAACTTTTTAAACGAGTCGACTCCAACATTTAATTTATTTCTAAACTATCTATGACCTTTCCTGTGTATTACCTTTGTTCGCTATCCCTTGCTTTGACAGGATCCTCATCATCACCTTCTTCAGCTGTGGGAGGTGTAAGGTATCCTGTGAGGCGGAGTCCTCTACCTCGGAGTGGGTTCCTGAGGGATTGTCGAAAAGACTGACGAGCTCGATCGACTGAAACAACAAACCATGACATGACCTTGGGTTGTTCCTGACAACAGAAAATAAAAAGTTGTGAGTGAACTAATATCCATTTATAGTTAAAATTGCGGTACCATCTTTGAAGTCAAACAAAACGTTAATCTTTTGGAATACAATGATGAAAACACTTTTAAACTTCTGTTCAGCTGTGCGAGCTGTAGAAGGAACTAAAGAGTTAAAAAGATCTTATCATCCTAAACCAAATAATTGGACTTTACAGCACACTAAAATTTAAATATATAAAATTAATCAAATTTTTGAAACCGTATGGAAATAGGTTCAGCTGTCGTACAATACATCAACTTCAGGATTCCTATTTTTTTTTTTTTTGTAAGCATTTCTGAATGACCATTTATTAGGTAATCAAAATTTGAAAAGCGGTAGAAATGCCACATTTTTATTGCAATATTGATAATGTTTAAATTGTTTTGTTAGAGTATAACCTGATTATAGAATACAACCTTACCAACGTATTGTTTTTCACTTATCTATAATATAAAAATAATAATTTAACGACATTGCTAAAATTATTAAAATTTGACAATCAATGAACTGGATTAGTTATAACTATAAAACTTACTTTGTTATAGTCAATAGGAGAACTGTTACTCTTCCTTTATTGCTATACTATAGCTGCTTCAGGATTAATCCCAACATTAGGTGCTTATCACAAAGTAAATTTAATTAAAACACAAAACAATAGTAAAGGTGTTTAATATTATATACGGCCGCATTTGTCAAGACTATTAGTTCATCTAATGAACAGTGTGTTTTAATTAAATTTTAACTTTTGATAAGCACCTGATGATAGGATTTATCATGATCAGCTGTAGTTTACCAATAAAAGAAGAGTAACGGTTCTACTATTGACGTCAAACGAAGTAAGTTTTATAGTTATTAAATAAGTGGTCCTTAAGACAAAAAATTCATAATGATGGTACTCGTTATGTTTAATTCCATCATTTTTAACATTTATGAAAAACAATCTTAGTTATTTCTTAAATAAATTATATTATAATTGTATTTATTTACAGACACCGTATGTGTACATGCAAAGTGTTCGACATTTCTCTTTGGTCTAAATTTATATAGAAACATGGGAAAAACTCAATTATGTAAAATTCGACCTATTTTATCTACAGAGTATGCCAAAAAGTATGTATCAAATACGGGTTATATTGAAAAAAAAATAAAACGTGAATTTTTGGCCGTCTTATGAAAATTATTTTAGTGCTTTCTCAGCACATAAAATGCAATTAATGTCGTTTTTTAAAATTTGTATATTATTTTTCTAGGTTATTGTGATTGAAAATTCTAATACAAATTCCATTATCTTTAGATTTAAGGTAAAATATAAAAATTATTATGAATGTTAAAGGTCTATTTGATCAACTAAATGCAAAATGAACAGATTTTTCAACAGATATCGAGTTCAATAAATGAAAGTTTATATCCTTGAGTTACAGAATGTGATAAACAGTTAATACGAACTTTTGCATTGCCATTCTTCAAAAGTGAATTTACGTATACATAGTACATTGTACCTAATTATTGGCTCACTCTGTAGATAGAGGAAGTTGATTTCTACAAACTTTCGTTTGTTTGACGTATATATCTAAACTAAAAGCATATATATATATATATATATATATATATATATATATATATATATATATATAATTAGATTTTTTTTAACACTGTGTATACCAGTTGTCACAAAGTACAGGGACGGTTAAGTCTCTTTTAAACTTTAAAGTTAGCAAGCTCAAATTTTAGAAATATTTTTGACATTAAAACACCATATTTTAACATTAAGAGGTAAATTTAATACCACCCCAAAATGGAGTTTTTGGGGATAACTCAAAATTTTCAAATATAAAGGCCCATCGATTAATTTTTCAATTTAAAGGTCTTTTTTGATAGAAAATAACCACAAACTAGAGATCGCTACTTTATTAAAATCAAAAATGGAGGCCGATCAAATATTTAAAACAATCTAATTTAGCTATAAGAAAAATTATAGGGAGACATAGTCATATTGTTTGACCAGGAATTTGTATTGACATTACATTTTCGTATAAATTGAAAATATTATTTTTCAGAACTAAAATTTTAAAGTATAATGCCAAACTTGAATATTTTGCCGGACGCCATTTTGAATTGGAGTAAAATAACGATCTGTAGTTTGTGCAGTTACTTTCTATTAAATACGATTTTTAAATTGAGATGTTACCGATGGGTGTTTAAATTTGAAAATAGTATTTGTCCCCCAAAATTCGAATTTGGGGTGGGATTGAATTTACATAATAATGCCAAAACATTTCAATTTTACATAAAACATTTATAAAATATGAGGTTTTACCTTTTAAAGTTAACTAGTTACTTTTAACACTTAGTACTCATATTTTTTAATTCACTTTTAAATCAAACATTTCATTCTTTCAATTTATCAAATACAAAAATTTTGTAGTGGACTTGATAGTTAGCAGAATAGTAATTTTAGTTTTAGAATTTTAGAGCTGCAAATTCAAAATTACATTTGGGGAGGGAGATGACATTTTTTCTTTTACGACTCTGCAGACTGAAAATATACTATAACAGTAAATTTGTAACCTGAAAATGTGTACCATTAAATTTGACACCACGTTTTACATCCGCATTTATTTATAAGTTGCACAAACTATTTACTATTTCAGTTTACTACTGTAAACACGCTATTGCGTTGTGGACCACAATTAGATACAATTTGCCACAAACATATAAACATTAGCAACAAACATTATAATGCTTTCAAGTTAAAAAGAGTATGTACTCTTCCTGCAGATATGGCAAAGATAGGAAAACTGATTTAAAAAGTAGTTTTTTGATAATAGGGTAACAAAATGAAACAATTATCAAGCTAAAAAAAAAAAAAAAGAAAATAGAAACCAAAACAGCATAAATAGACGAATTAATTATGCTCTTGAAAATATGCAACAATAGAAATTATACTTATTTTGATTAAGAATTTACCTAAAAAACTACAGCTTTTTATAGAATCACTACTATCTGTAATTTTGGCTAAAATATTTCTTAATAATGAAAAAAAAAAGGTGTAATGATTGCAAACAATCAATTCAATAAAAACGCTATAACTATCACAGTTTTTAGACAAGTTTCACCCAGAAGAACTATATATTACGGTATAAACAGTTCATGCAAGTAGTCAAAACTACAATTTTAGATAATTTTTAATCTCAAAAGCAATATATTACACAAATGTCATACAACCCGCAAATTGACTGTTAACACTTGAACAATAATTAATCTCAAGGTTGACTAATTATGTAACGATTAAACCGTATCTGAAGATATCGAGGTGCGTGACTGGTTTCAAGAATACCTTATTTCAGTAAATATATAATACATACACATCCTATCTTCTCAATTTCATATATTTTATATTGTAAATAAATAATTATGTGAGCAAATCTGTTCAATTAAAACTTTGCTTGAAGAACCGTATACATTTTATAAAGTGAGTAAAAATCTAACAAAAATACTAAATCTCATGATTTGCCAAAAAAGCTTAGACAAATTATAGATTGATTAGATATTCTATTATAATACCTGAATCTTATACGTTTGCCGGTAACATGTACACTCTACGAACTATGAAAATAATATTAATAATATTTTAAATGTTGAAAAATTAATTAATTATTGTAGAAAATTAAATATTATTTAAATTTCTTTCAACTCCATAATATGTTGCTAACAAAACTGTATAACTAAATTTCTGTACTTACATTTGCTGAGCCTGTGATTTTCCTGGGAAGTATCACGTTCGGCCTGGGGTGCGGATAAATCCTCGAAATTAATAATATAAAGGCAAATATCGTCAACTTCACTCTTGACTGGCGCTATCACCTCACTGCATAGGAACTTGGTACCTGTAACATACACAACTCAATCAATATGTATCTAATAAACTGAATATTATATTGTACAGGAAGCAATTTCAAAGTTTACCAATCCATGTAATCAAAGTATTATTTGGACTCTCGATGATTTGAAACTAACCCATTGCAAACCAATACGTAACAATAGGCTAGAGGATATTATACAATGGTGCGCTTAGAGTTGAAACTAATGAATCCGTGCTATGCCCATCGTACGATATTCCTAAGTTGGAGGAAATGTTGAAAAAATCCTAATTTCCTATTTGTCAACAACAAAAATTGTAATAAATTGAGAATAACTATTCCATCTTTTTAAAAACGTTTACGGATCTAATTATCACTTCAATTATATACGAACTGTATAACTAAGAAGAAAATATTGTCATTTATAATTTTTTTTAAATAAATAAAATAAAAAATAAATAAATAAAAAAAAATAAATTGGGAAAAAACTGATTTTCCTCTTTTTCAACAACAAAAATTATTATAACTTGCTAACTACTCTGTAGAGCCGGTTTTGAGAAATTATATATGTTTAACACTTTCTGGTTAATTTGTTTTTTTCCCCCGATAGCACAAACCAATCCCCCCTTTATACATTTGGTTTGCTTTCATAATGCCTACACTGTAACCAAATTTGTAAAATCGATGGTTTTTAGAATATTTTAATTTAAACTAGTGTGAGATATCCAAATTTGTTGGCAGTAAAATTACTCACAAACTTTGGAGATAATGCTAAAATGCACAAAAAACAGATTCCTCAGTTTAAAACATACTTTTTGAATATTAAATATTGAGCTTGACTTATGAGAAAAATTATACAGTATAACAAACACACCGAACACAATTCTTACAAAAAAATACGCCTAAGTATCAGACGCGTTTCAACGACAAGGTCGTACTCTTCAGTGATACACGAGCTACACCTAACACAGTAGCTATAGTTATAGTTTGTTAGGTGTGGCTTGTGTATCACTGAAGAGGATGACCTTGTCGTTGAAACGCGTCTGATACTTAGGCGTATTTTTTTGTAAGAATTGTGTTCGGTGTGTTTGTTATACTGTATACTTTTTTAACCTAATTCGTCATAAAATATTACTACTTATCAAGTTTGATTAAAATTATTTTATCTGTTCACCTTTAGGCAAGCTGATAAAAGGTAGAAAACGACATTGAAAAAAACATTCAACTCGGAGGACTTTGAATTCTGTAAAATCCATCTTTTATTTACAATTTAATAATTGTTCACGTATGACGAAATATTTAGGTTAAAATTAACAGTTTCATATTAAAATATAACTAGTAATATTTCCTACCGTTTTACGTTGGCACATATACATAATGTACATTTTACAATCTATTCCTTTCTTACAGCTGTATAGTTTCATGAAGAATAACTAAAACAAGAATATTAAAACATTTCGTGTTAAAGATGTTAATTAAAATCAAACTTAATTTAGTAAAAACAACACTGAAATTAACTTTGCTTCTGGCACTTGTCGCGGTAAAGATAGGGGCTCTTTAAATGACAGGAAAATAGAACATTTTGACGTGTCCCATCTGCCTCGTCTAAATATTAATTTAAATTTTAACGTCTTCACAAACTCGAGTCGCGACCTATACAGCTAGATTGCACCACATTTTGCATATTCTTTTTTTTTTTGTTTGAAGAAGACAAACTTTTTTTAATTGTTTGTTAATTTTTTTTTATTTGAAGGAGAATCTAAACGATGGTGACTACACAATCTATCTGTCTATTCTATATTCATAATATGTAAAATATATATCTTTTTAATTAAAAATGTTTCCGACTAATTAGTAGCCACTGCGACCGTCTATAGAAGGCTCTCTATCCCCAACTCCTTTATGAAGAGGTTTAATCTTCTCTACATCAGTCTGGTATCCTTCCAGACTTTATAGCCCTTCTGTACATTAACTGCATTCGATTAATAGACACTTTGGTGTCTCCTCCCCTTCTTCGCAGAATCTGGAGGTAAATCATTTTCTATTTAGAATCTTATAAAGTGTTCCCTGAGTTAGCAATGCCTCTATAGAAACACTTGTGTTCTCTTGCGGCTTCTTTCGCTCCAATGCTTTTGCCTGGATTCCTCTGGTGACTTGCCATAAGCGCTTGTAATATAATATTTCTGTCCGTCTCAGACCTCCTTTAATTGGGTCATATATCCCGCATGGTTGCCCTAATGGAGAGAGTGGTATGTTAGTTCATATTTCTAAGGCCTTTATGACTTGTCTTCCTCTGTTTGCTGGGTGATTCTTCAATCAAGAGTGGGACTCCTCCTGAGTGGCCTGCTTGACGGGAATGAGTAATAGTGCACGTCACGGGAAAAATCTAACAATATAAAGAATAGAGATCTAAAAAGGCTGTATGCAGTGGTTGCCGAATGGATAATGGGTTCGCCAACCGATAGACCAACATGACCAATTAATTAGATTCTTAAATAGTAAATTAATCAATTTACAATTTTCTAAACTTGCTCGTATTGTTATTCAATTTATCTAGTTTATTAGAAATTATAATAACAAAATACACAAAAGAATAACTGATTAAAAGTAACGGTTATTTAGGACACATTTCTAACCTTGTCTTTCCTCCTACATTTTGAAAACGATGACAGAAATAACGAGGGATTTTACAACGAACTGGTAACTCCTCGGACACACCCAAAAGAGAGATGTTACGAGAACATATTATAATGTCACCAGGAGGAAAGAACCTGAGAGGTCGACTAAGTAGGTA
This sequence comes from Aphrophora alni, assembly GCA_963513935.1. Lineage (NCBI taxonomy): Eukaryota > Metazoa > Arthropoda > Insecta > Hemiptera > Aphrophoridae > Aphrophora > Aphrophora alni. The sequence continues at coordinate 139,188,214 of OY740767.1, read as the reverse complement.
GATGTAAGATGTAGGTAGCTGTAAGATGATGAGGGGGCCTGAGGATGTTGAAAGTGAATTCTTGGCGTTGGAGACAGAGAACCGCTGAGGTATGGTTTATACCATTGCATGCAGAATGTATGTAGATTAGTGTGTCATAAGTTATATAACACAAGAGTTATTAACAAAACCCTGTTCAAAATGGACGCTATTTTTATAGCCTCAATTCGATTTAAAAAAAATATATAATAGAGATTTTTATGATCACCATATTTCATGTTTCATAATTTGTATTGTCACCATCTTAAACGACAAGAATGACGGAGGAATGAGCGGTTTACTGAAGTCATGAAACGTGAATATCTGTCAAAAAGTTAAGTCGACATTTCTACGATTACCAAACTTAACGTTTACTTAGTATACTGGGTAAGAAAAAGGAAGAAAAGAACATAAAATGAAGAGTCTTCACCAAGCCCAAAACGACTTTTAAAATGTGTAAATCTAGCTAGGTACTTCGGGATTTTTACTACCTCACTATAATAATTTCCTAAAGAATTTAACCAATATAAGTTAATCTTATATGTAAATATTAACGAGAATATAGCATTGGAAGTTTATTAATCGACGCATACAATTATTTTGGAATGTAAATAGATAAAGAAAAATAATTTGGGTAAGTCTCAATAAACATCGTTTTGTTTTCATTTTCTTACGATTATTATTGATTAAATAAAATAAATGGTAACACTGAACGTAACATTCATGTCGCCGAAGTCGAATGAAAATATCGATAAAACACAAAAAGACTTGAAACTTTTAAATCTTGAACTGAATCAAAGCGTACTCCCCGAAAGTTAATAATTCAAAGGGGAAGTAGAATGATACGAACAGAAACTCAATAAGTATTCAGAAATAATATAATTTAATAGTATATTGTAAAATGTATTTACATCTCAATATTTTATAATTCTATGAATTTATTAAACTTATTTATTTAAACATACATACTATCCTGGAATAAATGGGAAACAGAATATTGGATTTTAGGATCGAGATGAGATTTAATATGTACAAAAATTGTTTAAAAAAACCCGTTCTTTTCAATCAGGTGTTAAAAAATTAAATTAGGTCAACATATTAAAAAAAAAAATTAGGAACATTGGATTGTACACGAAAGAAATATTATAATACGAACTCATCCACAATCTTTAAATGTAATAATAATTTTATTAAAGTATTGTGTTTGATTTGTTTATTTGGATTATTACTAGTTTGTATTAAATTGTTAAACATTTCAAAACACGGATCTCAGGGTCTATTCTTTTATTTATTATTTCATATTGATTAAATGACTACTTGTTCCTTGTTAATTTTTTGTTGAACTATCGGGTTCAGAATTCTACTGACTCCATTGTCAAGTGGAACAGAAACACTACAACATATTGTTGTTTTGAAACTTGAATTTTTTAACAACAAATCCATCTAGTATTGTAGTGTTTTTGTTCGACTTGAAGACAGTGGAGCTCTAAAACCTGTATTTAGAGAAAAAAAAATTAGAGAGCTATCATCGGACAAGGTACGTAAAGTATTTAGTAGATCGATATGTGACATTTATTTTAAACACAAATACATAATGTAGCAACTGTCAAAATTGTCTATAAAATATTTACATTTATGAAACTTTGTATTAAAATATCTGTTTCAGTTAATATTGGCATTCCTAAATAACTAAATAAAAACCTTGATCTAGTGAAATCGACATAAAATTTCAATCAGAGACAGAGATTGTATTGTTGACCTGGTTTCTATTGAGGTCGAGCGTCATTTGCCTTTGTTATCGTAACACAAAATATAAGCAATTATATTGATTTTTACCACTTTTAATATCTGGTGTTGTTTTCAGACTATTGCCTCACTATATTTCAATTTATTTTAGTAGTAGAATGAACTGAGTAGTTCAAGTATTTAAAATTGGTTTGATTATATATCAGACTAATTAATACATTTAAAAACACAACAATTTGTTTGTCAGGTTATAACTCTAAAACTGCTGATCCGATTTCGTGATGTTTTCTTTCATTGCGTATCTAGGTTTTAGTTTGTGTTTAACTAAAATCAGTTTTGTGGTTGCCAATGTATAATTGTTATTTTGTGGAAGCGTAATACGATAATAAAAATTTAACTTATTTTCCTCGATAACATGTATTTTATTTGTAGCAAAGTTGGTACATCATTCGAACGCTAAGAGGTACTCTATGCAAATATTTCTTAAATCGGAGGCGCAGTTCACATGTTATAACAATTTTTGTTGTTGAAAATAGGAAAATCAGTTTTTTCGATATTTCCCCCAAATTTTTTAATAGTAATTTACAATATTTCCTTATTAGTTTAACAGTTAGTATATGGTTAATGTGGTAATTAGATACGAGAACATTTCTAGAAAGGTGGAATAGTAATTCTCAAGTTATTACAATTTTTGTTGTTGATAAATAGAAATTCAGATTTTTCGACATTTCCCCAAAATTTTTTTAAATTTTTAATTGTAAATTACAATATTTTCTTGTTAGTTAAACAGTTAGTATATGGTTAAAGTAATAATTAGATTCAAAACGTTTTATAGAAAGGTGGAATAATTCTCAAGTTATTACAATTTTTGGATTGAAAAATAGGAAAATCAGTTTTATCGACATTTCCCCCAAATGTTTTTTATTAGTAAATGACAATATTTTTTGGTAGATAAACAGTTAGTATATGATTGAAATAATAATTGGATTCGAAAAAGTTTTTAAATCGTTGCAGTAAATCAAAGTTAGAACAAATTTGGATTTTTAAATTCCATATAAATAAATACGATTACAGAGTAATTAGGGTTTAAGAACTATCGTACTGGAGATATTAGGTTTCTAAAAGAATTGGGCCTATTTAGTATCTTGTTTCATATAAATAAAGTTCTTTCCCTTATTGTTCAATTTACCAGTGCATTCCTTTCTCACGTCAACCACAAAGGCGTATTGTGCTTCTAAATGAAAGTAGATGGTTTGACACACCTAGAAATCCCCAGAGAAACCTTTATTTTCAGGGAACTTCGGAATTTCCCTAAAAAGATAGTCTTGAAGGTTTAACTGTCCTTTTGATATATAATTTATTTTATTCTCCTTTTTATATAATTTATTATCATGTTCAATTAATTTTTTTTTAATTAAAAAAAATTAGAATGTTGAACTAAAAAGTAAAAATAATTTGAAGTTAGAATAAATTATTTGCTAATCTGAAAATAATGTACTACCAGTTTTCTTTCACTTATGAAAAAATGTAAATATTAGAATATTTACTGTTCAATACAATCACTTTTAATAAGACTCCACACATACCTAAAAAAAGCATAGGGCGCAGTATTTACGAAAATTTGTAAGAGTATTCACGATGATTTTTTTAGGCATGCGTGGATTTTTATTAAAAGTAATGGTATTGAAAAGTAAATATTCTTATATTTACATTTCATAAGTGAAAGAAAACCGGTAGTACATTATTTTCAGATTACCAAATAATGTATTCTAACTTCAAAATGTAAGTTATTTTTTAGTTTATTATTATTTACTTTTTTAAGGGAAACATGTTTTTAAAATATTAAAATATTAATATTTTATTTTACACTTTTTAGTCATAATAGTGCTAATCATAGTAAATAAATATGATTTTAATAATATATGAATTAATTATGACATACAATTATATGCCCTTTTTTAATTAAACATATCTATGCACTTACATTCATAGTTTAAATTATTGTTTCAGTTTTTTACATTTTGCTCGCATGCATGCACACATAGCAAAAAATGTAATTAAAAGTGCAAGATAGATTCTTACTGAGCCCCTTACGATAGTAGCGACGTTTCAGAATCCAAAATTATAAACCAATAGACTTTCCTTGAACCGCATCCTTTATCAACCAAAGTGAGGTAAAGAAAAGCATATAAAAATACTTCATAAAGATGTAACACTGTTTGTTTTTTTAACGTTCCGCTTGCTTTAAAATTTTTCAGAGTTTTGAACATAAACAAACTACAACAATGTAAATAATGTTTTAAATATTTAATGCAGATAAAAACTTCTGCAATTTAATAATAAAATATAGATTTTTATTTGAAAAATACAACGTGTATGGCTTTATTTACAATTAACAAATACGATATAACAAAGCACATACACATGTTATTATATAGTAATGAAAAACTAGTATTCAAAATTTATTTCGACCAAATAAAGTTGTTCATGATTTATTCGATTTTTTAATTTTTGGTTTATTTCAATCATAACTTGACCAATTTCCATCACAATTTAACAAATAATCGCTCAAACACATAAAGGCAACTCGGTTACATAAAATAATTATAATTCTTGCATAAAGCAATTGCAAATATTTCCTTTGCAATATAAATAGCAAATATAAACGTCAAAGGAAATATTCGCAATTGCTTAATGCAAGAATTTTATTCTGAAAAACGTGCTTGATGTCATTTGGTGAAAATAATCTTGTATAATTTAAAATCTTTAACGATTCAACAATAAAGTAAGGTAAGATTAACAAGTCCATATCTGTATTTAAAACAGATACAACAGCACATTATTTAAATTGTATAAAATAAATTACATAAATTACATCAAAGTTGTTCTATAAAAGACAAATGATGTCGGAATATATTATGATGAATCGTTTTATCACGTGCTGAAGTGAGGGATTATATTTTTCTTCATTATATATGACTAGTTACTTCAGTTTTGTAAGAAAACAAATTTATAATAATGAAAACGAAAAAACAAAACAAAACACAATGGTAATACCTTATCATATGGATTTTTACAACGATTATTGGCATGGATTTACTGGAAATGAATCTAATATACAAGTGTTAAGCAAACTGCTTTTGGTAGTTTGATAAGAAGTATACCTGTCTCAATGACTTATAACTGAAAATTTAATAAACAAATTAATTAATGTATTCATTTTATTTGTATTATTGAAAAAGCAATTTCTGAAACTCCTATGTTTTATTAAACTAGAATACTTATTTATAAATTTCCACAAGGATGAAAATCTTTAAAACCATTATTCTACCCATTATTTTTATTAACTCATGAGCTGACTTATGTGAATAAGGGAGTGACAACCCCGTGGTATGCTAGCTGGATTAAAACATTTTGAATGTAGTATTGAGTTAGATATCTTACTTAACAGGTCTCTATTGATGAATTCCTGTCCTTTTCCGACCTGACACTATTATATGAAGACGAGACTAGATATTTAAATTTTTGTTATTTTCACCTTTTTTTTCCCATAAATCTATGATGACAGAGAATGTTTTCGTCTTATAAAAGAAGGAAAAAAATCAGTAAATTTATCATGGTGAACAATCTACGTAGCACATTGTAAACGTCAAACTATAATATAGTAAAAGGAGTTTTTATACTTACAAAAGAAAGAAATTTAAAGAAGATGAATAACGTTATACAAAGACAATTATACAAAAATGAATTAAATTAAACTAAATTCTTTAAAGACTTATTATTAATTTTATGCTCAATTTATTTACAAGTTTAAATTTTTTTAAACAATGTAAATTTATCACCAACAGAAATATTCAATTTACATTTCAGAAGATGAATAATTGTTTCTTCCCTATGATTTCACTTCTTTTTACAGTATTGGTACTACTGTTTAAATATAAATTTTCATTCCCATTCTCAGAATAATGTCCATGTTTAAACAAATAACTATTGTTGATTGAATTTTATGCCGTTATATTTCTCTAGAATAATCTGCTAATTTGAATTTCCAAGAATGAACTCCTCTCAAGAATACTAATTTAGTATTGTAATCCGTTTATAGATATAATGATTATTTAAGAATTATTAGTAACAGTCCTCTGCTTTTTAAACGGGTGCATTTTTCCTCGTACTTCGATATTATTAAAAATAAAATAACAAATGGTAAATATGTTTGTACTTTCAAAGTTTGCAAACAACACTGAAATTATTAGTTTTTAGTTTGTCCAAAACAATATGAAAAATAAAGTAATAAATATATCTTTTTGTTGTAAGCATAAAATGTTATACACTATTTCAAAATTATTCTCCGTTTTCGTGAAATATTAATTAATTAATTGACCAATTTATCATACACAGTTCGTAAAAGTGTCGCCGGAAAAAAACAACCCAAAATGGAATAACTCAGAATTTAAAAGCCTACATGAAAAAACTAAGAATGTAATTTAATTTTTCAGTTTTTACCATGTTTTGTAATACACAGCATAATTAGTACTTGTTAGTTAATAAATGTGCCTAAATTATACTTTGCAAAAATACAACTTTGCTTTCTATAAAAGTTATAAACCGAATTTTGAATTTCCAAAAGTGAACAACTCTCCATTACACTCATTACAGTAAGTATATTCAATATTCTAATCTGTATATAGGTATAATAATTATTTAAGAAGTAATAGCAACAGTTAAAAGCAAATTAATGGGACCATCATAGCAATTGCATAGCCCATCTTATAATGTAACATAAAACATGTAGCCTAAATGTAATGCCTCAAACCCTATACAAAATTTCACGTTCCTATCTTAGTATTCGACCCGCTATCGTGCTTACGTACAGACGACCACTACAATGACAACGGCGGATGGACAGCATGTCGAAAATTGCTTCTACTTTAAGCCATGAGACGTTAAGATAAGTCCAAGAACTGAGTTAAATTTGGAGTGATTAACGAGTTTGTAAGAAATGTAGAATCTAGTATTCTCATTACTATACTTTTGATACTTAGTATATGTCAATCCTAAGAATAAAATTTTAAAAATTGATAAATTAGGAATTAGCTAGAATAAAGCTCGAACACGAGATTCACAAATATTACGTTTACTTAATCAAACAATAAATTGTATTGTTAGATATAAGATTAGTTAAGAATATTGTACAGTTAGTTGTTAACTTTTAAGTTATTTAGAATGACGCGAGGCACTTGTAAATGCTTTAATATTAGAAAGTAGTTTAGGCCACGCCCCTTTAGTTTTGTATAAATACGGGGGTTGGCGCAGAGCTAGGTTAGTTATAGTTTAATAACTATATTATTTCGTATACTATAACAATACAGTCGCTCACGCTTCACTGAGGATGACGACTTTGTCATTGAAACGCGTTTGATTAAGTAAACGTAATTTTTTGTGAGATCTTATGTTCGAGTTTTATTCTATCTAATATTGTCTCACAAGTCAAGCTCAATATTTATTTATAAATTAGGAATTTATAGAAATAAACATTACAAAATAACGTAAATATTTTGTGCCAAAATATAATATAATATTTTCAATTCCTTTAAAAATAATGTACAAACCATTGGTTTAACAATTTCAACCAAATTTGTCATTCGCGTTCTCTGTGTTAAAAGCTACTAGATGAATTACAACTCAACTAGTACTAGTAAGTTGAACGTCATAATATCACTGGGTCGTAAACATATATTTTACAACGTCAATTATAAAGCCTATCAAAACCTTTATTACGCGAATATGTCTAGACGTGTTATTGCGGTTAATAGAGACATTACTAACTGCGCGTAAAAAAAAAAGAGTTGAGTTTAAAACCTTTATATCAAATATTGTCTGCAGATCGTAAAGGAATCAAAGAAATATAATAAACTAGTAAAATTATTGATCGACCCTAAATAAGCTGCTTACTGAATATTGAAATCTTAAGCTGACCACAGATAAAAATTTACTAAATTGTATTTCAAATTATATGTTACCAACTTTGTTTCAATTTATACGTAAATTAACCAAAAGGGAAGATTATTTATTTATTTTTATTTTGTTTCGTTAAAAATTATACTCAATTGAAAATTTTTTGAAAAAAAAAATTATTTAAGATTCCCACAGGGCAAAAAAATAATAACAAGTAATAACAAGTAATAACAAATATTTACCAACTAAGAATATGAATTAGTTCTGAGGAAATAATGTTGACACCAATAAGGAACTTCCTCTTTAGATGATTTCCAATAATATTAAATACAAATTATTAAAGAACAAATAACTCGGGTACTTATAGTAGTGAAGAACCCAAAATTTTTTAATATTTTTTTATGCATAATAAAGGGTTTAATAACATAACATCTATGATTGGAGAAAAATGAAACAAAAGTTGACATTGGTGAACATAATTCTACTCTGATGTTTGTGGACGCTTGTCAAATAGTTCATTCCATCCTCATAAATTTATAAACTTACAGGCAATATTACATAGATAAATTACATTATAAATAATTTTTATATGAAATGTAATATTTTATAAAAATTTAAAATATTACCGCTTAAGATAGCAATGATTTCATTCTACTAAACTTAGGAGAATTTCAATATATGGCAGGTTGTACAACTAATTTTTAAGTCTCCTTTAATAACAGTCTATTAATCACAATATTATATTTCCTTCCGTCCTGAGAGACGACCTTACACGTTCTAGAACCGGGTTCGGAATTTTTCTTCTGGATGAGTGCAAACGGGCAATACACTTATTAGCAAGAAGTAGAAAGATGGGTCAGGTGTGGTTGGACTAAATGCCAATCTCAGTTTAAAGGAACACTAAAACAATCGAGTTAGTGAACACTTGAATAAGATGGATCACCTAATATTTCAAAACCCTTTTGCAAGAAACTACTTGTATCTAGGGTTTGTAGAGTACCAAGGTAGGTAGAAAGAAAGACGGACTAGTAGATTTTTGAATGGGGCTGATAACGCTAAAGCCAAACCAATCATCAGGTTGAATTAAGTGATTGCCCACATAATAGGGCATTTTTTTCTCAACATAAAAGGTAAGAAGAATGTTCCATCTTGCTATAATAGACGGGACGACATAAAGTAGTTTAATGCAGTTAAATTTATCGCATATTTAAGCATATTTAGTGAGAATGTTTTGGAGCAGTGGTAATTGCCCTGTAATAATCTACAGAGAATGGCTACCAAGGAACCACTGGTACGTTAGTGAGGAGGAAAGTACTATATAGGGTGTAGCAAAACAGGACCTCTAGATATTTAACTAGGCGACGGATTATATATTGCAATGTAAAGAGCAATAACAATAAATTGATTGAAAAAATACAGTTGATATTTTTACATTTCATTGAAGGTAAATTTCATTTCTACTATATGAAAATAGGTCCAGGAAATTTTAATCATATTATAATTTTTTTAAATTTATCAACATAAATTCCTGATATTTTCTGAATAAGATGTGTTTTTTAAAAATCTTTGAAGTTTCTTCTAAGAGGTAAAATTAAAAATGGAAAAGATTGTTATTGAGGAACCCCTGGATGTGTGACACAGAAACCCCCTTAGGAGCTTTAAGATATGCGTAATGATCATAAAGCCTATTTTGAACCACCAATAATTAAATTAAATTCATTATTCTTATATCTCTGTTGCCGATTAAGCTATTCTGACAATCCAGGATAATCTACCGCAGATGCTTGTGATCCCACATCTCCAGTTCCTTAGACCAAGCCATAATGCTCAAATTAGCGAGCAATCAATAATCTATTTTTTCTCATAAACTATAGCAGTAGACGTGGACGATTGTATATCTCCAAATGAAATTAATTTTGCTTTATTACTTTGTTCCCAATTAAGTTTTTCCGACAATCTAGGATAATTTACCGTAGATGTTTTTGATCCCGCATCTCCAGTTCCTTAGACCAAGCCATAATGCTAAAATTAGCGAGCAATCGAAAATCTATTGTTTTCTCATAAACTATAGCAGAAGACGAGGACAATGGTATATCTCCAAGTTAAATATAATACTTAGAGAAGAAACAAGTATATTGAAAAAAAACAATAAGTTATAAAAATTAAGAAAATATTTCCAGACAAACTTTAAATTTAAGAAGCAATATGAAATATCCGCAAAGAATTAATCAATTTTTATGCTAACACACACAATAAAATAGAATACGTCAGAAAATTTGATACACCAAACAGTTTTATGACTACGTCCTAGTTATTTTAAATGTGTGTACATAAGTATGATTATAATATATGTTATATTAATTTAATATTAGAACATTTCCAAATACTATTTTCTATTCAGATCTTCGGAAATTTAAAGATATAAGGCAATAATCAAATTGCTGTCTTGATTTTTAAATTAACTAAAGTCTACTTTTTACTTTTCCACAAATACATAATAAAGGAAAAGACATGTTGGATCAAAAAATCGATGTCTAGTTTTTGTGTGCATATATACGATTTGATGCGCCATGATTTTGAAATTTGTCTGTACATCATCTGTTCTACATCGTATGTACAGAGTCAACGATTGGACAGATTTTAATCAAACTTTTTTATGTGGGCATATTTTGGTCGTATCTCGGGACATTTTCGTTTATAACACAAAATTTACCTGAAGCTGTCATAAGAAAAACAACAACAATTTCATAGACTCCATCATGGTACTCACCAATTCCTATCATACAATTTAATACAATCTGATCCTCTAAATATAACGCACAAATTTAGTCTCTTGGGGATCGTAGGAAATGTTAAATTGTATTTGTAAGTAGGTTGGGGTCTTGTAGGTTGGTTTTAAAAAGTTTTTACACCAATTGTCAGAACGTCGTAATCGTGTATATCATTATTATATTACTGGGCCTCGTAGATGAATATATTAAACAGTTTGCACTCGCTTCGCTCGTTTCAGTTTGACTCTGGTAGGTATCAAAACTGTATACGTGTGACGAAACCTCTGCTAGCTACTCCCTGTGGGATATCGTAACTATTCGATTATCACATTTCTACGCAGTTCAGGATTCGAAATTACATTTATGGCAATAATTTCGTTATTTTTCATCGTAGAGTGATGTCGTTGGTACCGTTACATGCAGCATTGAAATCTGCACTTTTTAAAAATCTAAATTAGTTTGTCGTAAGTTGAATAACACGAGAACTAATAAAAAACTGTTTAAAATAACCGCCTTTTTACATTTTAAAATAGATTTTTCCGAATTTCAATATAGTTCTATATGAGTACCCTAGAGTCCTCCATACCAAATTCATAATGCAAACTACAATACAACAGACAGAACACGTCAAAAATTTTTTTAGTTTCCTAAGGCCATGCGATATGAAATTAGCAAAACATCAATTGTTTGCGAATATCAAACATAATCTATATTTCATACTACGGGAAAGTAATAAAAACGACTTTCAATTATCCCCGGGTGGTTTTTATGAGGAAAATAAATAGCTTTATAACGCCTAAACAACTTTTATTTAAACATAAAATGGAAATTACCCATTAAAAAATTGTAATTTGTTCATTATAGAATTCGTTTGATATTAGTTTTTGTAAAACTGTAGTAAACTTATAGTGTTTTTAATGTAGCTCTCGATAGATTTTTGTCATACAATATTAAATTGCAGGACAATCAATTAAGAATCTCTTGTTTTTTTAAGTCGATGAGGTTCTAATTTCATAGTTTAAAACATTACAGCGCTACTCACAGCCGTCTTCAGGTGCCCCTAAAACTTAAATATTTATACTGTACACAACACCTAACATACGACATAATCGATAATATATTAAATCTTATGGCAGCAGAGCCGTACGGACGAAATGACTATGTGGCCAGGTTTACTTTTATTTTTTTATTTAACATTATTTTGAAGATATTAAGGTATCGTAAAGGCAGATAAAATGTACCAGGGAACCTTCATAGGGTCAGAGCCTGTATGTGGAAAAACTAAAGCCGTAGCAAAAGATAGTCTAAAACAACGGCTAAACTCAGAAACTGAGAAACTGAACAAAATACTCCACGGGAAAACTATAACTGGTCCAACCAGATCTCTCTTCAGAAACTCTCTAATTCGTCACTTCACAAAGTAAACGAAATCTGAGGAAAATCTTAAGCTTCGATTCAGGCTATGACACTGTCTAGAACCATTTTAACACCATGGGGTTATTTCAAGGATACTTTAAATACAGACTATGTAATCAGCACCTAGAAACTGCAAAACATATACTTCCAAAATGTGAAGCATTAGTACGTAGAAGACTGATCATCGGCCTATATGCGATCTTTGAAACAACAAGCAACCTAGCTAGGAAAATACTGACTCTAATCAAGGGAATAAACATAAGCTAGTTAGAAATTTAGGGAATACACAAAACGTCTTATAGGCTGAAGTGTCTAGAAGATAAAGCTCATTTCTATTTATAATAATAATAATAACATTTACTTTATTTACGTATCATTTTGTGTGTTGATGTTGTGTAAAGTGGGAATTTTTAAGTTTTAGTGAACAATTTGCACCTAATGAAGGCAGCTGTGTCCTTCGAAACAGTACTGTAGTAGTGTTTTAACAACTATAGTCCAAATTGCAGTGACTTAAAAAAAAGATATTTGAAACTAAACCAATTACTGTGGATGTTCCAATTATTGTCGGTATAGTTGCTTGTTTTGGACTTGAGATATTCCAGATACAATTTAAGTGGTGGAAGATAAAAAAATTGACATTGGCCAATGTTGGCGTTACGATTAGTAATAAAAACGAGAGGAACTCAACATGCTGATCACATAAAAAAATTAGCAATTCTAATCCTTTTAAAAACAGTTGTGCCAAATATTTAGACAAAACCAGAGACCCCGACAAGGTAGACACCTATATAAAAAAGATGAATAACAAGCTAGAGAACAGTTCCTAATTTATAACTTAAAACGAGATTCGTTAATACAATTAATTGCGTTAATTATGCTCCTGTTCCCGTAATACTTTCCATTACATAACATTTCATGCTAATAAACTAAACTAAAAGGTACAATCGTTTACCCATAAAATCTCTGAGAAGACATTCTATATAATTTCATCACCGCCATGCACTTAGTCGAACTTTGTTAAGTTAATGATGTCTCATCTTATGTCAACCTCAGGAACTTTTGGGATGTGCCACGTTTAATTATATAGGTTGGCGCTTTAATAGACATAGGAGACAAGAGTTAGGTGATAAGAGGTGGCAAACTACACTTCATCTTTCCCCAATGTACCTCTACTAAAACAATGACAAATTTTTACATGGTAAAACGCAATTGATGCATTTTTTTGAATCAGTTAAAAAAAATGTATAATATTTCCCGTTTGAATTAATAAAACCGCCATTTTATTTTTTACCAAAAAAAAAAAAATTTTTAACTATGAATATTGAATTAAAATATAAATTAAATATATTGAATTGAAATAGAATATTGAATTCAAATTTATTTAGAATACTCATTTTTTAATGTAGCGTTTTACGCGTGTAACTTAAACGCAGAAATTATTTCGCATATTTTTAAAACGGCAGCCGTTTAAAATTTGTATAAACCCAATATCTTGAAAATGATTAACAATTACTTACTAGCGAAAAACAAGTTTTCCTTTTTAATGATAAACGAAATAGTTTTTGTATTTTTATTGTAGCTGAAAAGATAATCGATTTATCGTTTAAAAAAACCGAAAACATAATTTCTTGGTTATTGTTTACCATTACCCTAATTTAGGCTAAAGCTAAAATAATTTTTAATTCCGACACTTTTTTAATAACAAGAACAAAATCTATACATATAATTTCAATTAGGACTGCATAAACTTAGTCTTACTAAAGAAAACAATAAATACCCCAAACAGATACCCATATCAACTACTTTTTATTTGTAATATTGCGGTAGTGATTGTAGGACAACATTGATAGAAAAACAAATTTTAACCAAATATACTAATTTTATATAATTGAAATTAGATGCATGGATTTTGTTTTCGTTATTAAAAATTGTCAGATTTCAAAAATATTTTGGTTTTACCCTAAACTTGGGTGTTATAGACAATCAACAAGAAATTATCTTTTGAGTTTTTTGTCAACAATTCGATTATCCTCAAGCTAAAGTAAAAATACAAACTTATTTAAATAAACTCTTGTCTCTAAAATGTTTTAAAGTAAAGTTAACAGCTTTCGACGATACAAATTGTAAACGGCAGCGATTTTTATAACATACGAAATAAATTCTTTGTTTTTGTACACGTGCGAAACTTTATTAAAAAAAAAAGTGTATACCAAATGTGAACTCAATATCCTATCTATTTCCAAATTTATAAAGTTTCTCATAAAAAATAGACGAAAAACTAAGCAAGAAAGAACTATATCTTATATGGAATTACTTGTATATTTTGTCCTACCCAACCAGTTCCTGAAGTATGGTAGACACTCTGTATACATTTCAAAAATATTTTAATTGTATTATTTTAGTTTTTGTACAATATTTGTTTAGCATTTACAATTACTTACAGATATTTAGGAAAAATATATTTTTTTATCTTTTTTAAAGAAGTTCATCAATAACTATGTGAATTTAGTTCAAATTAAAATTTCGTGTTGGCGACCGTTTCAAACCTTATTTTTTTTTAAATATTAACAGCAGTAATTCTTCAATTGTAATATACTGTTGTTCAGACATACAATGTTACCATTTATTTCTATCGTGTTCTAAAGTGGATACGACTATTCCGAAGGGAGTAGAGAATGATAATATATCTTTCATAACATGTTGCAAACTATTGGGATATACATTCCAATAAAAATATACGACTCGATAAAAATACAATTTTTCTATACATTTCAACACCATAATATATTTTCAGTAAATAGGTAGGTGATATATATTTATTTTGCTGTATTTTTAGTTCCTTTGTTTTTCACAGCTGATTAATTTGAAGCTAATCCGTAGTGAAATGAGGTTATGTTATGAGATTGTAAAACTTTTTTAAATATATATATATATATATATATATATATATATATATATATATATATATATATATATATATAATAGGACTAAAATGTCTCCCCCCCCCCCATTACATTGACAAAGACTGTATAAAGTGAGAAGTACGGCAAGCTAACGCGATGGATTGGGGTGGGGGGGGGGGGGTAATTCAGGTATGCTCACGTGCTTTATATTTTATTTTCTGTAGATGTATAGCTTTGTGTTAGTAATAACACAACTTGTAATTAGTATACAAAGTGATTCTTTTATTTTTATCGTGGGCTCTAATGGTATATCGTAAACTACCAACCTAAAACATTAAATGAAGGATCGTCGTTACTTTTTCATAATAGCCTATTTCTTAAAAATCTAGCAAACTCTAAAAAAAGGTCGCCATTTTCTATATGGCTGCAAACTTTTTAATTAATTATGAGGACCCCTATTATCTTTCCAAAATTTTAAAACTTTTTATTCTTGGTTATTGTTTGATAAACCTACTCATTTAGGAGAAGTAGGCGTTTAAATGTTCGAGCATTGACCTTTAAAACATTTTCATGAAGCGATTTTCCACACTCCCAAATTGTTGAATCAAGATAAAAATGTAAAAAGCCATTGCTAGGTTGTGGATATACTATAAGGTAGGCCTACAAAAAAAAGACAATAATTTGTGCAACAAAGATAAACGTTCTGGAATGTAGTGTAAGTAAAGTATAAGTGTAGAAAATGTTAAGTAAGGAATTAAATAGCCTTTAAAATTATTTAAAGTCCTACATTTATATTAACACATCCTAAAGTATGCCAACTTACATTTTTATCTTGGTTCAACGTTGGGAAGTATGGAAAATCCAATCATGAAAATGTTT
Source organism: Aphrophora alni (assembly GCA_963513935.1). Lineage (NCBI taxonomy): Eukaryota > Metazoa > Arthropoda > Insecta > Hemiptera > Aphrophoridae > Aphrophora > Aphrophora alni. The sequence continues at coordinate 139,172,526 of OY740767.1, read as the reverse complement.
CAAACGTCAAACATTCGAAACTTTACTCCTAAACGAGTAGGTTTATTAGACAACAACCAAACAAACAAGATAGTTTTCTATTTTTCCAACAGGCGATCATTTTTCAAAGTTTGCAAAACAGATTATAAGTTATATAAAAAAGTAACAACGGTCCTCCATATAAAGTTGTTCATCAAGATAAGCGTTTACGATATGCAATAATAACTGCAAAAAATACACCCTGTTTTTATGTTAATTTTACAAAAAACGTATTAATTTTTTTGTTTACTCTCTAATTTTTAAGCAGGACGCGTAATATTATATATCCCTTAGAAAGCGAAAAATATAATAGATCATAATTTGTAATTATTTTCAAATTGAAATGAATAAATCAGTTTTAATTTATGATGGTAAATTTTCTTAAAAACTCTTTATTTGTAATATTACTGGAAGAAATGTAATACCAGAAACTTAATTATTAAATATAAAAAAAAAAAAAAAAAATTAAATGCATGTACAAAATACTTTGCATTTTGACGAAATTTAAAAAAATAATAAATTTTGAATGTAATTGTTAGATATAAAATGTTATTTTTGTAGATTAGATATCTAACAAATTATATCTACAATAACGATAAGAATGGCTAAATAACAGACATTCCACATTCTCTGCAAAGTGTACTGCGTGCTTCACGACTTGCAGTGGTTGCGGGACTTTTCTTAACAATAGCACAAGTTATTACATTAAATAATATTACGGTGTTGCAGAGTCTTTAGGATTATGACAATTTCAGTCTTTGTGTCTCCCAATATAGATACGTTTGTAAAAGTTTGACTCTTGTGTGCTTGGCGACACAGATCCGTTTGAAAAAAAATTGGATTGTGCAATTGTTTTTTTAAGATTGATAATGACTATTTTATATCTGCTAGTAAGAATTTAGTAAATCAAATATACTTATTTTATTGCGATTTTATTGTGAATTTTATTAAAAAAATATCAATGTTAAGTCTCTATTTTCTTGAAACGCACCGATTTATTAGGTCTCTCCAAAACCCGAATATTTTAACAAAATAAATTTTGGATAATCAGTATGATCGAAGTCAAGACTTTGGTGAATAATAAAATTTGAGCAACGCAATTCATCTGGACACCTGGGTAACAATCTAAAATATTACCACAACTTAAGCACCAAGTCGTACCTACATGTTTAACATACGAAGTATACAACTTATAGTGTAAGAATGGTAATCGTCAAAAATTTCGACATTTTTTTTTTATATATCTTCTTTGTGTTTCAGGACTAGAAGAAATCGAAAAACTATTTTAGACATGCTCTCTGTCCATCGCTGTCTTCTATACGTAAGCACGATAACGGTGACAAAAATGTAGAGACGACATGAAATTTAGTAATATCAAACTGGCAAAATGAGGCCCATTTTATACGGTTCTTTATCCATAACTCGTGTGTTATTCAATGCATGACAATTTATTAAATTAGATACAAACTGCACATTTTCATTGTTCGTGTAATAATACACACTATATCCCTCTAAGTTGAAAAATAATGAGGTTATTGTCAAAATGTAATTTACCCTGCCCTCCAGAGAAAATGTGATCTTCATATAGTTAAGAGATCAGGCAGGCAAGATCGGAGTGGAGGTTTCTTTAAGTAAGTACAATTTAGAAGTCCGCTAGTGCCAAGAAACTAACACGAGCGAAGCGAGTGCAAAATCTTGAATATATATATATATATATATATATATATATATATATATATATATATACAAATCTACGAAACATTTTAGTGCCTGCCTGAATTTAAGAACATGGTGATGTATACAATTACAAGCTCGAAAATTTTGTGTAGCAACTGTTTTAAACTAACGTACACTAATAAATCGGTAAAAACTGATCTAACATATCAATTTTTGACAAGCAAAAAGAAACCAACAAACAAACTAAATTGAGATCACATTTAGATGATCTGCTTGTTTTACATTGTACAATAGTGCTGGGCAAGTATCATCTTGACACAAATCAACATCTTTCTTTTGAATGTAAAAAATATTTTAATTTTGAATTAATTCAATTATGAGCAAAAGTATCTATTTTTTTTAACACTGTATATGCGTGTACACACCTGTTTTACTGATTAAGAACAGATAAATTTGTTTTAATTTATTCTATAAATTTTCAGTTATTTTAAGTAATTATAGCTTAATCAAGTAAGTATCATAAATTTAAACTACCATTAATGACATTTCGATAGGTAATGTACATTTTAAAAATAGTTCATTGTGTCCTCATCGTGAAGTAATTGAATAAATTTAGACAGTATAGAGAAAACAAAACATTTAAATAAAAAAATATTAACATACACTTATCTTTCTCTTTAAGTATACTTAGAATCCAATAAAGCATTTCAATTTTTTTTTTCAAAATCAAAATAATGCCAAAATACATACTAATTCGATGAAAAATATTAAATGAAGAATTCTAGTAGCAGAATTTATGTTAGTTTTTTTACAATTTTGGCCAATAACTTGGGACTAACAGTAATAACTACAATCTAATTCTATTTCAGATTTAAAATAAATAAATTTACTTTACAACAGCCTTTTTCTAATTATTATTTTGAACAGTATTAACCAATTAAATTTTTAATTTATGATACATTTTCTGTTTTTTATTTTTATTTTGCGTAGGTCTGTTTGAGGCCACCCTTGTTCTACTATTAAACACCCTTTATTTAGTGTGTGAAACTTTACGAATTCAATTCAAAGTAGGGGCTTAAAAGAGTTACGGTGTTGTCCCAAAATCATGAGTTAAAGATACGATTAATGGCGAATTCTGGTTACAAAGACTAGAATTACGTCGAAGAGAACTCGAAATGTATTTTAGCCGACCATAAATTACCCATCTAAAAATCTAATTTGATAATTATACAAGATAAAAATATAAAGGATTATAACGACATGAGACACACACAAAATAATAATCTTCAATGAACTAAATTTAATAACGAGGAATAGCGAACAAGCTTTTCAGAGTTTATCATGTTTGACTTCATGTCGCAATTTTTGAGCCAGATTTATCTCCAAGTTTATAAACACTATTTCCTCGGAAGATATTTTTTACGAAGTCAATTTCAAGGGAAGTCGATTCTAAAGATTGGAAAGAGTATTATGGAAAGAAATGTAATAGTTTCCGTAAGAAGTAATCTAGGTGACTAAATCCACAGAGATTTTGTGACATACTTTAACTAACTCGTTAATTGCTATATTTACGTTGATGGTAATAGTGCACACAACACTACGGAAACAGCATTAAAATAATTCTTTACAGACTGAGAAAATGTATGATGCATTTCTACGTGCCGAAATTTTTAAAATTAATTCGGCCTTAATTTTTCTTCCAAATTTTTATAACATTTAGACGTCTGAAAATTGTTGCATAATAAGCTATCATTTTGCTGTGTAACTGTCACAACTACACTAATCTGCCATACAAAAACACTACAGGAACAAAACAAAAGGTCTCGTTACGAATGTGTACCGAAGTCAACTGATGTTACTGTTGAAAATAACAAAGGAGTATTAAATTAACAATAGCTCAGTGACTGTAAAATCAAAAGCATGGCAAATCTCCTAGGGGAATAGAGTTAGGCTAATTGTACACACAAACACGTATCTTCAACTAAACATGTACACAACTGTAATATCAAAGGTTAGGGTATTTTTGTACGTGGTTGTAGTTGTCTGTGCATTTTAATGTTTTGACTATTTGTAACTCTGTATTATTTTGAAAACTATATTAATTTATTTTCACTCTTTGTACAAATTTTGCTTTTTATATAATCATTTGTTGTATTTTTTTTGTTTAATGTAATTTATTTATATATGTTTTTTATATACTAATATAATTACCACTCTTTATAAACACTGTATCTTTACACAGATATATTTCCTTCGTTTAATTAATTTATTTATATTTTTACATTTATTGATATAATTATACTCGTACCTTCATATTTTTAAATTGTGGGCCTAATACAGGAATTTTACTATTAACTTTGTTAGCCCGATTAATTTGGCACCGTTCTCTATAACGTCGTTTCTAACTTACTCTATTAGGTATGTTTGTTAGGAGTTTGTGCTAATTTCAACTGAAGAAGACAATGTTATGAGTTGAAACGTCATATAGTTTGTGTTTTTTTTTTTAACTGAAAATGGTCATTTATTTTTTTATTGGTTTGTTTTGTATTGTCCAAACATTTTAATCCCTTTTTTTTTTTTTTTCTTTTTTTTTTTCTTTTTTTTTACGTTAGGGATACCTTCAGGAGACTGAACAAGTGATATTCATAACACTACCCATCCGTCGTCTGTACTTAAAAATGATAGCGGTCACAAAAAATAAAATAGGAACATAAAATTTGGTAAAATGGACTATATGTGTGAACGTATTAAAATTCAGAAAAATCTGATTGAAAATGTCAAAATTATTGCCACTTTAAACAGTTTTTTGTTCATATTTCGTGTAGTTGTCAATTTAGAACACTCTAAATTAGATAACAATTTGCAGGTTTCAATTTTGCATGTAATTGTGCCATCTTTACCTCTTCACGCTGACTAATAGCGAAGTTATTGTTAAAAATGTATTTTTGAAACCTCAAAATAAAATGTGATGTTCCTATAGTTAAGAAATCCAGAAGGGATTACTCATTCAAGTGAGCGAGTGGAAGCTCCTCCATATATGTACAGTTACGAGGCTCGTTAGGGCCGAGACACAGACAAGAGTGAAGAATGTGGAAACGTTTTAATATATTAACACCTTCGAGCTCCATTAGGGTGTAGCAAACGTGAAATAAATAGTGTAACGTTGAGAAGCCCTAAGTAAAAGCTTTGTCCAATTCAAAATGTTTAAACCTTGTCAGTTAGAAATAAATGTCAAACATAAGCGTCACTCCAACACATAATAAATTTTGTTAAAGGATTTCTAAGGAAACAATACTTCGAAACTACAAAATTATTGAAAGGGCGAGGGCAGCGTGACAAATTAAATAGGAAGAGTTGAGTTATGTAATGTGACAACATGGGAAATTAGAAAGTTTGTGTACGCCCAAGTTAACAAAAGAAAAAGAGACAAAAAACTAGGCAGAGGTACGTTGAACTCAGCTAAGAAACAAGATTTAACGAACTTTGAAAGACGGTTAGAGTTTGAAAAATCAAATCCAACCAACCAAAAAGAAGCGTCATCCAGAAATAAGCGAAGAAGGGGTAAAACGGGAAAACTCTGCGTAAGAATTCAAAAATCAGAAAAAGCAGTGAAGAACGAGCGTCGCAAGGGAGAGGAACTAGGAACAGGGCGAAGTTCGCCAAATCGTCGTAAAGTTGAAGAAAAGTTTTAAGTCATCGAATTATATTAAAATCATCGTAAAGTTAAAGAAGAGTTTTGATTAATTGACCAAGAATTCAAGCAACAGAGTGAGGTAGTTCAAGCTTCGAGATCGTCAAAGTGCCTATAAATTGGATTAAGTTTCTTGTGATATCTGCCATAAGTTCGAGGGATCATCTCACCTGTAAAACTCCAAGAAGACATCATTCCATGCTACTGAACCACGATAAGTTATCTGATTAGTTATTGTAGTTTTTACTTCAGGTTACCAAAGAAACCACGCCCCACTTTAAATAAAATCTGAGCTAGGCCGAGAGCCATTTAAACTTAAATTTTCAAAGAGCAATCAAAGTAACTTCATTATATAATTGGTAAATTATACCTGGCGCCCAACAAATCAATAAAACAATTGAGATATTAAAATATAAAGACTAAATTAAATTTACAATTAATGATACGATTTTGATGCACCTAATAATAATAAAATTGCTATGTTCTAGAATTAAGTATTTCATTGTGTTATAAATGTTTATGTCTAGTTTAAGTTGAATGGATGAGATTTAGTGATAAGATGAATAAATTTGAATACTCATATGTGCATCAATTAATTTGAAGATTTTAATTAATTCAACTGTTATATATTGGCACCCAACTTTAGGTGCAAATTGTATTTTAAAGAATAAATAATTTAAATATGATAACGTAGTTGTGTTTTAATCAAAGTAATTAATTAAAAATAAATAACAAAGGTTATAATTGGCGTCCAACTCGTGGTTTAATTAAAATTAAAATTTAGTTCACGTGGTGTAACCTGAAGGTAGCAGTATAAGATAAGAGACAGAAAGACTATTAGATATAATTAATTTAATGTTAAGACGTAGTAATAGGATAAAAAATTATAAAAAGATGGCAAATAACCAAATAACAATGGGGTTTGATGAGGAGATTAATAATCAAATGGGGATAGAATCAGAAATGGATAGAGCTATAGGGATTAATAATAGTGAAAGTAATACTAATGAGGGTAATAATTCAGGGGAGAGTGAAAATTTAAAGGTGTATGGGACCCCAACGGTAGGATTAAACGAATTAATCGAAATCCTTAATAAAAAATTTGATGAAAGCAATAAAAATGCGGAAATCCTAAAAACAAGCATCGATAAAAAATTTGAAGAAAGTAGTAAAAATGCGGAAGCCCTTAATAAAAAGAATTTCGAAGAAATTAATAAAAATGCAGAAGCCCTTAATAAAAGATTTGATGAAAGCGATAAAAAATTCGAAGAAATTAATAAAAATGCGGAAATTCTAAAAGCAAGGCTCGATAAAAAATTCGCAGAACAAAATAAAAAGCTCGAGGAAAATAATAAAAAATTAGAAGAACTTAGTGGCAATGTTAGTCAAAATGCGGAGACAATGGACCGAAAATTTAATGAATTTGCGGAGAGATTCGAGAACAAGCTCGAAGAAATTAAATTAAGATCGGATACCACAGCCGAGACAATTAGGACGGAAATGAATGATAAATTAAATAAAATTGAAGAAAATTTCACCGATAAATTAGGTAATAAGTGCGAAGATTTAAGAGAAAATTTAAAAGAAATTGCAAGTAAAGTCGTGGAAGTAGAAAAGGATGTGCAAGAGAGCATTAAAGAAATCGAAATCACCGTAAACAAAAATTTAACTGAAAATCAAATTAACGTAGACGCTCAGATTGATAAGGTAAAGGAAAGTCAAGCTAGATCTAATAATAAAATTCTAGAAATCGAATCACAATGCCAAGAAAATTCACAAAAAATTAACCAATATCAGAAACAAACGGACGAAATGAAAAATAAAGTGACAGAAGTAGATGAAAGATTAAGTAATTTAAAAACAAGGGATGGTAGCATAATAAGGGAACCAGAGATAAGGGATATTAGTTTTACAGGAAAAGAAAGATTCCCAATGCAATTTTTAAGGATCATAAAAGAAGTTAGCGTTAGTTACACACATCAAGGGAACATGTATTGGTTAGATAGATATTTAAAAGATGAAGCATGTGTATGGTGGTTTCTACACCGTAGGGAAGTTAAAAACTTCGAAGATTTTGAAAAAATATTTATGGATAAATATTTTAACGAAATGATACAAGCAAACATCCGAGACAGGTTGGAATTCGGAAAGTTTAAAGGAAAAATTGGGGATGAAGCTATCACATATGTGGAGAACATGATGTTGGAATGTTCAGAGTTAGAACCGCCGATTTTAGAAGCCCAGTTAGTCCAAAAAATCGCTAAGCACTTTCACCCAACTACACTAATTGCTGTTATCACCAGGGGTGTGAAAACAAAGCAGGAATTTGTAAAACTATTGATGGAATTCCGACAGGCAGATGTACGACACATTAATAGTTACGAAGAAAGAAATGGTAATTATAAGGCATCCTATCCACGCGACGAGAGAGAGGGAGAAGTTGTAAACAGGCCTTGGGGACAAATGAATGGGTACAACAGTAGACATTTACCGTTACGTCAGAATAGGGATGTTTACAGAAAACCAGATGTGCGTGCCGACATAAAAAATGGACCAGGGAACCGTTGGGAAGGTCGACAACCTGCAGACAGGGACGGAAGAGGGCAAAAGTGAAAGTTGGAATGGAATGTAGACCTAGCGGATAAGAACAAGGCAACCATAAATACCTTATTCACCGATTTAAAAGATTATTTAGAGGACAATCACGACACAAGCGATATAATTAATGACATTAATAAATGTCCAGAAATTAAGTTAGTTTTTAATGAGTGTGTACAGGTCAGAGCGTTAATCGATACAGGTTGTGAGGTAAATTCGATATCTGAATCTTTCTACAACACAAATAAATTAAATTTAGGAGTTTTTGAAGAATTACCGGTAGCAGGAGTAAAAGTTATTGGAGCATTAGGTCTGCGTTCCAAAAGTGTTAAAAAACAAATTTTCATTAAAGTTAAGTTAGGAACAGAATTAATCGCCGTGCATTTTATAATAGTACCAGAACTAATTCGAGATTGTATACTTGGGTTAGAGTTTTTATCAAGAAATCATGCAATCGTCAATTTTATTAATAATAAGTTAGAAATAGGAAATAAATTAAACTATGGAGTTGGTAGAAAGGAAATTAAATTCGAGGATTCGTCAGAAGTTAATATTGAAAGTTTGAATAATTGCCTACAAATTGAAGAGGATAAATATGAATTTGATATAAACAAAATAAGCAATTTGGAACATGTACCACTTGAGAATAGGCAGCGGTTATACAGCATATTTAATAAATATAAAACAGTTTTCAGCAAAAAACCAGGATTAATTTCAACTTATTACCATAAATTTCAAGTAACTGATAGAACACCATACTGTCAGAGGAGTTGGCCAGTAGCAACTAAGTTTAGAGAAGCCGTTGATGCAGAGATTCAGAGAATGCTAAGTTATGGGATCATCGAGAGAGCGAACAGCGCATACATTAATCCTATAGTACCTGTATGTAAGAAAGATGGGAGCGTAAGGATCTGTTTAGACGCCAGGACTATAAATGCGAGAACCATACCGGATTACGAAGGGATTCGACCAATCCAAGAGTTATTGACAATCGGTAAGAAGATCAGTTGGATGAGTAGTTTAGACCTAACTAGCAGTTTTTGGCAAATCCCGTTGCACGAAGATTGCAAGGATTTCACGGCATTTCTGTACAAAGGATTGTGCTACAGGTACAAAACCGTTCCGTTTGGGTTGAGCACAAGCTTAGCAAGTTTAACGCGAGGTTTGGACTCAATTCTGACGGAAGAAGTTAAAAGGAATTTAATTATGTATGTGGACGACTGTTTATGTATTTCGCAAAACTGGGAAGATCATGTGGACCAATTAGAAAAAATATTAAAGGTATTTCAAGACGCCAACTTAACAGTAAATTTTGAGAAATCTATGTTCTGCAGGAAAGAAATAGATTATCTAGGTTTTGTTATCACCACAGATGGTATCAAACCGCAAGAGCAAAAAATGATGGCAATTCAAAATTTTCCGCGTCCTAAGACACCAAAACAATTAAAAAGCTTTTTAGGATTAACAAATTTCTACCACCGGTTTTCAAAAAATTACGCACAAACAACAGCTCCATTACAAGGACTACTGAAGAAAGGAACAAAATTTAAATGGACAGATAGTATTAACCAGAGTTTTTTAGCTGTAAAGGAGGAATTTATTGAGGCTGTAACGTTAAAGCACCCAAATATGGAAAAGATGTTTTACTTACAGACAGATGCGTCCGATATTGCGTCAGGAGCACAACTGTACCAACTCGATGACCAGAATAACATTGCTGTAGTAGGATTTACAAGCAGAACATTTAAAGGGGCTGAGAGATTTTATAGCACTGCCGAAAAAGAATTGTATAGTGTAGTATTAGGATTAAGGAAATTTAGGAATTATTTATTAGGAAGAAAAATAACCGTTATAACTGACAATAAGGCGATCACTTTCATTAACCAATGCAAACTACTTAACGCTAGAATGACGAGGTGGATCTTATTAATTCAGGAGTATAACATCCAAATTCGACACTGCAAGGGAAAAGAAAATATTGTTGCAGATACATTGAGCAGATTCCCAGAGGATGGAGAATGTTCACAAGAAAATGGGGAGGACCGACTTGTACAAATCCAATTAGTGTTACAGAAGTTTAATCCAGAAGTGGGCGAACAGTTACAAAATATAGAAGTTTTACAGAAGAAGGATACAAAATTTAGGAATATAGTAGGTAAATTAGAAGAAAATGATCCAAAAATTTTAGAATGTTATAAATTGTTTGAAAAAAAATTATTTCGCAAGGAAAGAGGAATGTGGAAATTAATGATTCCAGAAAAATTCATTGAAGTATTAATTAAGGAAATTCATGAAATTTGCGGACATATAGGAATAAGCAAATGTTACCATAATTTTAAGGAAGATTTCACGGGAGACAAAGTCGCTAAAAAGGTCAGGGATATAATAATTAAATGTTTACGATGTCAAAAATGTAAACATGACAACAAAGGTAGAAACGCAGAACTTACGCCTATTATACCAAAAGGTAAGGGTGAACTAGTGTGTGTAGACTATTACGGACCATTGCCTCGGTCAGTCTACGGGTCAAGGTACATCTTTGTAGTGATTGACGCATTTTCTAAATACACAAAATTGTATAAGGTAAAAAACACAACAACCGTAACAACATTAAATCAAATCAGGAAATACATTAAAGAAGTCCAATTACCAAAATACATACTTTCGGATAATGGTACACAATTTACATCCAAAAAATGGACAGAAGGGTTACAAGAACTGGGAATTAGACAAAGAACCGTTGCAATACGAAATCCACAAAGCAACTTGGCGGAGAGAGTAATGCGAAATCTAGGTCAACTTTTCAGGATCCTGTTACCTGACAATCACCAAGAATGGGGAAGGCTACTTGAAACTGTGGAAAGTTTCATGAACGAATCATACCATGATACAATTGAGTCAACACCATTAGAAGTACAATTTAATACACGTCCGACACGAATTTGGAAAAAATATTTAATTAATCCAGGCAACACAGAAACAAACGACATTGACCACGGAGAAATATACTTACGAATTAAAAATAAAAGGGAAAAATTCGCTAAGAAGTTCAATGAACTACATCCACCAACCGAATATCAGATAAATGATTTAGTACTAGTAAGAGCTTGTATTCCGTCAAGCACAATTGAAAAACGATATCACAAGTTCTGTGAACTATATGAAGGACCATACACCGTAATCTCTAAGATAGGAAAAACTACTTATAAGTTAGCTAGTATTAAAAATAATAAAACTCACATCCGAGGTATATTTAATTGTAGATTATTAAAAAGGTTTCATAATTAATTAGAGAGTTAAGTAAACAAAAATAAACGAATTTAACTGTAAAATAAAATGTAAACAAACACATGTCCTACAGTTGAAGAGGGTCAAGGGAACAATGTTAATTGGGGTTTACAAGAAGGGTTTGTTGACGTGGGATTCTAGACAATGCCATTGTTAAGAAAAAAGGTTGACCGCAGTTTAGGTCATAAAGTCATTTAAAGGGACAGTAATTCTAGTGGGTTTTTAAATGAGAGTAAGAGTAGGTCATAAAGTCATTTAAAGGGACAGTAATTCTAATGGGTTTTTAAATGAGAGTAAGAGTAGGTCATAGTCCATGTTACGATATGTATATGTGTATTATTAAAATAAGTTTAGTGTAAAGGTGTATCAAAAGCAAATTTTATCATTAATTATGCAATTAACATAAAATTTCTTGGGACTTATGTAACGTTGAGAAGCCCTAAGTAAAAGCTTTGTCCAATTCAAAATGTTTAAACCTTGTCAGTTAGAAATAAATGTCAAACATAAGCGTCACTCCAACACATAATAAATTTTGTTAAAGGATTTCTAAGGAAACAATACTTCGAAACTACAAAATTATTGAAAGGGCGAGGGCAGCGTGACAAATTAAATAGGAAGAGTTGAGTTATGTAATGTGACAACATGGGAAATTAGAAAGTTTGTGTACGCCCAAGTTAACAAAAGAAAAAGAGACAAAAAACTAGGCAGAGGTACGTTGAACTCAGCTAAGAAACAAGATTTAACGAACTTTGAAAGACGGTTAGAGTTTGAAAAATCAAATCCAACCAACCAAAAAGAAGCGTCATCCAGAAATAAGCGAAGAAGGGGTAAAACGGGAAAACTCTGCGTAAGAATTCAAAAATCAGAAAAAGCAGTGAAGAACGAGCGTCGCAAGGGAGAGGAACTAGGAACAGGGCGAAGTTCGCCAAATCGTCGTAAAGTTGAAGAAAAGTTTTAAGTCATCGAATTATATTAAAATCATCGTAAAGTTAAAGAAGAGTTTTGATTAATTGACCAAGAATTCAAGCAACAGAGTGAGGTAGTTCAAGCTTCGAGATCGTCAAAGTGCCTATAAATTGGATTAAGTTTCTTGTGATATCTGCCATAAGTTCGAGGGATCATCTCACCTGTAAAACTCCAAGAAGACATCATTCCATGCTACTGAACCACGATAAGTTATCTGATTAGTTATTGTAGTTTTTACTTCAGGTTACCAAAGAAACCACGCCCCACTTTAAATAAAATCTGAGCTAGGCCGAGAGCCATTTAAACTTAAATTTTCAAAGAGCAATCAAAGTAACTTCATTATATAATTGGTAAATTATACCTGGCGCCCAACAAATCAATAAAACAATTGAGATATTAAAATATAAAGACTAAATTAAATTTACAATTAATGATACGATTTTGATGCACCTAATAATAATAAAATTGCTATGTTCTAGAATTAAGTATTTCATTGTGTTATAAATGTTTATGTCTAGTTTAAGTTGAATGGATGAGATTTAGTGATAAGATGAATAAATTTGAATACTCATATGTGCATCAATTAATTTGAAGATTTTAATTAATTCAACTGTTATATATTGGCACCCAACTTTAGGTGCAAATTGTATTTTAAAGAATAAATAATTTAAATATGATAACGTAGTTGTGTTTTAATCAAAGTAATTAATTAAAAATAAATAACAAAGGTTATAATAGTGATATACATAATTACGAGTTTTTATAAAACTTTTATAACAACTGTTTTTAACAAACTTACACTGCCAATACAGTTTCGTATTTCCTATAAGACCCAAAAACCATCTTTTGAGCATTACATTTAAAGGGTCTGCTTTTATTACATTGTATTACTGTGCTGGGTAAGCACCATGATGACGTCCATCAACTTGTATTGATTTTGACTATTTAAAACGTATTTAGAGGCACGACTTTACGAACTTGAAACTGTAAGAAATTGTTTAGATTTATGCTCGTATCCAACACATGTACGGGAAATCATTACGTGATTGGACATAATTTCTAGAATATATTGGACAGGTTTATATTTTTACATTCTCGCATAGGCCTATACTTAGTAGAAAGAAAGTTTTGCTATGTTTCGAGACATGACCAAAATACCGCCATATACCAAATTTGATTGAAATAAATCCACTAGTTTGGGCTGTAGAGCACTACAGACGGACACAATTTAAAAACCAATATTTTGGATTCAAAAGACCACAAATCATATCCGCAAAAAACTCAATATTCATTGTATTGACACATCACATATTTTTGATACATTACATATATGTTATGAAATAAAACAAAAGTTAAATTTAAGGAAACATACGGCACATTAAAATGTGATTATTACACTACCATATGATCACAATACACTTGCTTCATTTGCATGATATTTATTCAACAAGGTAGACAAGGTATTTTAATTGTTGATCAGCTGTTAGTATTGCCAACCTTTAAAATTTATATTTCTTAACAGTTATTATAAAATCAAATTTTAAATACATTAATGTAGGTATTATTTTGTTTTATTTGTGTAAATTAATTAGAAAAAAAAAACATTCAATCTTATTGAGCACTGTGGTGAAATTCACAATAATAATTGGAATTTGCCCCTATTCACAATCACTAGAAACTTAATAAAACACAATTATCTGGTTAATTGTTCTTTATTAACTAGATAATATTAAAGGGCATTAAGTGGAAATAATTAATAAAGAACAATTAACCAGATAATTGTGTTTTATTAAGTTTCTAGTGATTGTGAATAGGGGCAAATTCGAATTATTATTGAAAAAAAAAACATTGTTTTATGAAATTATTTTAAGTAATTAACGTTATTTTTTGTTTGGAATAAATGATTATTAGGTATTATATCGATTTATTAAAGTTCGTATTTATTTTTTAGACTTTGTTTACATCAATTTATTCAGTATTAAATACAAATTCCAGAACTCACAGAAATAATTGTTCTTTCTAGACTAACCTTAGGTGCTGTAGAAAACTACCAAGAAACTATGTTTTCAGGTTTTCGTTGATTATGCTGTGACGTTTAAAATTTTTTAAAGAATAATTTATTTACCGTTAAAAGAGAAAACGGTTGTTTCTTGTAAGTTTTTTTGTAAAATTAAGGATATTAGAGATATTCAATGTTAAACAATTTAAATGGTCGCCATTTTTAATGAGTTGAGAAAATCAATTGATATTTTTATCAATTTTAATGTTTATACCACTAAATAGAATACAAAAATTCAACTCCATATTTTTTGCTGTTCAAGAGATATGATTTTTAATTTAAAACACAAAATGTACAGTAGGTAGACCACTAACCATTTTATGACAAATGTTCATATAAACTTTTTTCTTTATTTTCACCAATAGAAGACGTCCCTGAAAGTTTCTCTGTTTTTTTCTTGTGACACCCTATATAATAATTAAATTGTATAATAATAGACATTATGAAAAAAAAAACCTTATTTATATTTTCTACAAAAATGATAAAAAAAGATATTGCATATAGTTTTCCACTATTTTTAATTAATTATTATTTCGTAATATTATTAAATAAATAATTACAAGATTACCCTCAAACATTGCTTATAAAATATAATCTAGATGTTTCACTCAGGTACATTTCATTTCAACTTTTTCTTTTGTTTAGACGTCCACGTTGGGCGTTGTTTCTTATTTTTGCCATAAAGCCTCCATTAGATGTTCTAAACTGATAAATTGAATAAACACTTCTAAATCTCTACCAATTTAATATAAAATCCTTAGTTAAGCCAAGAAAGAAACAAGATTTAAAAGTGATTTACTAAAGTAAACAAAGGACGCTCTTTCGCTTATCCCCCTGGTAATATATTCGTTGAACTCACTGCCAAAAATGCTTATTTTATTAAAGGCAGTGTTAAAATATTTCAAAACATGTTTAGTCCATTTGATGACAAATTTTACACATTAGAATAACAAACTAAATCAATAAATGATGTACATACAATTTTATACAAAAATAAAATATGTGCATGACGTCATAAGAGAATTTACATTTTAAAAACTTTCTGAATATTCTGTACATAGCACATGACTTTTGACTGGCTCTGTAGTAATGCTGACTTGAATTGGCTTGGTAATGCCAATTCTACAAAATGCTGTTTGTTCCATGTCTATATTTTTGAACACCCTGTACACGGAGTTTTTAATAGCATTTCTAATATATACAGGGGGAACAAATGTGAATTTTTCACAAAAATCATGAAGTAAATTTTTATCATAGTTTTATACTTTTCTACCAATTGTCATAGTATAAATAACAACTATGCAAAATTAAAATTAAACGTTGGCTATTAGTTTTCGTTTATTCGGTAGATTTAAAATTTAAAATCAAGAAAATAAAAAAAAAACTCTTATATTCTCTTCCAAGCGTTCCAGCAAGATTTAAACGTAAGGAAATAAACGTAAAAGCATGCAAACGATTTGGCACTGAGAGTAGGGCAGGAAGATCTGGGCTAACCTTGATGTACTGGTGGAGCCAGTGAAGTGGAATTACATGATTATTTAATCTCGCAGCATGGGTGTATAGTATACCACAGCACTCTGGACAAATTGTATGATTTAAAAACTGAGATTAGCTGTAAGTTCAATGATATATTACAGTATATATTGAAATTGATGATTTTTTTATAAGAATTGATTGATGTTTAAAACCTTTGTGTTACTTATTTTGAAATTGAATTATTTTTTCATTGATTAGTTCTATATTTAGGGAATTATTTTAAATGGGTTTTGTTTGTCAAATTTAAGATTTTCCAATGATATAATTTTGGTGGAGAATACATAATAAATCTTCAAAGAATGCTTCACAACTTAGCAAGACTTATGAGAAATAAAATGTAAGATAAAAAATAAATAAAATAAAATTATTTAAGGTGTTAATATTTAGTTCACATTGGTCATTTTATCAGAGAGATAATAAGGAGATGGTTACTGAAACTAATCTAGCTTTAATGAAGTACTGGTTTCTCAGGAGAACTGTTAAGTTCACTACTAATGTGAACTGGATAGGAAGTTGGTACTGAGCTGTGAATATCCAGCTAGTCTGAGTGGATGCCAACTTGGGTAATCGCAAGTAACCTTGATTGGAGACTGGAGATAACGCTGGAAGAATGATAAGGAGTATGCTCGGAGTGAAGAGACAGAGTGGACAGTAAGAAGATCCTGATCTTGAAGAACAAGACGAAAGAACCACTATTTTTAAGATGAAAGTGAGCGGGGTAGGCCCTACGTGGTTTCAATGAAGGACTAGCGTTGAGGCAAAGTATGGACTGAATAGATTACCAAGTATAACCAGAGGAATAAATAAAAATCAGCTCTCAGGTGGAGGTAGGGAATAGTGGAGAAAGTAGGAGAAAAATAGTTATAGAGAAAAAGGTATTTCTTGGTGTCGTTTAAATGCAAAAACAGGTTGATCACGTTATAAGAAATGGAAGGTAAGAACATAAAATAAAGAAGCCAGAGAAATAGTGTTAGAGTCATAATATAACAAAATTTGATGAGGAGATATCTGGAAGGAAACATGAAAGAGATGGGTATAATCCAATAGTACATGAAAAAGTTGTAAATCCAGCTAGAGACCTCGGGTTTGCCACAACATACTATAGGTAAACCCTTGTGTGTGAAGACTGTAATAGTAATGGCAGAGAATGTGTATTTGTAGTATTGGTATAATACGGTATTTAGCAAAAATATCAATATGACGGAAACAGTTTTTCGTTCATTTCTCTTTTATTATTAAACTCTAACCCACAAATTTGCAGATTTCAACTCTCCATGTAATGGTACAGAACAGGGCATATATATAGGCTTTGCGATGACAAATAGAAAAGTTGTTGCGAAAAATAATAATTTTAAACTCTGACCTCCCGAAATATATATATATTCGGATAGTTACGAGTTCTAAAACCATTTTACCGACACATACAGGCGGGAGAATGAAACAATCAAAGCGAGCGTGGAAAGTTTAATACATACACAGAGCCTATCCGACGTCAAGAAAGTAACTACTATGTGTCCCAAAAGCCCCCCCCCCCTATTATTTTTTTATTAATGGAATAGACAGATTTGCTTTGGAGAAAGTTTAGATAACGAAAGGAGGAGTTTTTTAAAGTAACAAAATTTTCAACCCTTACCCCCCAAAATGGGGTAGTTTGGGAGTAAGTCAAGAATTTTAAATAGCAACCCCTATTGACTGATACCTCATTTAAAGGTCTTTTAAAAATAAGAAAGAAAAAAATAATAGGAGGTGTGGGAATTTTGGGACACTTGGTATATGCAGAATTCCAGGTAATTTGTTTAACAACTGTTTTAAGCAAACCTACCCTACTGGATAAGACCCCGTTATCTAGCAATACAATTTAATATATTCTACAATGCCCAAGAAAGCAAATTTTGGACATTACAATTAGAGGATCTGATTGTATTCCAATGTATGGCGGGACTGGTAAGTACCATGATGGCTACCATCAATTAGTTTTATTTGTTTCAAAAATACCAATGAAAATTTCTGTATTCGTTGACCTACAGCGGTTTATCAACTGTATGTAAATAATCGCAGAAAATTATTTAATATGTTCGTGAATTATTCTCTGTTTCGGACAGAAACAAGATTAACTCAAAATTACCGGCAATTTTTATTTGGTTCCATAGGGAAAATATTTGAATAATATCAATAAAATTTAATGGATTATTTGTATATTTATGCTTTGGCAAATATCCAAAATTTTCTTGAGTTCAATAAAAAGAAAGACCACCAACGCCATCTTGTTTTGGCTCTGAGTTTAGCAGATGTGCTTGTGGTCGCAGTGATGTAAACATGTCTTATACACGTGGCATGAAAGGGACTTGTTTATGGTGTTGTTTAAATTAAAGTGAGCTATATTGACGAAAGAATTGAAGAATCCCAAGCCAATTTTTAATGATAAATTGTCAAACACTTTGATAAGATTAACATTTATAAAAGCTTTTTGGAGACTTTAATGATGTGAGATAATTTATTATACGGAAACTCAGATTATTGAGAACTCCCACATTGAAACGTTGGAAAATTTATACCGAGAATAGAGGAAGTTACGTGTTGAGAAAATCAGGTTTTTTGGTTGAATTTCAGTTTTTACGTTCAATGAGAACGTAAAATTACGTTATTTTGTAATTATATCTGTCTGTCTCCGGTCGTCTGTTGTATGCACATTTTTTTAAAATGAATACATGAGTGGGAAAATTTTAATCAAATGTGGTGTCTAGGGATTTTTTTTTCTTTCTTTTTTTTTCCCTTTCCATACTTTTTTTTATAACTCAAACTTTCAGGGAAGCTGTCAATTAAAAAAAAAAAAAAAAAAAAAAAAAACATCAATTTTGCTCAAGTATAACCTCTAAGGTCCATCTTAGAGGCCAATACAAAAAAGTATTGGTTTCCATCTCTCCAAAAATGCTTGTTCGTAAGTTATCAGAAAAAACAATAAATCGGTAACAGTGTTGTTAAGAAATACGTAATTTCTCAAAATGAACGCTACCAATTTCGTTGACATCTTAGTCAAATTTGAAGTAAATTAATCCGACACCGAATTACGTAACAAGCCGCTAAGGATTTTTTTTTTAAATTGCATGATTAGAAAACATAAGTAATGTTAAACTCCTTGCAGAAAAAAAAAATGTTAAAAATTGAAATTACTATTTTCAAACAAAAATGGAGGTAGATAGAGCATAATTTGAGAAAAAAGCAGTAGTATACCCAAGAGAGACACTGGATTGGAACTCGGGGAGGAAATCTAGAATGGAAAACCTACAAAACGTGGAGTCGCTAAATGGAGGAGGAGATTGGGAAGGCATGGAATATCATTAAGTCTAATTCACCAAGGATCTGATGCTTAGTAATTACATCTTGAAATTTAGAAAAGTAACTCCATTTTATACTATTGATTTATATATTTTTATTATATACGATAATATATATAATAGATTTTATTATTTCAAATTTCATTCAAGCATTGATATCTTTCTTAGTGTGGAATAATTCATAGATAATTTTTACCAGAAGGGTGTTAAACAAGTTATAAAGGTTTTATTCGACTTAAACTTTTTTCAAATAATATAATTTAATTTTAATAATAACTCTGAAGAGAAAACAGTTTTATAAATCATATCATGCTTCAACACATGTCTGGGAAACATTTTAATGTCATAGTTGTGGAAAACAGACAAACATATGGCCTGTCATTTGAACAGTGATTTGATTTGAGGTTAGTACTCGTAGGCTTTAGGATATAATTCAAAAATTAATTGATGAAGAACAATTTAGCAGTTACAAATAATTTGTGCGCAAATTCCCACGTACTCTAGCTAGATTTCACCATACTCTACACCTCTCTTCAACTAGTCTTGGGTTAGTATCTTTCTTCTTTTTTTTTTAGGTCACTGTTGATCATTTCTTCTCTTTTCTGACCCTGACCAATTAGACTACTCAAGGTTTGAGGTTTCTATTTTACCATTTTTCTTCTATTTTTTATATCATGCTTGATAAAAGTTCCTTTCTAGCACTTAAAGAACAATAAAAATAAATACAATTAATTGTCCAACCATTGGATAAGAATTAGTAACAGTGTTAATTATCATATATTTCAACAGACCGTGAAAAGCCTAAGTCTGCAGTCGAATAATATGTGGTCAGTAATGAACTCACTGAACTATTTGAGCTCACTCAAGGATGTGAAGCACGGTGACGGACTGAATTCTCAATTACAGGTTAGAAAACGTATAATTAGTAGCTCAGCTGTGCTTAATAATAAGTCACAAATAGCGGCAAATGCTGATAACATAGGAATCGTAGCCCGATGAATTGCAGTTGCGAGAATAATATGTAACAAGCCTGAAAACAACCACGTAAATTTATTTAAAATAAAGTTCAAGGTCTATTCAATTTAGGTGAAACAAATTTTATAAAATAAAACTAACTATAGAAGTATTTGTATTGTATAGAAACAGTAACTATGTACGAAAATATAGGGATGGAGGTGGGAGGCAGAGATAACAAGATGGATAACTTTAGTGAATAGACTATTGTGCGCTCATCTCTTACTTTAGGTCAAATTATATCCACATTCAGACCAAAATGAGCATATACAAGACTACAGTGCGACCCGTCAAATAATATGGTAACGAAATCAGAATAACGCAATGAGCACCGGCATTCTTGAAGATATTAAAAAAGAAGGTCCTGATAAGCATCCAGGGTTTGGGTATTGGACAATAGTAAATAATAATGAGATATACTATTAACCAAAGAACCAACGATATCAATATACATAAAACAAATGAGGATGTAATGAACGAGCCATGTGAGAACTACAACAAAAGAACTCCAAAAAATGTCCATACAGAAAATATGGAAGGTACAGATCCAAGAGACTATCCAAAGAAGAAAGGAGAAGCAGTTGTAGCGGATGCAATAGAATTGCTAGGAGTGCAAGAATATAGGGACTTTATTGTGGATGGAGAACAAAATTTTAGGCAGGACAGAGGAGTCTGAGTTCCGATTTCGGGTTGTGGCGCCACATGAAGAATTGAATGAACAGTATAGTGGCTGTAACTCATCCTTCCTTAACAATATTCGTACCAAGTTACCTCCCCTTCCTCAAGATGCTGGATCAACACCAAAACTCAGGATAGGGATTAAACTAAGGACCTCTCACCCTTAAGGAAATCCTAGATTTATTTACAAGACAACACTATATGCTAGTTCATTTACTAAGCATATGTATAATTTAATGTATAATTTAATAGACAAAAATATAACTAAAAATGAAAATTCAACAGTAATATATAAAACCTATATTTTTTACTAACCTTTATATCTGGACGAAAAATGAGTGTAGAAAATTGTGTAAATTAGTTGAAAACAGTTAATATTCTTCGCAAATACTTTTATTTTCTAGCGAACTAAAGATGCTTTATCAAGCATCATTAGCAGAAGATAAACTTGTTGTCATACACCCCTTCCTCTCTCCATCATCCTCAGACAATGCATTTCTTAAGTGATAAAGTAACGGCTTAATTAAACGAGTTTTCTTTTGTTTCAGTATATAATTTAAGAAATATAAAAAGTATCCTGAAATATATTAATTTATAGAAACAAAATGTCACATTTAAATATCTGTTAATTAAAACGAGTCTTGTCTTATGAAACTGTCTTTTGTTTACACCTTCATATATTTTAATTTGTTTTTATACGTTAATTAACAAAGTTGCTAACAGAAAATCAGATTTTACTCTCTTCCTCGTGGCTGAAAAAAGGTCATATTTTTATGCTTTATGCACATAAAACCCTAGATAATACATTAGCTAAATATATAAGATAATGCTAATGAAATTTGGAGCTTACAAAAATAAGGGGAGTACCCCATTAAAACTTATTTGTACCCCCTACGATTCAAAAGTTAGCTATTGTAACATTTTAGCTGGGAATCAAATATTTGTAGGCCTATCAAACGTTTAATTATCTGAACATCAAGTGCCTGTAATTCCTATACAGCTAAAGATTTAAAAAACACCCAAGAATAAAACATTCTTAAAATATTGTTTTACCTGAAAACCCATAAAATACATGGTGTTCCATAACACATTTCAAAGTTGGTCGACATGTTGGCAAATGACGGCAATTTTTAACATTTTACAAAATGTAATATTAAACTTTATTGAAAAGAAAAGAAGGTTCCCCATTGTTTTCTATGAAATTTAAAATTCAAAAGTTAGCTATTGTGACATTTTTGGTGGAACACCCATTATGTAACTGTTACTCAAAATTAATATCAGGTATTTTTAAATTGCAGCGGTAATTCATTCTTATCTAGAATCTATGTGTACACTATGATAATAGATAATTCTGTGAAGCTTGGCCAACTGCACTAAAGTCAAAGTTGGAAAATGATCTGATTGCAAAACAGTAAAAGAAATTCACATCCTTCTTTTAAATATTTCTAAAATGAAAAATAGCTTCAAATAGTTCAATTTGTCAAATATATTTTAATGTTTGAAATGATTAGTATTTGTATTAAAACAAACATCCGTCCAGTTGAAACAAAACACAAAAACAAATAGACTCGTGTAGGTTCCCTAAGTCTACGTCATTGTGCACAATAAGAGTTCATTGCTGAGGGGAAGTTGAAAGTTTTTGAATTAATCATTTACAGCGCCAGGGATTTGGCTGTAATACAATTTGGCGAAAGCCGAGGTTTAAGTTTTTTTTTCTTTCCGAGACACATTTTAACCCATTAAAAATTAACTATATTTCCAAGACTAGCTTTTCTTTCCTGAATTTTAAGATGGTACTTCTTGTCCGTGGATTCACCACCAGAAACTGTTTTTACATTTAATACAAACTGTATGTTTTTTAGTTTTACTTTATCATATCTACACAGTATAAAAAGTTATTTGATGGGTAAAAAAAAAATCATAATGGGTATATAAGTTGTGAAGTCCTCTGCGCGTTATAAATAATTTAGAATATGTCTGTGTGTTATCTGTCCTTTGTCTCCGCATTATATTACAGCCCAAAGCAGCCAAACGATTTTGATAAAAATTGGTACATTGGCCGACTTTTGTTAATTTATTCAAATTCAAAAAAAATATACAACTTAAATTTAGAGTTAACTGCATATAAAACCAAAACTAAAATCCAGTTTATCAAAATCGGCTCTCACGTTGTTCTTCAAATATTTGTTAAATGGTACCCCTAAGGACCGTATATATGTTGGTTGTGTCTCTTACTGGTATGAGGCTAAATCTGTTCCAGTTTTATCTTACGTATTGTTGATCTCTCGAATGAATGAGTAAGTATTGGATGATTACACTCGTTTAGAGAGAAATTTTCTAATTTAGGCTTAAAGGACTTAGTTGACATGTATAAAATTTTGGTTCTTAGTATCCAACGTATATAACTGTAAATTATTCTGTGACGTAGAGTTTGTACTGAGAAAACATAAAAGATCAGACAGGATAATTGTATATTTATACATTTGATTGAATAAAATATTTAGAGACTATTGATATCTGTTACTATATAAGTAGATTTTAAATTTTCAAGCACTGAAGTGAGTATTTGTCTCACGAATAGTGAGTATGAACTTAACAATTCCTAGGGACCATACATATTTTTATGTTTGACTGGCCTATTGTCGAACTGCTTCAATTCATTTTCTCCACCAATTTTAATGTTTTGTACTCTTAAAATATTTAATTCTATCAAAAACGAAGTATTACTGCCTCATCTACAGACTAAGTGGTTATAAAGTCATTGACATCAGTCCAGTACCGCTGGCGGATTTTCTAAAGTAATAGCGTTGTACTTTTAACATTGGCTCATATGGAAGCTAAAAATTACAGGTAAAAACTGCTTTCATATTTCCTATCCGGTCTCTCTTGACCAACTTTTATTCTTTCCGACCCTTACGCTATTAGAGTAATCGAGCACTAGGTTTTTTTTTGTCTTCTTTTTTACTAGGTGATTGAAAGGTTTTTCACCTTTAAACAACAAAAAATCCAAAGAAGAAGAAAAAACTATTTTCTAAACTGCAATATACACAATCCCTAAGCGTATTTTATAATTTATGGGTCCAAAATAAAAATAAAAATTAAAAATATCAATTCTTGTGAAAATGCCCAAAATAGAACGGTATTACACTATACGCGACGAATCAAGTCCGTTGGATAATAGCCAATGGGATAGCAAGAGTAGAGTTGATTTGAACAGCTCCCTGTACGAGTCTACCGACGGCGACGTTCTGCAATGGTAATAAGTAAAAGTAAATAAGTAGTTTGTTAAGAAATGAAAGATATTTGTTTGTTAATAATTTAAAAAATTGAAGCCCAACTCATACATTAACATCATTTTAATGTTACTGACATATTTATTTCATTTTTCCTTTAACGGTTATAATTATTTCTTCTGTAATAAAAGTGACCCAGTACAATAATAAATATTAGAATATTATACTATAGGATATTTTACAGCCTAAATATTATATTCTTATATAACGTCTGAATGTCTTAAATAACGTGAATGAATATTGCATTTTATTTTAATATGATATAACTCATAAATGATATTAAAATTTTTTTCATAACCGAGTTTAATAAGAATCTCAATTCACGATATTATAAGAGTGCAAAAAAAACATTTAATATTAATATTATTATTTATTTACATCTGTTACCGGAAATTTACCTAGGCATTATATACATTGCCTGAGCATATTTTGTAAAGTATAGATCTTTACTCACTTTGCCGAGGTATTGTGTATAATGACTAGGCATTTTGTAAAATGTGTACAGTTCTCCATGCAAAGTATTAAATAAACATATTTGCTCAGAAAATTTTATATTTGCAACATAAAAATATATGAAGTGGAGAAAATAGGATGTGCGTGAACTAAATATTTCCTGCTGTAAATGAACCCATCCTAACCTGAAAGCCACGAAAAACTGATATTCCAAACTCTACCTGAAGTGCAACGGGCTATCTATAGAATGCCTAGACAGTGCAAACAATGCCTGATTTTACATATTGCTGATCAAATATGTAAACCGAAATATAAAAACCTATTCATTATAATTGCATGTAGGTATATATTTATACGTATGAGTAGATGGTAAAGATGTAAAACATGTGATGGTCACTATTTTACTATGAGATCCTCAAAAAAGTTGGTTTCTTTGGTCTTGTAAGAAATATTAATTTGTATTGTTAGATCAAGGATTGTTTGTTTAAAATAATTAATACAGAAGTTTTCAGAACCTCAAATTGTGTTTACAATTGCAATTCATTTCTTGACATACCGTAGGCCCTAGAGAGTCAAGTAGAAATTAAAAATCCATTTTCAAATCTTAATTTTTAGAGCCGATATCGTGGTTACATACAGATTGTAATGACGACAAACGGATGGAATATCGAAAATCGCTTTTTTGATTGTTTTATGAGGCAATGAAAGGTAAAGATAAGTAAAAAAAACAGGGGATTGGTAAGTTGAAATATTTGGCGATTACCAAACATACCCTATACTTCGTATACAGGGTAGGTAAAAATGCAAAACTTATGAACGAAATGAGATATCCAAAGTTATTTTATTAAATTGATTATCTTTGTAGGAAACTAATAAAACATTATGTGAAATATAACAATGAAACTGTAACCGGGTTGGGTTTTGCATCTAATTACACCACAGGTTTACTGGGCTTAACATAGCGCTACTAATGTGTTGGTGAGGTAGGAGCGTTGTTTAAAGTAACGTTAATGAATTTAAAGTTATCGCCTTCCTGGAAAATCTTAAAATAATTCAATATTACTTAGCATATTTACATAACTATTCTTTTGTTGACGAGGGAAAGATTATCTTTTACTTGTTTAAAAGCGAAAAACTTTTCCGTCATAATCGCCTTATAAAAATAAAATCCCTAGATGAAGGTGGTTTTAAAGTAATAGAAATAAAAGGATCAAAGAATGGTTTCTAGTAGGACAACAGGGAGTTGTGGACTTGAGATTTTTCTTGTGGTTTAAAAACATGGGCATTACGACTTAAGAAAACAAGATTTTAAAATAGAAACCCGTAGCTCTCGAATACTTTAATACCATCAGTGTCGGAAGGGACATAAGATGAAAATGCAGGATCTAACCCAAGACTTGGAGTGTAGATCCTGCTAGGGAAAACACGATTGTCCTCATTGTAAGACAGAACAATACCCAGAGCCCCTGAGGGATGGAAGGAAAGACAAATTTATATCAATACCTTATCTCTAAATTCAATATGGCGTTGACTACAAGTCATAAATCTTCAGTTTACAAAGTTATTCTCAGTTTAACAACAATCACAGTCAAACACGTTTTGGTCTTAATAGACATTTTCTACGTAATTTCACAAGTATTCATAAAAATGGAACCTTTAAAATATTATATTGGATTAGTTTTACCTACAATTAGTATTATTTTATTCAAATAAATTTATTTTCAGCAGTGTATGTATAAGTGAAATAATGTAGGTACAGTGGTAATGTCTGTTAAGCAAAACGTTTAGTTTGTAAAGTTTTGTTAATGTGAATATTGTAAATAATTATAATGTATCTATAATTTTCTTTGTACAATGTTGGAGCTATTAAATCTCGTTTTGGGGTAATGTCTTTTCCCTTATTTTTCTTATTTTTGTGTGTGATATATTTGTGGATATCGATCGACGTTAACACTGAGAACTGAACAGATCTTTATTGGACTATTACTCAACGAGTCGAGATATTTTTCAAATCGTAGTTCCAAACCTTATGCAAAGTTTAAGGTAAACAATTTACCACTTTAACTGTTAGGAAGACTTTTCGGTAATTTGTATTTATATCGAATTAAATATTTAATTATAAACTCTACAAAGAACTGGTTTTGGTTGTTCAAACTGGTTATGGTTCAAGCTGGAAGATGCAAAACCCATAGACATATTTAAAGAAAGGATAAGGAGAAACGTCACAAGAAAGTACTTGAAGATCAGACAGGTGACTGAAGAAGTACTCAAGAATGACTTATGACGTTGAGTAGATATCGAGGGAGCCTATGAGGAAAATCAAGGAAGAAGTGACTGAATGGTGTATTAAGGAGGATCTGATAAGGCTGTGAACGAATCGAAAATAGAAGTGATTGGATAATATTGAGAGGTATCTGAGGAGGCTGTGTGGGAAACCAGGAAAGAAGCGACTAGATAATGTTGACGAAGAGCTAAGGAGGTTGTTAGGGAAACCAATGAAGAAGAGACTAGATGAAGTTGAGGAGAACCAAGGGGGGACCCGAGGAAAATGTGAGAAAATCAAGGTAGAAGTGACTGAATGATAGTGTTGAGGACTTGAGGAAGCTGTGAGGAAAAGCAAGGAAGAAGCGACTCAATGGGGTTGAGGAGTACCAGAGGAGACTGTAAGTTAAACCAAGGAAGAAGTGATTGGATGAGGTTGAGGAGGACCTGAGAAAGCTGTGAAGAAAACCAAGCTAGAAGTGGTGGAACGATCTTGTTGAGGACATGATGAGGCTGTGAGGAAAAGCAAGGAAGAAGTGACTCGATGAGGTTGAGGAGGACCAGAGAAGACTGTAAGGCAAATCAAGGAAAAAGTGATTGGGTGAGGTTGAGGAGGACCTGAGAAGGCTGTGAAGTAAACCAAGGTAGAAGTGACGGAACGATGTTGTTGAGGATATGAGGATTCTGTGAGGTAAAGCAAGGTAGAAGTGAATGGATGATGTTAAGGAGGACCTGAGGAGATTGTAGGGTAAAACAAGGAAGAATGGATTGGACGAGGTTGAGGAGGACCTGAGAAGACTGTGAAAAAAACCAAGGTAGAAGTGACGGAACGATGTTGCTGAGGACATAGGAGGCTGTGAGGAAAAGCAAGAAGATGTGAATGGATGATGTTGAGGAGGACCTGAGGTGGAGTAAGTGAGACGCTGGAGACGGAGTGCTGTGCCACAGACGGAAGTTGATTTTTGTGTATACCAAGACCGACCTAGAGATGTATCGCCATGATATAAGGTATGGTATATACTAATAATATTGTTCCATTCATATCTAGTTTGCACGTCTCTCAAATAGATATCCCCACAAACGAATTATAAATAAAAAATGGAGAAGGGGACATATTATACGATGTCCGTAATGAATGGAAATATAATTACTCTTAGCAACGGCAGGAGTAATTATTTAATAATTTCCTGTGACAGCAATCCTGTGATATTTAACGAATTTTTATTAGAAAATAGCTTTTGCAGTAGACATCATATTAAGGCTGTCCTTTTGGAAATTTCATTACATAAACGTAGCTGAAATTATATATTTACCTGTGGATATACTACTACTTTTTATCATTTATTTAAATCATTTGTATCTACATTAGGAATGTTTTAATTAAAATGAGTAATTGTTCCGTCTTTCCAATCTTCGTTAATCTCACTTTTTATGAAGTGTTTCGAATATACTACATCCTCAAAACACTTAATAAGTATTATTAAGTATTTTGCGAATAGAATATATCTGAAACGCGTCAATAAAATTGAGATTAAAGAAGCTTGGAAAGACGGAACAATGTACACATTTAAATTTATTTATAAGTTCAGTTTTTACAAAAAAATTAATATAAAATTTTATTAAATATTTCAGTTAAAAAGGACAACAATATAAAAACTAATATCGAAAAAAAAAAGTGTTATTCCATCTCAACTAGAATAGATTTTTTTCCAACCCTCAAAAATAGCAGATCACGTTTCTTAAGCTTGATCTGCTCAAGAATCTGCTAACTAGATCAGGATTAAATCCCCCCCGTACAAGTATACCCGGAGGTAAACATGACCCCAGAGTCTTAGTATTAAGCTGGTATTTGAACAGAACAATATGTTACTAAATATTTGATGATGTATTTATGATCATAGTATGCAAATTACATGTTAATCCTTTCTTCTTCTAATTCATAATGAATTAACCAAAGCATGTCGGGAAACTAAAGCTTTATGTTAATCTATTTATTAATGAATGATTAATTTTAATAGTGTAGTAATAATTAGGTGTTGATTTTAAACTGATCATGCAACACTTAACATTGCATTACTTGAACATTGCGTCTCTTTGAGATGGTCCGGTAAAATTCAGTTAAATTGTAAGATAAAAAATTCTGTAGTCAACAAATATTATCCTTGAGTATAACCATTTTAGGGAGATAAAGGTAGTTTTAGAGAACTGTGAGGAAATAATAAAAAAAAATGGTTTTGGTATGAAAACAGGCGTTTTGGGGTTGACCTTTTCTCTTGTAGTTTAAGGAGAAACCCTCGTGGTTAATACCATTTAAGAAAAATAGCATCAAGGTCTGAAAACGACAAGTGTTGCTTAAGGAAAAAGTAATGGAAACTATGAAAGAAACGGATCTAACTAAAGACTAGATGAAGAAAGGTGTAATGCTAGATAGAGTACCTCGGGATTACCAAATACGTATTCACTTTAGTGAGCATCTGAAGGGGAGGAACCTCTCTGTGTGTTTGTGTATGTGTGAGGAAGCAACTGAGCATTTTGTATCACTGAGAATGAGATATAAAAGGTACTTGGAGATTATTGAGTTGCAAGATATCAACACTCCTGATCTGATAAGAGTATGAAACAAAGAAGTAGATTTGGTACAAGGAAGACATTATTCTCTGGATGAAGTGATGGATAAAATGGCCAACGAAGTCTTCCTTGGGACGTAATTTCCTTACAATTACAATATTATATTCCTTTTACGACACAGCCAATATTTTGGTAGCAATGTTTGTAGCAAAATTGCTCTAAGATATTTTCTGAATGAAAAGTAAACAGTGACGAAATAAAATGTTTATAGGTAGTCTATACTTAAATGTTTTTAACGTGAAATCAAGAATTAATATTAAAGAGAAGTGTGGGCACTCTCCATAGCAAAACCATAGCAGACGTGCATCAGATAGACCTCAATATGATCATTACTAGCAAAGCTGTCAATAGGAGTAACCCGTTGATAGACTTTTCTCTCCTGTACTTGAAAAAGAAAAAAAAGCGTGGACGGTAAAAGTATGACCATAATACGAGAATGGATTACATCAAAGAAGGAAATAAATATTTTTAAGAGAAAAGACTTAAATAAGGCAAAGGAAACGATAAACGGAAACATTAAAATAAAGGGTGTAGAAAAGGAATGTTAAATGGGAAGATGTTGAAGATAAAATGTCGTATAAGTGTTTGCAACATCTCGGAAAGGAGTTGTGAAATAATGATGATTTGGCATAAAACCTGTTATTTTCTTTAGTAACAACTACACGACTCTTAATAAATTCAGCGTACCTTTATTACTGTCAAAGGACATTATGAAAATTTTCTATTATTCTAAAATCTCTTCATATTGTACAATTTTGAATTTTAAAACAATAGTTACTCCTGAGCATCTTTATAAATATATACTGAGCCTAATATAATCTATCAATTATATATATTCCTCCTTTAAGTACTGTGAATAATAACGTAAAATATTAAACAATATAAATACGTTATAACAATTACAAACTATAAAGTAACGTTCGGTTCATTATATAAAAAGCAAAGACCGCTAGAATAACAGATTACGATGAGGATAATAGCACAAGAAAGACGTAAACGGGTTAACCTAAATATAGCAAAGCCTTGAGTCAAGGAAGGTACTTCATTCAATACACCCCAAGGAAATCCTCTTAGACTAGATTCTCAGATCATATAAACAAACGGTGGCACAGTTAGATCCAAGGAGGAAATTGCTCATTAAATTTTCAACTGGCAACATAAATTTAGACGGAGAGAAAAAAAAATCGTTGAATATTCAGTTTAACGTTTATTTTGTATTTTGTAACGCTCCTTTATTGAAATTCTGGCTTTGTTTGTTCTTTTAAGTTATTTTGATCATAATACAATAAATTATCCGTCATTTGAGTCTTTTCTTTTATACTTTTTTACGTATTAATTTCAGCATAATTTAACATTCATGTTTGTCTAATCCATTCATCTAATAATTGTTTTGAAAAACAAAACATAAATTTCCCCAAGATGGAGGTTAATACATATATTAGAAATATGTGCTAAACAGATAGTATAATATCCAGTTATATATGAAAAACAAATTGAAGTGGTAGTCAAATAAATATTTTAATTAGACAGAAATAAGTTAACATTTTCACATTTTTATTAGATAGAAAAATGAAAAACCTCAGGTTGGTTTACAAGTGTTTCTTACAAAGTATGGAACAACTCAGGTCCTCTTTTTTTTTCTTGTAAAATTAAATACTAACCAGTTTCTATACATTGTGAAATCCAATGGACTTGAGCCGATTTAAGATAAATTCAAAGGTATGAAAATTAAAATGTTTAAATGTTATAATTATACTTATCAGATGAAATCTCCAACTATAACCAAAACATATTTGGTTTTAAGTTTTTTTCTGAATAAGGTAATTCCAGTTTCTTACATTTTGATCACATTTAGAAATTTCGTGAAGACCACGATTGATACGTTATGATTTGGTTGTTTCATTTTTATAAAAGGGTAATTTGTGTTACGGGACTTACCCAAAATCATACTAACTCTAAGACTTCCAAATAGGAAAATGCCTCTTTCTTATAAAACAGGAACCAACAGGTGGGATATCCGCACACTTGCAGATAAAACATGAATTATAAAAGAACAGTCAGACTGATAACGATAATTCCCTGGCCAACGCATAGGTAAGGACTGAATCTGTGACCTAATATTATTCTAAAAAGGAAATATATCATGCTTGTTCAAATGTTTCTTGTGCATCTTATTAACATGATCACTGAGCACGGTTACCTTTGAAAACATATGTCAAAGTTGGGTCTTTTTAAGATCACACCAACATGACGAAAAGGCAAAACAATGAATCTTCAACACGCTTTCTACTAGACTGTGATACACTTAACACTTGATCAAAAGAGAGGATCAGAAACTTGAAAATGTTTTGGACAATACTATCTCGGCCATGATATTCGAACCAATGAAATATTGGAATCACTCAAAAGTGCTGGGCATAAGTAGAGACGTAATGAATATACGACTGACAAACGGAGACCAGTGAGCTTCCTTGCAATCGGATTTAAACTGGAAAGGTTCTATGGAAGTGAAAGCAGGTATTGTGTGAAGGGCCTTCTGGACGAATGGTAGGCCAGCATTGTTTTGTAGTGGTCCCATGTTGCCAATTCTAAGGAAGTGACATAATGTGCTTAGGTACAAGTTCAGTAATTAAACACTGAAATGAACATAGAATAAATAATCTGAAATTAAATTAAAACTTTTTTTTTTAAATCATCACTATTATTATTGAAAATAATTAAATTTGATTTAGCAACTTCGTTGCCCCACCACACTACAATCCCATTCCCTTTCTAGTTTATTCGAACTATAGGATTACTCTTTATAGAAGCGAAAGAAAATCTTTACCGTAATTATTTTTTAGAATCATTATCTAAAATACATGAGTTCAATGTATGTGGTATTACTGTACAGTAGATGTAAATATTTTTAAAATTAACTAAATCTTTAATAGTTTTTGATCAATTCTGGACTTTATGCGTAAGTACACGTTTAGAGAGTAAATCTACTTTATTTTTTTTTTTTTTTTTCATTATGGATGGTTTTTCTTTAAGTTTCTTGAAATAACTAAGCACTAATATCTTTCAGGTAATCAAGTGGAGTGTCTATCGAAAGGCTATTCAAAATGGTTAGTCCCTATGGACTCATTATTTCTCTAGTTTAGCTCTAAATTAACCTCTTTGGGCGTGAAAAGTTACAATTGTGGGATTAACTTAGTTGGGAACTTCTTAGTGTAAGTTATGGTTCCAATATCTCATTCACATCCACGTTAAACAATGGCCTTAGTTTGTTGTTGAAAAATTTGTTGTTGAGTATTTAATTTTCAGAATTTGTAGCTTAATTTTGGTAAAGAAAATTACTACAATAAGATGACTACTTATTAATTACTCTAAGAAATAATACTCTACAGTTCATATAAATGTAGTATTAATCTTTCCATAATGTTATTAATGACTATATTTTCCAATAGAAATCAAACTAGGAATTTAGTATCAAATAACTATCTTGGATTAGTGACGGGAATAGTGCATTTTACCTATACACGATATATCTGAAAACACGTTCAAACTTTGGAAACAGGTTACGTAAAATAAACAAAAAAATTCTATACAAATTTGTCTGAAAAATCTTTAGAGGTCAATAAATAAGGTTTTTATTCTATATTTTCAAAATCGTAACCACTTAAAATTTTGAATGTTAAACATTTCAAAAACCTGAAATTTTATCTTAAAATAACAAGGCAAATTTTTTTTTTGAACGAAACATAAAATGTTATGTTATTGTTTATACAGAAAATTTATAATTGAGAAAAAATATATAAAAAACTAATTTCTTGAACATTTATTAAATG
This sequence comes from Aphrophora alni, assembly GCA_963513935.1. Taxonomy (NCBI): domain Eukaryota; kingdom Metazoa; phylum Arthropoda; class Insecta; order Hemiptera; family Aphrophoridae; genus Aphrophora; species Aphrophora alni. The sequence continues at coordinate 139,139,200 of OY740767.1, read as the reverse complement.
TATTTGAGGACTCCATATTTTATTCATGTCCATAGTTAACTGTTTTTTTTTTATCGAAACATAATAAAAAACAGATGAAGGTCGAGAGTACGGAAGTCGTTTACAGTCTAAACGTAATTTTGTTATCACTCTTTTCCTTGGTATTGTTGTAGACAACTGTGAAGTGGTTTTTTTTAACTGCAGAAAAAAACCCGTCAAAATGTGTCAAAATATTATTTATAGTAATTGGGCATATTTATATTAACTTAACGAAATAAAAAATAGAAGGAAAAAAGTGTAAAATAAAATCACTATTATAATTATTTAAAGGGTGTTTCTGAAATACTCTGACAAAGCTTTCGGAAGGGGATTCCTTAAATAAAAATATATTAAAAAGTTCCTCAAAATATGTATCCGAAACTGCTTCATTTTCAGCAAACAGCCATTTTGTATTTTTAACATGAAAAAAACATAGCTTTTGAAGTAGATAGGATATTAAGTTCAGATTTGGCATTCATTGTTTATGTAATGTTTTACAAATGTGCGAAAAATGGAGGTCGTTTAAAAAAATTTAATGTTGAATATCTCGAAAAAGAAATTATAAATAAATTACAAGAAACAAAAACGTTTCCTCTTTTAGCTACAAATAAAATGAGTTTTATTATATTTTATCTGTTAAGTCAAAGGATGTAGGCCTACGAGTTATTGAACAAAAACTACCGCCATTTTAAAAATAATACAAAACAGTCTTAATTTTTTGCACACTAGTAAAACAATAAATAAAAAATGTCTAGGACAAATATTAATATATCATAACTACTTCAAGAGCTATATATTTTTATATATAAAATAGAAAATGGCGGATTGTCTGAAAATTAAACAGTTTCGGGCATATGGTCACAGGAACTGTTTTGTTGATTATTCTGTAAAAAATCCGCTCCGGAAGATTGTCAAAGTATTTTAAAAACGCCGTGTATATATTTTTCAATATTAGTTATGGTCATTTTCTTGAATATGAAAATCCTAAAACAATGTTTATTATTTACAATAACTTTTGTTTCTCCCTTTCCTACTAAAAAAATATATAATTTAAAATTAGTCCAACACTGATTTAAAAAATATTTTTACCGAAAAACGTAGACACATTGAATTAGTTTTCTAAACTAACATGGATGTTTCCGTGTATAAGTTATGTCTTAAAGCAACTTTAACGGTTATCATTTTGTAATGTTTAATATGATATCTTTATTGAAGTATAATGATGACAAAAGAATCTCTTCGCCACAACCTCCTTGTGGATCTTCAATCAAAATATGTCAAGTTAGATACAAGATTGGCACTGGTAGAATAGAAAAACATTTAACCTCTACAACAATGTGTTGACATAAAACAATTATAAACACTATTATTATAGTTATCCTATTTGTTTTCCAGTACAACAACCGTTATGTATTAATCTACATTAAACTGTAATTACTTCAATTTTACTTCAAATTTGAACACAAACTGAACAAGCTAATTCATAATGTTAATTAATAATACAGGAAAATTAACTAAAAACAAACATGGAGATATTTATTATTTAGAATCGTTACAATAAATACTCTGTACATTTCAATATCATAGTTATCATGTTTAAACAGTTCTACCGCTAAACTAGAACTAACATGTAAATCTAAACTAACATAAATTGTAAACCTCCCAATCCACAATTATATTGGTTTATCAGCTTGAGACCAAGTCACAACCATGTCATTAATCAGTGAGTGAGGTGTGTGATGATCTTTCTAAAAACCAAATAACATGTTTTACCTGCTACCTACACGTTGTTTCATGTTAGTGCTAATTTATGAGCAGAAGTCTTTGAAGATGAAAACTATATTATCGAAATGTATACCAGGGTAATGAATGGTACACAAATACAATTATTTACAATTATTGTTTTAATTGTTACTGTTTGTGTATTATGTTTAGGGAAATTATCTATTAATATTTTGTTCCTTATATAGTGACCGCTACGTTTTTAATTATATTTTACATGATTAGAAGTAGAGAAAATTCCAAAATACAATTTTTGAATAAATTTATTTAAATGATATCTGATAAAATACTACAGGTAGACACAAATTTTGTAAAAAAAAAAAAAAAAAAAATTTTAAATTATTGGGTTCCAGGAACAAAAAATATATGGGTATTTTCTAATATATATATATATATATATATATATATATATATATATATATATATATATATATATATTATCAAATCACGATACATACACTTTATACATAGATTGGCCCTCATGAGTTCAGAATAGTGAGTGTGGCATGAAAATCCCGAATGACTAGCTGCATTAACAGCTCTTTTCATGTAGCCTTGGGTTAGAAACCTCTTCATATTTCCTATCAGATTTCTATTAGTTCCTGTCAGTTGACCAACTCTTGTTCCCTTCTCAACCTGTCGCTATTAGAATATTCGAGGGCTACAGGTTTTTATTATATGTTCTTTTCTTAGTTTTTATTTTTTAATAAAAAGCGATGATGACCGGTACCCTTTAAACAATAAGAATGTATATATTCAAAGAGAGAGGGGGAGAGAGATCCTTTATTTGGGCCTATAGCCCAACCGCTTAGAAAAAAACCTGCGCAGAACCGTGATCTCGAGAGTGGATTGCGCACGGATGTAGGGGTAATGGCGGGGAGGATATTGGAGCGATGGAGGGGATTAGTCACTGTCGCGTCGTTGGTGCCATCGTATCTTTGAAGTAAACGTTTGTGTCAGTCCGAGTCCGTGCTAATCGCTATTTACACACTTTAGTTGTATCTTGTCTTGTGAATGTCATGTCTTCTTCGTCAAAATCGGCTTGTACTTCGGGTCGTCCGTTACGTGGCCAGGCTCGTGAATTAGTGTTTATTGTTTACACTCATCTGAAGGAGCAAAAAGAACAATTTAAATTAAAATACAATGTTTTTGAAGCTACAAGTAATGCTATAGGTGTTTCGGAGTCTCTGGTCAAGAAAATTGCGGCTGAAGGAAAACAATCTCTCGCAAAAGGGAGTTTGACGTTCTCCACTCCTCAAGGGAAAAAACGTTCTCGAAATAAAAAAATATTTGTTGACGATTTCACGCAATGTGTAATTATTAGAAGAAAGATACACGAGTTCTATGTAGTGAAAAAAACACTACATTATTACACTTTTACTATTATAAGTTGCGTGTTACTATATTTTATTTCATCTAAATACACTGGAAATACTTTAACATTTTTTAAAAATAGAATTCATTTAAATTTTATTATACCTACCAAATAAAACACATATATTAAAATTGTAAACACAGTAAATGTCTAACTGTGTGTCTTACTTTTCCATGAGGTTATAAAATAGAATGTTTGTACAAATGCGCGGCCGCTCTCCCAGTAGTCACCAAGGAGGGGATAGGACAGGGAAGGCGGGAAGCCCGGCTTCTCCTACCACAGTTCCACCTGCGCGAGACTCAACTGCTGCAAGGTTTTTTCTAAGCGGTTGGGCTATAGTCGAGGCGATGAAGCACTGAACTCATCAACAAATTACATACATTGTTATTGCATCCTTTTAAAATCTTATGATTAACAAAAAAACTGTAAAACAAAAATAAACATTACATACGTGTACAATGGTAATTATACATCATTATCACTAATGTTACATAAATGGAAAAAAATAAACAACAATATTCTCAAATCTCAACACAATATGAATCTTAAAGTAAAATAATACTTAATATTTACGTTTCAATGATAAAACAAAAACCCCAAATGAACCATAAACCACGGTCCCCTCATTGAAGTAAATCAAGCAAAAACAATGAAAAACACTACAACCAAACGTACACCCTACATCTCTTCGGCAATTGGTTACCCCCTAACGATCAATTTGAATTTTGACAAACAAGAAACTTCCCACATCGAATTCCTCAATCTACAACTGTTAACTGTAAAGGATTTTAAGAAAATAACTCCTCTGTGAAGGGGAATATGGAGTATCTGAAGAAGAGCGCGTTTTGACACTGTACAACAGACATGAAATTGAAATTTTTCGAGAAATATGTTGGGGAATTTAAATTTTTTTAAAACTTATATAATATAGTTAACAAAGCAAGGTCTCTTCGAAATTCAAGCTTGGAACGTTTTAGTTGATTATAAAATGGAGTAAAGGGCTGATATATCTCTCTATGACAGCCTCAAAAAAACCAAAACCTCCTAATGTTTAGTAAATTTGTACTCTATTAAATGAAGACATTAAAAAATAAAATGGAATTAAAATAACATACTCTTCAATTTTTTCTACAACTTTTCTGTATTTAAGATAAACTGTTAATGAATGGATAATTTTAGAGGTTCATGTTTATCAAACATAGTAGTGATAAAAAGTATTGCAACGAAAGCATAAGGAGACTTTTTATAGCTCTATGATTATGCTCTACTGGTTACAATAAGTAATGCGAAAGTTGTTATTGCACTTTCAACGCACTAGTAACTGTTTAAGCTCGTTAAATTAAGTTCCAATAAACCCGATATTAATGGAACTTTAAGGAATTCCTTTTGCGATCAATTCGATCAAAACAGCTTGCCCCGGGCGAGGTCAGCCCAGTCCGAGGTAAGGCGCATTTGAAAATAGCGACGAATCTTTCTCCATTTCCGCCACTAAGCCACGGCCAATAATTACTTTTCTATTTGCATCGAGTCGTTGTTCTCTGTAATCTGCGACTCGGATCTGTTCCAACGCCAAAAGTTTCGAATTGAAGTTTGGCTTGGTTAAACAATTGTCTTTAAAGGGAACTGGCATCCTTAAGTACATTGAGTCACAATGATATTTACGATAGGGAATTTTCTAGAAGTACTTTTACTTTCTCGCTGTAAAGAAAACATTGTGAAATTTCTGTATCACTTCTATGCGACTATTTAAACCCCCAAGTGACTAAACTATCATTTGGGGTGAAAAAGTTATCTCCGCGGGGCTCAAAACGTTATAGTGTTTGCCCAGTATCGTGAGGAAGTGAATTCTACTATTGATAGTGAATTCTAGTTGTAGAGATTAGAATTACGGCGATGGGAACTCAATTTACTGACACACAAAATCTACCACGTCAAAATCCTTCACGAGCTGTTACAGAACAAACATTATTTTTATTAGAAATAAACAAATTTAGATTATTTATTGAGTCTATTGGTTTTAAGGCGTTTCTGTCACATATTACCAAAAGAAATGTGTCGGATTGATTTAAAATTGTATACTATGATAGGGAGATGCCCGACTGAATGATTATACTTTGGTTCATGTGTTGTTAGAAGAGGGATATTAATTGAGGGAAGCTAAATAATTAATACACATTATCTGAAGGAAGAAATAACTTAACTTTCTAAAGTATCTAAAGACGCAATCGATTTTGGATTGAGGATGAAGTAAGAGGACACAATAACTTTCTATTACCGTTATACTTTTTGTAAAACTTATGCTAAATGAAATATGGTATTTTTTTTATTTAGTAATTTGCACAGTTGAATCAAATTTCTCTTATTTAGAACTTTAAAATTTAAACCTATGATTTTAGATAATATTTAGTAATTATATAAATAAATATTATAATTGTTATATTTCTCTAATATCTTTCGTTTGACCTAAAACTTTAACTAGTTAATTGGATAATATTTTGGCGGATAAAGAAACTATAAATTCGTTTGCATATTAGAGAGGAGACATGATAATATAATTCACTAAATTTTAAGAAAAATACCAGTATTTAACATCTTTATTTTTGAAATGTGGTGTTACAAAATAATTTCTTAACGTCATTTTTGTTAATACTTGAAACAAATACGGAGTCAGAAATTAATTAGTTATCAATGAATTTAGAGTCAAAGAGTTATTTTAACCCTATATTCAGTTATAGTACTATTTTATACAATTCCTTTTATCTTTCAAGCCCTTTATCGCACTATACCTTCAGACGTTTTACGAGACAGATGGTATTGTGTCGCCGTTTTCAAGCAAATAGTTGATGAGACTGCTGCATTCTATAAATATGTAAATACTAATATATATTATATATTTATTTCTCCTGTTTGTTGATCCCTCCTTACTACTGTGTGTTTTTCGTGATAGAAAATTGTATCTTTTTATATTTCATTTTTATTTTTTTAGAATTGCGTTTTTCATTCCTTCCATTTCATTTAGTTTATTTTATCTTGCTGCTGACAAAAATCTACAGAGCGATAAAAAACTCATAACTAAACTAAAACTAGTTTATTTATATAAATCAATTAACCATTTATTTTAGATAGGCTATTTGTATAGACAGATATTCAAAGAAACCAATAAATAATTTTTTACAATAAGTCGACACATTATACTAAATAAAACAATAAAATGAAAAGCGGCTACCAACATATATTAAAACTTAATTTGACAACTTAAATTATAAAGACATACCCCTTTATTATACCTAAACAAAACATAAATAAAATAATAAAAATAGGGCAACACACAAAACATTAGAATAACAGACTGGGCATACAAACAGTTTCATAATAAATTAACAATTCCATGATCAATAACAATAAAAATTAGCTTCTCCACTGTAAACCTCCCAAGAATTACAACATTTATTCAGTAAATACCTTTGTAAACCTACTTAAATTTGTTTAGACAGGAAAGGCTCCTAATTTACCAGGGAAGTCTGTCATAAAGCCCCGATAAAATTGACAACACTCTGCGTTTTGGTCTGGGTGCATTTTTCCACTCTAATATTTGTCCTACTACAAACACTGTATTAATAAAAACTGTTGACTCTAGGGAAATATTCCTCATTTTTCTTAACAAACATATTGCACTCATAAATAAAAATGCAAGTAAATGGGAATATATTTCATTCCTTAAAAATACCCTTACAAGGGTATAAGAGACTCATGGGTATGACTCTCACAACACTCTTATGGTTCAAAAAGATATCACTAAATGCAAAACTTCAACAAAAAATGATGTCATATTGTAAGAGAGAATAGAAATAAGCAAAATATAGTGTACGAGTAACATATATAAAACTACATCTTTTTAATGTTCTTAAAGCGTAAATAATTAGTTTTTTACCATTATACTTATTGTGGTATGTCATGTTTTGCTTTTTTTCTTTTTGTAATTAGTCTAGTTAAGGTATTTGGCTTTATTTACAGTTGTATTTCAGTTAATTTTTGGTTGTTTATAGCTCGTCCACAAACAAATTTAGATTTCCTTTTGAAAGATGGGGAATTTTTTTCATCGCTTCCAAATACCTGGTACCTGGCTCAATTACTCCGGTTCCAGTTCCCGCTTTAGTTTTGGTTCCATATAACAAACACTGGTTTCCTTCGTCAGCTAGATGATAGGTTACTCATTCCTCTCACTTTTATAACTCAGTACATTCAGAAAGTACATCTCAAAGTTGTACTTTCTTACCATCGAGTCTTTCGGAAGTTCCCAACAGGCTGCTACTTCCTTCTCTTACGTTGGTGATTTTCCTATAATTTTCTATATTTGCAGCTATACTCTTTTTGAAGCTTTCTCCACAACTAGATTGAGATGTGTGAGATCTACAATAATATATGTAGCTGTCAGAGGAAAGATCTTATTACTCCTGTCATGCAAATCCCAGTTGTTGTAATTTGTCCAAAGACTTTCTTGTTGTAATCAGCTACACTCAAAGTAAGTGAAATAAGAATGAGCTCTATCCTTCAGAATTATTTTATCATAACTGTTTGTTTGTAAATATTTATATAAAAACTAAGAGCACGAGTCTTAAAATAAATAAAAATTATCGTTTATTGGTTGATTTATGAAATCCGTCGTAATATTCAACACAAAAAGCTATAAACAATTCTAAACCTCGGATGTATAATGGAAAGTTAATCTCTGGGAAGCTTTATATATGAAGGAATAACACAGTGTTTATTGCGACTCTCGCTTTTATAAACACGAGTGTTATTGACCTATCTCCAGTTGGTGGGTGTTGTACGAAAGAGTTATGACTTTATTTTCACAGAATGGGATGATCTGGTGATCTGCTCTTTTGAGCGGAAACAGCATCTGTCAGTCCTCCACTAAAGTGTGTAGCAATAATCGTAATCTTGGATTGAAATTAAGATTTTTTTATTTGATTTTTTAAACATATAGAGAATGAGAAAGGAGATATGGAGAGTATGCGTTTCTTCGTTAATTGTTGTTTTTTTTGTTCCTGTATACTCGTACTTAAAAGCAATTAATTGAAAATCAAAATAAATAATTTTCCAATAGCCTTTTAATAAATATCGATCAGAATTCTTTAAACAATTTGTTTATTATCAATAGTTTTTTACTGTTTTTATAATTTAGATTATTTGTATTTTGTAAATATAAATTTCCAGCCTTAAAGGCAATATCATAGACTAAGCACTAAACTTAGTGCAAAAATACGTTGTATTGGTGTTTACTATATACTGTATATATGTATATTATTTATTTTAATAGGTGAAATTTTTTATTTTTTAAATTTCATTTTCTCGCAAATGCGTAGAATATAAAAAAATCATTTGACGAGTTAAAAATAGATTACTGTTTGTTTTTTCGATGCTTTGTTTAAAAAAAGTGTTTTTGTTTATCTGTCTGTCGTCTGTGGAGCGCTCTATAGTCGAACAATTTTTAATAAAATTACTATATAGGTCAATTTCGATCGTTTCTCTTGACTGTTTTTCATTTTTCAAATAATTCAAAACTTAGGAGTAGCTGCTCTGAAATGGAATAGAAAAACCACATTTTATTTTTATTTTTAATCTGCACTAACGATTGATTAAATTTGGTTCAAGTATATTGCTTCTAAAGACCCAAACTTCTGCCGGTTCATAAGTTATATAAAAGTTAAAAATGGTCACTGCTGTTTTTGAAATACGTAACAATCTTTAAGTAATTATAGGCTGTAAATAAAATATATAATTTTTATTTTATTTGAATATTTATTAGTTGGAACTTTACAAGCTGGGCAGTGTATAAAGTTGATTTGTCCTAATAGACAGACTACCACAATTTCATAACCATTAGGACTATGAGAGTTCATTATCAATATTTATTTAAGATATTGCCAAAACTTTCCTAAACTGATATTAACATTACCTAAACATTTTATATTTATTGGAAAATAAACGTATATTTAATCGTAAGCAAATATTTACACTCTTAGTAAATATATATTTAAGTTTTCAAGATTATTTCTTCAATTCTCTTTCATTCATGGAATTACAATCATTATTAAGGTTAAAGAATGTATTTTGTGTTGGGCAAAATTCCGTATACATTACAATATCTCAGCTTATATTTGGCGTAGGAAGGTGAAAGACACCCCAATCGAAAGCTCTTGATTGGGGCTATCTACATAATGCTCCAAAACGTAGATACAAAATACAGGGAGTTCCGAAAAGAAAGATTCATATTCCCCTCTCTTTTTGAAATGTAAGCATACAATATTTCCACTCCCTTCATATAGTTACTACTAAAAATTACTTTATTTTGGTGAAAACATTTTTTTTTTTTGATACTAATTTATGAGGTATAAAATTACAGAGCCTTATTTCATTAAATCTCGGCCTTAAGACACACGCACACACACAAAATTTATATAACTTTAAGAAGCTGTTATTGACATATGTTATTTAATCTAATAAAATATTATATTTCTAACCAGTATTGAAGTAGAATAAAAAGATTCTGGAACCCTATATGTAATCTCACCCCATCATTTTTTTTTTCTGTTATTACAAATCATAAGTAAGTGAAAAGCATTAAAAATTCAAATGAACTTTACATAAAATAATTATATTTGTTTGTAAATAAAAATTATTAACATTTAACATTATTTCAAAAGTCCAATATGTTGGAGTCATAAAAATATATTATTGATTTATATGCCAATAATATAACCAAACTTTCAATAATCCATTTCAAAATGACGGCTATAAATCTAAAGAAATATATATAATTTATTTAAATTAGTGATTTTTATGTAAAATATTAAAATGGCCGCCATTTTTAAACGTATAATTTGAACAAGAAGATTATTTTTCTTAATCTAGGTCTATTAGTACCTTACAAAATTTCAACACAATCAATATATGACCTTATAACTAAAATTTTTTAATGTAAAAGTTTTTGCATTACACACATAAAATCTATGTATGTTTGTGAGAACATAGGTAATACAAATTTGTTTTTTAAATAATAATTATATTTTTTGTCAATTTTTGAAAAAAAAAAGGATCAATTTGCCTTTTTTCGTTAACTTTTTTTTTTTAAATGTAAAATTTTTTTTTCCTTCTAAATATATTCACAAATATTACACAAAACTTTTGTATATCTTAGAAAAAGGTGGTAAGCTATTGATTTTGGATTATACACGTTTTTCTGAAAAATGGTTTTTGACATCTAACATACTTACTCCAAAACCGTTCCAAAAAAATGTGTTTTATTACATAGATGAATTCTATGCACCTTTGAATATTACATGACAAAAATGATGTTATAAGTTAGGTTTTGTATAAAAATAATATTGAGAAAAATAATATTTTGTATTAATTTTTTAAGAAAACAAAACCTTTAACATGTGCCAGTTGCTGGGTTTTAAGCCGTTCTAGAAATATAAATTATTTAATAAAAAACAAAATTGTGGATAGCTGGTAAACTAAGCGTTTCTTGACGAATATTTATATGTACGTTTTTCTTTATTACCCATAAAAACAACCCTTGAATTATCTACGCCAATTTCAGAAACATCCTGTATATATAAATGTTAATATTCTTCTAAAATTATTTAAAGCCCTAAATAGCCTTGTTGTTATTTCTTGACGTATTTATTTGTAATGAATTGCAATATGAGTCTTTTTTCCAGCGTTGCATTTTACGCCCTTAATTTTTAGAGAAAAATAAAGTATGAGTAAATTAAATCTACATAAAACCCATATGCATTCTGTAATAATCATTAATTTCAACTAACAAACAGACACAACTGAACCCAAATAGGTTTTTGTATTCGTTCAAAATTGGAAAACCTAACAGCCCTTTGAAAATCCCGTTTCTTTTCATAAGAGTAGAAGAAAGTTACACGTTACAATCATTAATTCAATTTGAACAACGATACGAGCTCAGCGAGTCGAGGTTTTGTTTAAAGAGAAAGATATTACGTCACCAGATGCATTGACACGGGAGAAGTAGAAAACTTTGTTTGAAGACCATTAGGATGCTTGAATAAGTTAAACAACATTGTTTCAAATGAATTTCGTAATATTATTATGTCAACTTGTGAACACTATTTCTCCGTCAGTTTCTGAGATGAAGGAAAGTATATTAATTAGTTAATTCTAATCTTCACACATTTTAATCCCGACAACAGGAAGTCAGTAAGTAAATCAATACTGGGCAAGCAGATGATACGCTGTCTTGAATGAAGGAGAATAAATTGCGTTTACTGTTTTGTGTTTATCCACTCATTTGACGACCATTAGAGCGTTATAGGCCTAGACTTAAACCAAATTAAAAATTACTTGAAGCTGAAAATTGGTAGATGTAGTTAATACAGCTCCGTTAAGAATAAAGAGTTCTTCAATAGCTTTCCATACCACCGGAGTTAGGTTTATTTGAGTGATGAAATGGAGTTTTGGTAAATAACTCAAAATATGCGAGTTTGATCGAAGTACACCACAAGTAAACTTTTGTAGTTTTTTTTACAAAAATAGATAAAATTAGATATTTACATGTCTTAATATGATAAAACGTTACCATTTTTTAGCCATTTAAAACAATAACCATTTTCATACGCTTTAAAATTGGCCGACACATGACCTACTGTAGTTTCACTATCAGGAAAATACACATTATCTTAAAATCAATTGAGCTCCGTTATGTGGTTAGTTAATTCAAAATATTGAAAAAATGTTTCGAGATGTAACCAAACTACACTCATAGGCCTGTACAAAATTTGAATTAACCCGTCCATTCCTTCGAGATGAAGAACTTTGCACATAAGACAGTGATCAGTCAAAAAAAACCTTTCCCAACCTAACCTAACTCTAACCTAACCTAACCTAACCTAACCCTCGAGAAAGGTTACAGGCGTCTTGCAAAACTAATAGAGTTGCGTAAATTGGTAGTTTTATTATGTTTGTGTAGTTTTTTTATAAGTTAAATATTAGGTTTTTTTTTGTTTTAATAATTTAAACCAACTGAAACATTAACATTATATCAGGTACTGACATATTAATTTTTTAAAGTTTTCTTCTTTTTTTTTGCTTTAATGGTTATAATTATTTCCCTCTAATAATAGTAATAATTCAATTTACTTTTTAATTGAAGTTTCTTACAACTAATAAGGAAAGATTTCCATTACATTTATTTCTTGAGTAGGAAAAATATTGTTTTGGTTGAGAAATTTCTGACGATTTGTTTACAAAGAAGGAAAGCAGTTGCGGATGTATTTTTCTAAAAATGATTCGTTAAATTGTGCTTTTTGCAACTGTGATGCAAAATAAAATGTAGAATCTATGTTATTTCCGAGCGTCTTAAATGAACGTAACTGTGAAGAATTGCTGTGGCAAACGCTGTCACAGCTGGGAAACGAGTTGGCAAACCCGCACGGTCCCTTGGTTATTTCAAAGTCAGGCGCCTCCCCTTAACGAACTGGACTCAAGGCGTTTAGAGTGTGTGTGAACTTATGTCAAAATAAGGTATTTAAAGATGTGTATTCTCAATCGTTATGGTTCAGGAATTGTTTTTAAATAAGTGAAATTTACATTTATGTACTAGAAAATTGTTACCATTAATTTCCTTAACATTTAATTTATTTAGTCTATAAAAAACACATTTATAAAAAGTGACGATTTGAATTGTTAACAACGATTACGTATATAAAAATATGAATAGATGTAACTCAGCCGATTTAAATCGGATCAATAAAATTAAAAAGCCAAATTGTAGGCTTTTAGATAACAAATAGTTAAAAATTGTTTGATGTTTTTTCATCAGGTTAAACATTTTTTAGTTATTTCAGAAATACAGAGCGTAAGTGTCGAATTGCGGATACTAAAATAAAGCACACATTCAGTTATATATCGGCCAATTGTTATTTGATCGAAATAAGCTAATTGAAAATTGAAGCTCTTATTTATATCTTTCAATTATCTCTCTTATAAAATTTTGATTATACCAACCGTTTTTCAGATATTTAACAAGCATGTTCATCCCAGCCGTTTTTTGAACGATTATATTGCAACAGCCTTAATGAACTTTAATTTTATCAAGACGAAAAACCAATAGTGCAAACATTTTTTTATTCAATTATTTCTTTTATTTTTGATTAAATTTATCATTATAAATTATTTGATTAAACTAACTGTTTTCAAGTAATTTAAAAAGGATGCAGGTAGAATTAGGCTTATTTCAGATGGAGTGAAATATTGTAAGTTTAAATAGCTACTAAATTTTTTCACATCAAATTATGTTTTTTTTTATAAACTAAAACGTGAAATACTCCTCTGTATTTTTCGACTAAATTCGCCGATTTCGAGTAAAACCCCGTTTTTTTCACCCATACACCCATACCGAAAAAATAAGGTATATGATAATTGACCATTTAGAGTTTTTATTTTTCTGGACATAAATATTTTCTCGAAAATAACTACGCATACAAATAACATGAAATTTCGTTAATATCTGAATATCGTGAATATTGGATATGTTGGGTTGGGTTAGGTGGGTTTGGTTAGGTTAGGTTAAGTTTAAAGAATATAAAATAAAACCCCTACTTCTAGAATATTCTAACAACGGCAGAGTCGGAAAATAACAAGCGTTGGTCAAAAGTTACCTGATAGAAAAGGTAAAAGAGAGGCATCTAACCCAAGACTACATGTAAAAGGGTGTAAGATCCAGTTGAGTTCCCTTGGGATTGTCAAGTCCGTACTCACTACATTTACTGGAACTCCTGATGAGACTAGCAAAGAAAAAATATTGTACTTCAAAATTAATCCCTAGGCTATGAATTAAAAGTAGACTTAATTGAAGGCACTAATAACAATCGATATTCTACAAAGTTTGAATGTTTAAACTTCAACCTCAACCCATTTCCAAGTTATTAAATTTTTTAACTTAATATTTAGATTTTCAGAAGATGCATTTATTGTTAAGGTGATTGAGCCAAATAAACTTATTGTATAAATCACTTCATTTTATAAATCCTTTTTTTTTAGGATGTTATGTATGCAAAAAATGTATATAAATCTTTTCTAAGTTAAACGAAATCATAACAGTAGTACAGCTTATACTAATTATTTTGATTCAATTCAAATTCTAAACATTAACATTATGACAATCGATCAATCAAACTAACTCTCGATGTATAGTCGATTACAGAACAGATGTTCCAATCTAAACAAAACGTCCAAGTTCTATTATCAACCAATGGTTTGATTTCCTTGCCAAAAGTTGTTAAAACAGTATGGCCGTGTCTCACACTAAGCGGCCATTAAACCGTCATAACAATAGGCAGTGACATCATTGTACTATCGTCATAACTGTGACGTCACAACAGTAAATTTTGCTAGCGACTATTTTCAGATACTTTAGTGTCCTAAACGCAGGTGCAGAAAAAAAACTATCGACTAAAGTTTAGTGTCTATAATAAAAGGTGGAGAAAAAACTATAAACTAAAGTTTAGTATCCATTACACACGTGTAGAAAAAAAACTAAAATTTAGTGTCCATAACATAGGTGTAAAATAACTATAAACTAAAGTTTTATTTAAGAACATGTTTATAAAATTCCAAAAGATATAAACTATTTTGATTTTTATCAAGAAAATAACTACATATACATTATTAATCCTCATGTCTGCAAGATTAACAAACTAACATTGGAATGTTTATAAATATATGTTACGTTTCATCCATCTATACAGAAACTATGTGAATATTTTTGTATTTATATTTGAGCTGTAAGTTTATCCTTGATATTCATTAAAACTCTTACAAACGATCCCGTATCTCTTTATTTAAACAGTTTAAATAGTCCAATAATAATGTACTAACTTCCAAACACAGAGAAACCAAATACTGAAAAAATATTCATCGCAAACTTCCCAAAAATATACGTTAGAAAGAAAAATTTATTCTTTTATTATTGAGTTTACCCCTTATTTTTTGGGAGAATAAGTTCATATAGAAAAGCTTTAATAAAATATTTGTGGTTTTTATTGTGTACGACATATAGATATATAAATAAAGCCTAAGTTTGCTCCACTTATGCCATAAACTCTTTTTAAGCTTAAAAGGATTGAGCAATTTTCATTTTGTAAATTATTAAAAACTTTTTTCTTTTTTTTTTACTTTAAATTTGGCACACTGGTTTACGTTATTAATCTTTTTATTTCTTCAAGATTTGAACTAAATCGGTTGAAACAATTTTTCGAAAATAGATTATTTTTATTACAACCTTTTGGATATTTTCTGTTTATTTATAACTCACGAAATAGTATTATTATTTTTTTTAATAAGTTATTTTAGGATTCATAGGATTCACTTGAATTAAATATTATTCTACTTTTTTCTTATATACCATCCCTCCACCCCTAAATGTAGAATTACGTACAAAACATGAAAAACATTTCTTGAGATGTGACCGAGACAACAAATTTGATTAAAATCGGTCGACACATTTAGGTTGTAAAGCAACGAACAAACTATAAACGACACAATTACAAAAACCACTCAATTTTACTCACAGGACCTCAAAACGGATACATCTACTACTGACTGGTGGAATATTTTCGTTTGTATAATTTTCCGAAAAACATATTTAATAATTAGCAGTAATCATTAGTTTGTTACTTAAAACAGGTTTCAATGAACTCACATTCGTGAGGCAATCCCGAGGAATCTAACTGGATATACAGTCGTGTCAGATATCTTTCCTTTATCTTTCCTATTAGGTCTCTCTTAACCAACGCTTACTCTTTTCCGATACATACGCTA
Source organism: Aphrophora alni (assembly GCA_963513935.1). NCBI lineage: Eukaryota > Metazoa > Arthropoda > Insecta > Hemiptera > Aphrophoridae > Aphrophora > Aphrophora alni. Next base: position 139,123,167 of record OY740767.1, on the reverse strand, counting down.
TTAGATAATTCGAGGACTAAAGCCTTGATTTTATGTTGTTTCCGTCTCTTTTTATCGATGATGACCGAGTGGTTACTAGCCTAGTTAAGGTAAAAAGTGTGAATAACAGGTTAAACGTGTAAAATTCATCTCTAAAAGAAAATGTTCACTTGGTGAAACGGAGATAGTGATGAAAAAAGTTTCATTAAACAGTAGTCGGTATAGGTTTCCACCTATTTCGGAACGTACTAAAGTAGATGGTAGATATAGTTATGATATTGGAGCAAGAAATTTGTAAAATTAAACTTTTTTAAAAACAAATTTTCACTTGGGGAAAAGGAGGAAATGATGGGAAAATGTTCCATTAAAGAATATTATACAGGGTATATGGTTGCAACTATTTCGGAACATACTCAAATACTCAAGTAGATTTCACATTTAGTTATGGTGCTGAGGAAAAAAAAATTGTAAAATTAACCTTCTTTAAAAGAAATGTTCACTTGGGGAAAAGGAGAAAGTTATGTAAAAAATTCTATTAAACTGTAGTCGGAAAAGGGTTACAACTATTTCGGAAGTTACTAAAATAGATTTCAGATTTAGTTATGATAAAGAGCCAAAACTTATAAAATTAACCTTTAAAAAAATATTCAATTGTATAAAAGGAAAAATGTACAAACGAAAATATCCAATTTATCAATAATAGGCATAGGTTTGTACTATCCATAACATACTTAAGTAAATTTCAGTTTTAATTTTGATAAAGAAACGAAAATTTGGAAACAGTAGGAAGTAAAAATTCAATTGGAATAAATATTTCACGCTACACCAGCAAGTAAACCCTTGATGAAGGAGATAAGCCTACTTTAGAAAAACCCAATTTCATCTGAACAGTCTGTGCTCAATGAATGCGACTAAAGTGCCAATAAAAACATCTGCTGTACATTCTACACCGTCATAACAATCCAATGAAGTCACTAGCTTGACGTCACGAGGGATGTGACGTCACTCGTATAAACTATCCTTGGATTATTTTCGGAACGACCGTATATCTACTAACTAAAGCAAAAACATAAGCTCAATTCATTTGGTTTAAAATATAATTATTTCTAATTAATGAAACTATACTGTTAGTGGTAATGTTTCCTAAAAAGGATGTAGAAATGAATTTCCTTGAATCTTTAGGAGATAATAAATTATATTAGCTTACTAGAAACATTTGGTCTAGAATCTATAATATTTTCTCTATTATTGCTGCTGATAAAACTGATTTAAACTATCTTTTAATTATTATAAATGAAATGTTGGAATGAGGGTTGGGGATTAATATGTTACAGATACTTTTCCTAAGTTTGTCGTATAGTTTGTTTTTTATGCTCGACGTGTTTCTACTGGATAGCATCTTCAGAAGCATCGGATAAAAGGTGAGGTTTCTAAAGTAATATTTTAAGTTTAAAAAAACGGATGATGCGATAAAATTAAATACATTAGGCATAATTACTTTTCAAAACTAGTATCCTTTGATCATTTGTGTCAAAAATATAGGCCACTTTTAAATAAATTTTCAATCTTCCATTTTAAATTCGAAAAAGCACTATTTTTGTAAAAGTGTTATTATTATGTTATATCAAAAAATAAGACATGATCCTTATTTACTAGCTGCAATATTGTCCTACTAGAAACCACAAAAAAAAAAAAAAAAAAAAAAAAAAAACACTCTTTATACAGAATGCTTCACGAAGAACAGGAAAAGCTCTAAGGGTGCCTTTTACTGGTAGAAATGAAAAGTAACGTTCATATTAACATAGGTCCGAAATCGCTTAGTGTTCTGTCCATCCACCATTTTCTTCTTTTTAAATAAATACTATAACTTTGTAAATATAAAATATATTTGTTTAAAAGTAAAGACAAATTTATTGTGTATATTATCAAAATGTAGGCCGTTTAAAATGTTTTATTTCGAATATCTGGAATATAAAAAAATTATAATAAAATTTTATTTGTAGTTAAGAGAGAAAATATGTTGTCTTTTTTAAATTGTGTGTACAGGTATAAAGTTTTTGTTATTTTATGTTAAATATAATAAACAAATGCCATTTTGAAATATAATATATAACGTCATTGTTTATAGTACACTTGTAAAACATAACATAAAAATGCTTCTACCAAATTTGAACTTAATATATATTTCTAACTTTTTTTTTTAAACACACAATATTTAAAAAAAAAAAAAAATGGCAGACTGACTGGATATTAAGCGTTGTCGAACCTATGTTTATATGAACATTTAAAACATATTTTTACGACAAGAATATGACATGTCTCAAAAGCATCTTCCTGAACCATCCTGTATAAAGATCGAGATCATCAAACGAACATGTAAACACACACAAAAATATCCATCACAACACATCAGTATTTCAGCTGCAAACACAATATTATAAATTGATGAGTGGTTCTAATTAAACTGAATGCAGACCAAAAACGTGATCTGCGTGTTTTACAATAGGTTATAGTCCTAGATCTGGTGCACGATATTTAGCGTGGTTTTTCATTTATTATGTACTTCGCGTGAGGCACGGAATTAAAAGAAATATACATTTGACAATATTGAATGATAATATTTATTAAACAAGACCAAACTGATAATATCTATAAAATGAACATAGACATTAAATGAGAACATATATACGTGTTTGTGTATTCAAACCCCAATATATAGGACGCCAAACATTCAGAGCTAATTCCGTGTAGTTGTCTATTTTTTCCATTCTCGATGATTTTATAGAAACATTCGTTTCGACGTCCACTGACAGAAAAAAAGTGTGTTTTTTGGAATGGTCTTTCTCTGTTTGTCGTGTGTGCAATGATATACAGCCGAAACGTGTCTTAGAAAATTTGGTAAGTGGTCATATTTTGGCTACATCTGATTTTCATTTTATATTTTAATAATTATTTAGAATAAAAATTTGTGGTTGCTGACATAAAAAAAAACAACATAAAATTACGATTTTTTTTTCTAAATGTGATAAAAAGGTTTGTTTTTCTTTGCTCTACAGTACGCTCTAATAACCCAAATAAAAGTGTTGGTCGATGAAATTACAAAAATATCGTTCTTGTGTTATCGGTAAAAAAAATAAAAATTTAAAAAATAATAATCAGCCATAAAGCATTATTCAAAACTATATTTCCAGATAGTAAAACACAATTATTTATTTTGTAATATCCACTTTTAATTAGTCTAGCCTAATTCCTTCAAATTAAGTGGAATGTGAAGAATATTGACCCAAACTCGTGTGTTCAATTGCAAGTAAATATTTATTTTTGTATTAAAAACCCAAACTGCCTCTTTGTTTTTCAAGAGCAAATAGTTGACGAGAGTAATTAAAGTAATTTTAGCTCAAATATTTCCTTACTAAAAAAATCAAGTTAAGAATAAAATATATTAAATATCAATCAACTTTATTACACAGTATAACCAACTTACAGAACACAATTTCATAAAAATACGCCTTAAAATACATAAAGTATCAGACGCTTTTCAACGACAAGGTCGTCCTCTTCAGTGATACACGAGCTACACCAACCACACTATAAAAATATTGAGTTATAGTTTGAATGGTGTAGCCAAATATATAATGACAGGATTGTTAGACAATTACTGAAAAGGAAATAACCTGGTATGTACGTTAACACAATCCCGGAGCCTACATAATTTTTGTGTTTTTGAATTAATAGTTATTAATTTTAAAACTGAATTAATATTTCGAGATAATTTTAAACGTCTCAAATTTGTTATGAACAACTTTAACGTTGTGTTTATTGAATAATATAAAATCGTAAGAAGATAACACTTTTTCACCTGCTAAAGCCAAAATATAAAAAGTGTTTTTCCCGGATAAAATTAACTAAGACTACTGCGGAATTAAATTAATACTAGGATTGGAGATACGGACAATATGACCTGTAGAGTGTCAAGGATAAAAGAAATATGACATTTGTTTTTCGTGAGGGGAAGTTTTTTTATTAAATTTTACAATCTGACAATATCAATGTACTGGAAAAAAGATTCTTTAAAATCAAAATTATGAATATGTGTCAATAATACAAAAAAGGAAATGAAAAACAGTTTTAATAGAAATAAAGGATATTTTGTTTAGCTAGAATTATTACAGATTGTATTGTTTTAATAAATAATTTCAATAATAATTGTATGTCCTATAATATATTTATTATATCTTAAATTGTCCAGTGTTTTTTTTTTTTTTTTTTTTTTTTTTAATTGATATGTAGAGCCGAATATGTTTTAAACGTAATAAAAAGAATAGAATATAAAAGGAAATTCAAGAAAAAAAAAGTTACTAACTTTTTTACAATATCTGTATTTTAGAAACTTTTATAATGAAACTTTAGAATTATAAATTATCCCATATTAATCTTTTATACTGACATTATGGGTTTAAGAAAGACATTTCAAGATAAGACATAAAATATACTTTCAGATTAGTGTAAAAAAGAATGGTGATAAGATATTCAAAAGAGGGAAAAAAATTGTTATCTTTATAAAACCTTTTCTTAAAAATGATACAAAACCCAAGGTAAGAAATACAATTACAATATTTTAACTTACTCACCAAATATTTAGTTACTAATTTCAATAACATTCCTGATATATATATATATATATATATATATATATATATATATATATATATATATATATATATATATAACCTTTATTATTTATTTTTAATTAATTACTTTGATTAAAACACAACTACGTTATCATATTTAAATTATTTATTCTTTAAAATACAATTTGCACCTAAAGTTGGGTGCCAATATATAACAGTTGAATTAGTTAAATCTTCAAATTAATTGATGCACATATGAGTATTCAAATTTATTCATCTTATCACTAAATCTCATCCATTCAACTTAAACTAGACATAAACATTTATAACACAATGAAATACTTAATTCTAGAACATAGCAATTTTATTATTATTATTAGGTGCATCAAAATCGTATCATTAATTGTAATTTTAATTTAGTCTTTATATTTTAATATCTCAATTGTTTTATTGATTTGTTGGGCGCCAGGTATAATTTACCAATTATATAATGAAGTTACTTTGATTGCTCTTTGAAAATTTAAGTTTAAATGGCTCTCGGCCTAGCTCAGATTTTATTTAAAGTGGGGCGTGGTTTCTTTGGTAACCTGAAGTAAAAACTACAATAACTAATCAGATAACTTATCGTGGTTCAGTAGCATGGAATGATGTCTTCTTGGAGTTTTACAGGTGAGATGATCCCTCGAACTTATGGCAGATATCACAAGAAACTTAATCCAATTTATAGGCACTTTGACGATCTCGAAGCTTGAACTACCTCACTCTGTTGCTTGAATTCTTGGTCAATTAATCAAAACTCTTCTTTAACTTTACGATGATTTTAATATAATTCGATGACTTAAAACTTTTCTTCAACTTTACGACGATTTGGCGAACTTCGCCCTGTTCCTAGTTCCTCTCCCTTGCGACGCTCGTTCTTTACTGCTTTTTCTGATTTTTGAATTCTTACGCAGAGTTTTCCCGTTTTACCCCTTCTTCGCTTATTTCTGGATGACGCTTCTTTTTGGTTGGTTGGATTTGATTTTTCAAACTCTAACCGTCTTTCAAAGTTCGTTAAATCTTGTTTCTTAGCTGAGTTCAACGTACCTCTGCCTAGTTTTTTGTCTCTTTTTCTTTTGTTAACTTGGGCGTACACAAACTTTCTAATTTCCCATGTTGTCACATTACATAACTCAACTCTTCCTATTTAATTTGTCACGCTGCCCTCGCCCTTTCAATAATTTTGTAGTTTCGAAGTATTGTTTCCTTAGAAATCCTTTAACAAAATTTATTATGTGTTGGAGTGACGTTTATGTTTGACATTTATTTCTAACTGACAAGGTTTAAACATTTTGAATTGGACAAAGCTTTTACTTAGGGCTTCTCAACGTTACATAAGTCCCAAGAAATTTTATGTTAATTGCATAATTAATGATAAAATTTGCTTTTGATACACCTTTACACTAAACTTATTTTAATAATACACATATACATATCGTAACATGGACTATGACCTACTCTTACTCTCATTTAAAAACCCACTAGAATTACTGTCCCTTTAAATGACTTTATGACCTACTCTTACTCTCATTTAAAAACCCACTAGAATTACTGTCCCTTTAAATGACTTTATGACCTAAACTGCGGTCAACCTTTTTTCTTAACAATGGCATTGTCTAGAATCCCACGTCAACAAACCCTTCTTGTAAACCCCAATTAACATTGTTCCCTTGACCCTCTTCAACTGTAGGACATGTGTTTGTTTACATTTTATTTTACAGTTAAATTCATTTATTTTTGTTTACTTAACTCTCTAATTAATTATGAAACCTTTTTAATAATCTACAATTAAATATACCTCGGATGTGAGTTTTATTATTTTTAATACTAGCTAACTTATAAGTAGTTTTTCCTATCTTAGAGATTACGGTGTATGGTCCTTCATATAGTTCACAGAACTTGTGATATCGTTTTTCAATTGTGCTTGACGGAATACAAGCTCTTACTAGTACTAAATCATTTATCTGATATTCGGTTGGTGGATGCAGTTCATTGAACTTCTTAGCGAATTTTTCCCTTTTATTTTTAATTCGTAAGTATATTTCTCCGTGGTCAATGTCGTTTGTTTCTGTGTTGCCTGGATTAATTAAATATTTTTTCCAAATTCGTGTCGGACGTGTATTAAATTGTACTTCTAATGGTGTTGACTCAATTGTATCATGGTATGATTCGTTCATGAAACTTTCCACAGTTTCAAGTAGCCTTCCCCATTCTTGGTGATTGTCAGGTAACAGGATCCTGAAAAGTTGACCTAGATTTCGCATTACTCTCTCCGCCAAGTTGCTTTGTGGATTTCGTATTGCAACGGTTCTTTGTCTAATTCCCAGTTCTTGTAACCCTTCTGTCCATTTTTTGGATGTAAATTGTGTACCATTATCCGAAAGTATGTATTTTGGTAATTGGACTTCTTTAATGTATTTCCTGATTTGATTTAATGTTGTTACGGTTGTTGTGTTTTTTACCTTATACAATTTTGTGTATTTAGAAAATGCGTCAATCACTACTAAGATGTACCTTGACCCGTAGACTGACCGAGGCAATGGTCCGTAATAGTCTACACACACTAGTTCACCCTTACCTTTTGGTATAATAGGCGTAAGTTCTGCGTTTCTACCTTTGTTGTCATGTTTACATTTTTGACATCGTAAACATTTAATTATTATATCCCTGACCTTTTTAGCGACTTTGTCTCCCGTGAAATCTTCCTTAAAATTATGGTAACATTTGCTTATTCCTATATGTCCGCAAATTTCATGAATTTCCTTAATTAATACTTCAATGAATTTTTCTGGAATCATTAATTTCCACATTCCTCTTTCCTTGCGAAATAATTTTTTTTCAAACAATTTATAACATTCTAAAATTTTTGGATCATTTTCTTCTAATTTACCTACTATATTCCTAAATTTTGTATCCTTCTTCTGTAAAACTTCTATATTTTGTAACTGTTCGCCCACTTCTGGATTAAACTTCTGTAACACTAATTGGATTTGTACAAGTCGGTCCTCCCCATTTTCTTGTGAACATTCTCCATCCTCTGGGAATCTGCTCAATGTATCTGCAACAATATTTTCTTTTCCCTTGCAGTGTCGAATTTGGATGTTATACTCCTGAATTAATAAGATCCACCTCGTCATTCTAGCGTTAAGTAGTTTGCATTGGTTAATGAAAGTGATCGCCTTATTGTCAGTTATAACGGTTATTTTTCTCCCTAATAAATAATTCCTAAATTTCCTTAATCCTAATACTACACTATACAATTCTTTTTCGGCAGTGCTATAAAATCTCTCAGCCCCTTTAAATGTTCTGCTTGTAAATCCTACTACAGCAATGTTATTCTGGTCATCGAGTTGGTACAGTTGTGCTCCTGACGCAATATCGGACGCATCTGTCTGTAAGTAAAACATCTTTTCCATATTTGGGTGCTTTAACGTTACAGCCTCAATAAATTCCTCCTTTACAGCTAAAAAACTCTGGTTAATACTATTTGTCCATTTAAATTTTGTTCCTTTCTTCAGTAGTCCTTGTAATGGAGCTGTTGTTTGTGCGTAATTTTTTGAAAACCGGTGGTAGAAATTTGTTAATCCTAAAAAGCTTTTTAATTGTTTTGGTGTCTTAGGACGCGGAAAATTTTGAATTGCCATCATTTTTTGCTCTTGCGGTTTGATACCATCTGTGGTGATAACAAAACCTAGATAATCTATTTCTTTCCTGCAGAACATAGATTTCTCAAAATTTACTGTTAAGTTGGCGTCTTGAAATACCTTTAATATTTTTTCTAATTGGTCCACATGATCTTCCCAGTTTTGCGAAATACATAAACAGTCGTCCACATACATAATTAAATTCCTTTTAACTTCTTCCGTCAGAATTGAGTCCAAACCTCGCGTTAAACTTGCTAAGCTTGTGCTCAACCCAAACGGAACGGTTTTGTACCTGTAGCACAATCCTTTGTACAGAAATGCCGTGAAATCCTTGCAATCTTCGTGCAACGGGATTTGCCAAAAACTGCTAGTTAGGTCTAAACTACTCATCCAACTGATCTTCTTACCGATTGTCAATAACTCTTGGATTGGTCGAATCCCTTCGTAATCCGGTATGGTTCTCGCATTTATAGTCCTGGCGTCTAAACAGATCCTTACGCTCCCATCTTTCTTACATACAGGTACTATAGGATTAATGTATGCGCTGTTTGCTCTCTCGATGATCCCATAACTTAGCATTCTCTGAATCTCTGCATCAACGGCTTCTCTAAACTTAGTTGCTACTGGCCAACTCCTCTGACAGTATGGTGTTCTATCAGTTACTTGAAATTTATGGTAATAAGTTGAAATTAATCCTGGTTTTTTGCTGAAAACTGTTTTATATTTATTAAATATGCTGTATAACCGCTGCCTATTCTCAAGTGGTACATGTTCCAAATTGCTTATTTTGTTTATATCAAATTCATATTTATCCTCTTCAATTTGTAGGCAATTATTCAAACTTTCAATATTAACTTCTGACGAATCCTCGAATTTAATTTCCTTTCTACCAACTCCATAGTTTAATTTATTTCCTATTTCTAACTTATTATTAATAAAATTGACGATTGCATGATTTCTTGATAAAAACTCTAACCCAAGTATACAATCTCGAATTAGTTCTGGTACTATTATAAAATGCACGGCGATTAATTCTGTTCCTAACTTAACTTTAATGAAAATTTGTTTTTTAACACTTTTGGAACGCAGACCTAATGCTCCAATAACTTTTACTCCTGCTACCGGTAATTCTTCAAAAACTCCTAAATTTAATTTATTTGTGTTGTAGAAAGATTCAGATATCGAATTTACCTCACAACCTGTATCGATTAACGCTCTGACCTGTACACACTCATTAAAAACTAACTTAATTTCTGGACATTTATTAATGCCATTAATTATATCGCTTGTGTCGTGATTGTCCTCTAAATAATCTTTTAAATCGGTGAATAAGGTATTTATGGTTGCCTTGTTCTTATCCGCTAGGTCTACATTCCATTCCAACTTTCACTTTTGCCCTCTTCCGTCCCTGTCTGCAGGTTGTCGACCTTCCCAACGGTTCCCTGGTCCATTTTTTATGTCGGTACGCACATCTGGTTTTCTGTAAACATCCCTATTCTGACGTAACGGTAAATGTCTACTGTTGTACCCATTCATTTGTCCCCAAGGCCTGTTTACAACTTCTCCCTCTCTCTCGTCGCGTGGATAGGATGCCTTATAATTACCATTTCTTTCTTCGTAACTATTAATGTGTCGTACATCTGCCTGTCGGAATTCCATCAATAGTTTTACAAATTCCTGCTTTGTTTTCACACCCCTGGTGATAACAGCAATTAGTGTAGTTGGGTGAAAGTGCTTAGCGATTTTTTGGACTAACTGGGCTTCTAAAATCGGCGGTTCTAACTCTGAACATTCCAACATCATGTTCTCCACATATGTGATAGCTTCATCCCCAATTTTTCCTTTAAACTTTCCGAATTCCAACCTGTCTCGGATGTTTGCTTGTATCATTTCGTTAAAATATTTATCCATAAATATTTTTTCAAAATCTTCGAAGTTTTTAACTTCCCTACGGTGTAGAAACCACCATACACATGCTTCATCTTTTAAATATCTATCTAACCAATACATGTTCCCTTGATGTGTGTAACTAACGCTAACTTCTTTTATGATCCTTAAAAATTGCATTGGGAATCTTTCTTTTCCTGTAAAACTAATATCCCTTATCTCTGGTTCCCTTATTATGATACCATCCCTTGTTTTTAAATTACTTAATCTTTCATCTACTTCTGTCACTTTATTTTTCATTTCGTCCGTTTGTTTCTGATATTGGTTAATTTTTTGTGAATTTTCTTGGCATTGTGATTCGATTTCTAGAATTTTATTATTAGATCTAGCTTGACTTTCCTTTACCTTATCAATCTGAGCGTCTACGTTAATTTGATTTTCAGTTAAATTTTTGTTTACGGTGATTTCGATTTCTTTAATGCTCTCTTGCACATCCTTTTCTACTTCCACGACTTTACTTGCAATTTCTTTTAAATTTTCTCTTAAATCTTCGCACCTATTACCTAATTTATCGGTGAAATTTTCTTCAATTTTATTTAATTTATCATTCATTTCCGTCCTAATTGTCTCGGCTGTGGTATCCGATCTTAATTTAATTTCTTCGAGCTTGTTCTCGAATCTCTCCGCAAATTCATTAAATTTTCGGTCCATTGTCTCCGCATTTTGACTAACATTGCCACTAAGTTCTTCTAATTTTTTATTATTTTCCTCGAGCTTTTTATTTTGTTCTGCGAATTTTTTATCGATGCTTGCTTTTAGAATTTCCGCATTTTTATTAATTTCTTCGAAATTCTTTTTATTAAGGGCTTCCGCATTTTTACTACTTTCTTCAAATTTTTTATCGATGCTTGTTTTTAGGATTTCCGCATTTTTATTACTTTCATCAAATTTTTTATTAAGGATTTCGATTAATTCGTTTAATCCTACCGTTGGGGTCCCATACACCTTTAAATTTTCACTCTCCCCTGAATTATTACCCTCATTAGTATTACTTTCACTATTATTAATCCCTATAGCTCTATCCATTTCTGATTCTATCCCCATTTGATTATTAATCTCCTCATCAAACCCCATTGTTATTTGGTTATTTGCCATCTTTTTATAATTTTTTATCCTATTACTACGTCTTAACATTAAATTAATTATATCTAATAGTCTTTCTGTCTCTTATCTTATAATGCTACCTTCAGGTTACACCACGTGAACTAAATTTTAATTTTAATTAAACCACGAGTTGGACGCCAATTATAACCTTTATTATTTATTTTTAATTAATTACTTTGATTAAAACACAACTACGTTATCATATTTAAATTATTTATTCTTTAAAATACAATTTGCACCTAAAGTTGGGTGCCAATATATAACAGTTGAATTAGTTAAATCTTCAAATTAATTGATGCACATATGAGTATTCAAATTTATTCATCTTATCACTAAATCTCATCCATTCAACTTAAACTAGACATAAACATTTATAACACAATGAAATACTTAATTCTAGAACATAGCAATTTTATTATTATTATTAGGTGCATCAAAATCGTATCATTAATTGTAATTTTAATTTAGTCTTTATATTTTAATATCTCAATTGTTTTATTGATTTGTTGGGCGCCAGGTATAATTTACCAATTATATAATGAAGTTACTTTGATTGCTCTTTGAAAATTTAAGTTTAAATGGCTCTCGGCCTAGCTCAGATTTTATTTAAAGTGGGGCGTGGTTTCTTTGGTAACCTGAAGTAAAAACTACAATAACTAATCAGATAACTTATCGTGGTTCAGTAGCATGGAATGATGTCTTCTTGGAGTTTTACAGGTGAGATGATCCCTCGAACTTATGGCAGATATCACAAGAAACTTAATCCAATTTATAGGCACTTTGACGATCTCGAAGCTTGAACTACCTCACTCTGTTGCTTGAATTCTTGGTCAATTAATCAAAACTCTTCTTTAACTTTACGATGATTTTAATATAATTCGATGACTTAAAACTTTTCTTCAACTTTACGACGATTTGGCGAACTTCGCCCTGTTCCTAGTTCCTCTCCCTTGCGACGCTCGTTCTTTACTGCTTTTTCTGATTTTTGAATTCTTACGCAGAGTTTTCCCGTTTTACCCCTTCTTCGCTTATTTCTGGATGACGCTTCTTTTTGGTTGGTTGGATTTGATTTTTCAAACTCTAACCGTCTTTCAAAGTTCGTTAAATCTTGTTTCTTAGCTGAGTTCAACGTACCTCTGCCTAGTTTTTTGTCTCTTTTTCTTTTGTTAACTTGGGCGTACACAAACTTTCTAATTTCCCATGTTGTCACATTACATAACTCAACTCTTCCTATTTAATTTGTCACGCTGCCCTCGCCCTTTCAATAATTTTGTAGTTTCGAAGTATTGTTTCCTTAGAAATCCTTTAACAAAATTTATTATGTGTTGGAGTGACGTTTATGTTTGACATTTATTTCTAACTGACAAGGTTTAAACATTTTGAATTGGACAAAGCTTTTACTTAGGGCTTCTCAACGTTACAATATATATTGCTTAATGATAAGTTAAAATTATATCATCTCTTATGGAATTTATTTTCACAAATCCGAAACAAGAAAAAAGTTCAACTTTCTCATAATATACAGACTTTAACTAATCTTTATATGTATTGTAACTAATATGTATATATTGTTTTAAACTGTCAAAAGTTCAGAATTTGAAGTCTACAGTCAAGTTGTCCATTTATAAATTACGTCTCATAAGACCAAAGAGCAATTTATCTGTGTTATTTGTGGGTGTAAACTGTAATCACCTTTGTAAACAATAACGAGCTCCGTATGAAACGATTAACGAATTTAACCCCTTATATGATCTGAGGATGGGCTCACGCGGCCCGAAACTGTTGTAATCTAATTAACCAACAGAGGATTAGCGAGACGTACCGAATAAAAAGGTATTATAAAATGTATTCATCAAAGACCAAGTTTATTCTCACCTCCCCCTCCCATAAGAGGGTGTGTTTTGACCATGTGAAGTTTCATAGCAGCATGTATTGTATTAGAAACTGTAAAGGACGCGATGCATGCTGCACCTGGATGCAAGGTTATGACTCTTAATTCAATCTGAGTATTTTCATGAAACTACATTTTAAAATAAATGTATATATAGGGGGATGAGGGGTTAGTATAATGCTGTCAACGATACAGAAAATCTTTTTTTTAATTCCTGATTTAGTTCTTTAGGCAAAAGAGTTGCAGGTTACGATTTTGTAATCTAGCTAGTTTATTTTTAATATATATAATTATTAATAAATTAAATTTATAATAAAGTACAAATGAATTTAATACGTTCCTTCATTTAAAAAATAATAAAGTTATAAAATTATAACTGCGTAATCAAAAAAACTTCAAATTCATATATATATAATTTTTACAGTTATATATTACTACCTAATTAAAATATCTATAAAATTACTTTTGAAAAATATAAAATTATAAAACACAAAACAAAACTATTTGGTGAAAATACTACACGTGTATGATTAAAATAACTATAGAAAGTCACCATCTTCGAATAGACTTGTTAAATGACATTATTCATATTTTAAACATAGCTCCATAATCTTAAGTAGGCTCAAAATGTTACTTTAAATAAATAGAGGAGAAGTGAAATGTTACATATTTTGGTAGAATAAGATCTCGTACCAGCTTCATATTTATCATTGTTAAGTTTATTCTAAAATGGTGGATTCTAAATTACCTCCAAATTAAATTAGTAGTATGTTCAAAAATGAACGATTTTGGTTTGGAAACGATACAACAAATAACGTAGAAAAAATAAAACGGTTGGGAGATTTAAAATCACTCCTCTTATTTGAACAATTGCATCGAAAGTTCGTGTTTGTATATTATTAAAAGTATTTGTCCAATGTTTACATAAATAAAAACACGTTAATGATAATTAAAATTTGAAAGATTTCATTAATTGTTTTTAATTATAATAAAGCTTAACTTGTACTTAACTCGAATACAATTACTGTAATATTGGATCAATAGTTACGTGGTCTGGAATCATACAAAGTAGTTCCAAGTATATCGCCTTGGCAACAATATTAAAACATTGCTTTACTGTCTAACAATTATCTTTGTTTATAAATATTGCCTAGACATAACTGTATTCTTCTTTCAAGGTTAAAATAGCTATTTTGAGGATGAATGTGGTGTTATTGGGTAATTTCAGAATGAACTTATAGCTGTTGTAGCCTTCACAGTGGTCAGACAAAGATAATTGGGTCCATGGAATGTCCATAAATAGTCTTTTGAAAACGTGTTTATGACTCGTTAAATTATATGTAAAATACACGTGTAGACGTTATTCTATGTGTATATCTATCTAGAAAACATATAAACATTTCTTAATTCAATATAGTTAACAAGAAAATTCAATATCGTATTCAGTAAATTTTTACCATTTTATTAAAAAATTTTAATGATTTGATAAAGCTTATTATTAGATAGACATTTGGATAAATGTAAATTTTTTAAAAATATTTTCGATTTTAGTAGATTGTTATTAATATTTTTTTCTCAAAATATATTGTTTTACAAAATTTGGAATTAAAATTGTAAAGCTATATTAATAGAGAAACTCGAAAATTCTTAACTTTGTTTTCTACTTTAAAAACTGTTTTTAATAGTTCAAATCATTTTTCAAATGTAAGATTATATGTATATTTATAATTGCACAAGCACAAAATGTAGGCGCTTACTTGCATTTCAGAATAAATATTATCTGGTAAAGTTTGTGGTAACTTTAACATACAAAATTACTATTTATCTAAAACATCTTGTAAAATTTCCTTACAAATAAAAATCTATTCAGGTGTTCATATATAGGAAATTTATAAAGTGTTGCTAGCCTATTGATGCTGAGGTGTACAGCGAATGACAAAAATCCCATCTCCAAAAATAAAACATAGTTTAGCTCAACTTCTGCAATAATTCTACTTTAAACTTCTCAAAACTAGGTCAAAATAAATGTTGTTTTAAGTTTAAGCTATGACTGTAATAGTGCCAACCCATACTCTATTCGATTAAAAACTACACAAGTTATCACCAATAACTAAAATTTATAGGACTCCCTGGTGTTACATATTCTAAAATATATGATTATTATGGAAGAGAAATACGAGTGCTATTAA
Source organism: Aphrophora alni (assembly GCA_963513935.1). Taxonomy (NCBI): domain Eukaryota; kingdom Metazoa; phylum Arthropoda; class Insecta; order Hemiptera; family Aphrophoridae; genus Aphrophora; species Aphrophora alni. Next base: position 139,107,743 of record OY740767.1, on the reverse strand, counting down.
ATAGAAAAGTTTGGGGAAATTTTGAATAATCGCATCCTAACTATCTCAAGGCTCCATAGAGACATGGTTATTGAAATATGTGTTCTTTCTATACTTAACTCTTGAAAGATAGGGAAACAGGTCTAACTACATTAAAACAAAGTAATAATAAAACTTTAAGAGCAGCTTTGGCATCCTGGATCGATTTTTCGTCGGTTAATGTAGACAAGAATTCGAATTAACGTAGCCGTCATTATAATATTGGCAACAAGAATATATAGCTCTCCACTTGTCCCACAATGCTGGGGAAACACCATAATTTTTTAAACTCCTAGGAATAAAATCTGAGATCTTTTAAAAACCAAGAAATAGTAGACCAACCCAGACTCGGGATAAAGTAAAAATTTCAAAAAATAATATCTGCAACGCCGTCGAATTTTATACATTTTACTTATTCAAAAAAGGCTTTAAGGATAAAAAAAATTCTGATATTTTTGAAACTACAATAGATATTAAACATCCACAAATTGAAAAAAAATACTATACTACAAACCTTTGCTTTATAAAAAAAACGTTCTTACAAATAAATTATTTATAAATATTAAAAACAGAAATATTAAAAATTATGAAGACAGATTAATATATAAGTTTATCTGAGCAGGGGTTTCAAATTTGTTTTAATATATATATATATATATATATATATATATATATATATATATATATTCATCATCAGATTAGTTGATATTTGCTATGTACATTATTGGTAGTGTATTTTTTTAAGATTTGGGATTGTATGAAATATGCTACCTGTCTATTAGTCAGTTTTAGGATTTTCTTATATTACAATGATAGATTTCCCTGTGTGTTTAGTGGCTAGAGTTATCGTTTTATGAGCAAGAATTTCCGGTTTAGATTTTCATAAATGCTTAAACAACTTACGTTGTTGATCCATTATCTTGAGTTAATTTGAAGAGCTACGTTTAATAGCGAATCCCGATCAGGAAAGCTATAATTTTCACTGTTGGGAAAATCCGGAAATCGACCGATGAAATTTTATGTCCAAAACGGACTGATGTAAAATCCCCATGGGGGGGGGATCAAAAAGACAACCTACAGACTCAGCATCGTAAAACTAAGTAAGGAACTACGATTAGATACGAATTGAAATTAGCAAAAAATACACTGAAATCTAATTGGGGAACAATATAAATTTTCAGATTAAATTATACCCTTCAGGTTTTTATAATTTCCTGTTTACGTACAATCGTTACAGAACTCCTTATTTATTACATCATTACATCATTATGAATCATTAAAGAAAATCCCTAAAACAAATTATTACCAGTTTATATTATTTTGGAGAAAACTAGACCTTTCGTAACGTATTAAAGGTTTTGCCGATATTACATTATAAAACACAATTTTCATAAATCGGTACGACATTAATAAATCAAATTTTAAAAAATAATATGTTCGTCATATGATATTCATCAATGCAAAGTTCGAAAAACATAATTTCCAAGAAGTTCATAACGTGTTGAAGTTCCAACCACTTCAATAGTTCAATTAAATTAAATTTAAACAGTTAACTCCAGATTTGTGTTTAAACCAACATAACTTATTTTCCTAAGTAAAACTTGTAATATCCCCTTACAAATAAACAGCATTGAATTTTATGTAAATTTGATCACCATCTACATCCTCGAACCGTATTTTAGATCTACCCTCACACGGAAAAATATGTCCGTTTGAAATATGGACCGAGTTACCAAATAGAGTTATTGCTCTGCAACTTTAAATATATAGCTAACATTATTTCTCCAAAACCCACCGACTACAGAATAAATTCAATTACAAAATTGCATATTAAGTAATTTCAGCTACGTAACTACAGAAGATTAATTAGCATACATGTAAATCTAAGCTATACTAATGTTTATAACATGTTCACTTACGTCATTCTAGCTCTTGTAACTTACCTGTAACAAAATACATAATAGATTAAAATATATAAACATAAGTTATTATTAACATAAACATACAGAGTATAAAGAATTTTATGTAATATGAGTGTACAATATTCTACCAATCCTGACATTGTCTTACTATTTATATTTGTCGACGCTTTTCGGAGTTCGGAGACTTTGGAAGACGTCTAAATATAATTAGAAAATATTGAAATTTTTTATTTGAAAATGAACAGAAAAAATATTAACGAGCGAATTATAACGAATCAAAAGTAACGTTACAAAACATAATTTTGTTAAAGAAAATAAAGTTAGTAAATTCACCAAATCAAATAACACGCCTTGTAGTATGGGGCGTGGCCAAGTTGTATATATATATATATATATATATATATATATATATATATATATATAGAGAGAGAGAGAGAGAGAGAGAGAGAGAGAGAGAGAGAGAGAGAGAGAGAGAGAGAGAGAGAGAGAGAGAGAGAGAGAGAGAGAGAGAGAGAGAGAGAGAGAGAGAGAGAGAGAGAGAGAGAGAGAGAGAGAGAGAGAGAGAGGAGAGAGAGAGAGAGAGAGAGAGAGAGAGAGAGAGAGAGAGAGAGAGAGAGAGAGAGAGAGAGAGAGAGAGAGAGAGAGAGAGAACTATCACAGCTACCTTTCCGGGCATACTCACTCGTCCTGTAAAGTACTTCTGGGGATGTTGTCCCTTGTGGGGATATCCCCACAAGGGCAAGCGGCCTAAATCAAGTTTATATGTAATATACATATACTTTTAAGCATATTAGATCGAAAATAAAAATATTTTTAAATATCCCCTAAAATAGCTTTTGGGACGACAGCTTTAGTTTTGAAGAGAGACCACCAGGGCTGCGCTGAACGCAATACTCTCTCCTATAGAAGAGATTCTGGCTTTAGCCCTAAAGGTGACTTATGGGGCTCTTGAGTATGATTGGTCCATTCAAATTCGAGAGAAAAGAGCAAGTTGGTTAATGCCTTTGTGAGGATACCAAAATATTTGTATGTAGACTGCAACGAACGTCACTATGCCTTTGGGGACATTGTTGCCAGATGGAACAGATCCAGTGTTGCCGTCAATTGCACCTTTCATAAACTTAGAGTTCAGTCCGTTTGTCCATTTCAATTTCTTAGAGGTGGTTGTATACTTGTTGCTTCTTTGCGTTATTTGAATGTGTGCAATATATATTATAAATTACATAAGTTATTCGCCATTCTAAATAATTAGTCCCTTTAAAGAGTTCTACCTTTTATATGAAATGGAAAAACTATTTATCTGTTTACGTCGAAAAGTGTTTGTATATCAGATATAAATTTGTCAGATTTTTACATAATATATATCACTAGTTTTAAAGAACAAAATTATCTTTATTAAATATTTTGTTACATATTTTATGTATGAATTAATCAATTAGGAATGGTTACGTAGTAATTTATCTAGGAGACCAATTTATATTGGAAACTTTGGTTACAAACTGAAATGAAATAAAAGACGTATTAAAAATCCATAATATGGTATAGTTTTGGGTTTTTGGAATAGTAATATATTACTGTTCATATTCTTCCCAGAAACAATGTACAGTTTTATTAAAAATAATAATTGTTTTAGAGTAAATTCAACAATCAATACATTTTACTTAGTACAACTTATTATAAAATTGCATTAGTTTTAATTCAACCCATCCTACTTTTACTCCTTATTTCTAAACATCCAATGAAAATGAAAATGTATTTCATTTATATTTTTAAATGATATATGAAATGTTTTTTATTCCCAGTTATTCTTGACAAGTGGTAATAGAATGTACAAATTCTCTGATTCAAAAAATGTGATGTATTTTAACTTTATACAATTAAATATTATACAGTTCAATTGGCAATGACAATAGAGGGTTGAGATGTTATTTCAAGGTTTAGAATGAAAAATTTTATAAATATGTTACACAATTATAACATATATCATGTTTATATAATTATGTTTATTTATACAAATAAATATAGTCTATAGTTCAATAGTATAGTGGATTCTTTTTATTGTTTGTTTTTAGTTATTATGGGGTTGTTATGCAACAAGGCATGGTTAATCATGTATAACTTGTGTTAACAACTGTTGATGGAATTTAATTGTGAATTCAAAAATGTTTTGATATTTCAAATCCGTTCAGTGGTTTTCGAGATACAAATGATTTAATAAAGTCGTGTCATCGCATTTCAATAAAATGCAAACGCTAATGTACGCGGGTTTTTAAATTGTGTATATTTTGGGAACCGTTGAATGGATGTTAACTATCTAAAGAAATTTAAATTCACAATTAAATTGTCTATAAATTGGTGTATCAGAATATTACTACAGCGATTAATAAACCAACAAAAATAGCAGTATTGTCCATACTTTTCTATCAGAAATACAGCATACAATTAACAGCTGATCAAGTACTTATAAGCGCGTAACGTACTCAACAAAAATTGATATATATTTTTAACCGTTTAATGGATTTTTGTTTTGAAAAAATATTTGAATTCACAATAAAATTATCTATAAAATCATTATGAGTAGGCTACTTGTTGTTAGGTTAATTTGTATTAAAAACCACGATAAATTGTATTTAATTCGTTTTAAGTATACATTGGCGTAAATTAATTCAAATAGCTAAACTATAATTGTCCATACATAAAAACATAAAACTGACAATTTATAGTAAATTTTATGAGGAATCCGAATCCGTTTTAAAAAATAACTTCCGATAATTAGTTTTCGATATATAAGCGTTTTTGTACTATCGCCTGCCCAATTTTTATACTCTCTGTACGAAAATCAAAACCGAGTACGCGGGTTTACTAAATTGTGTTTATTTCTAGAACCGTGGAACGGATGTTAATTACCTAAAGAAAATTGAATTCACAATTAAATTTTCTATAAATTGGTATATCAGAATATTACCAAAGAGATTAATAAACGTGAGTAATAAACCAATAAACATAGCAGTATTTAGAAATCGTTTATAATTTTGAGCGATTACTATTAACGTTCATAAATCAAAAAACATTTTATATATCATTTTCAAATTTTTGTAGGTTTTTTATATAGTCATATAGAATATTTCCTGAAAATGTTAACAAAATATATAAATAAAAAGACTAGGCCTATACAAGTTATAATTTGACGCTATTTTCAACCAAACCGATAGATGTAAACTGTTGTAAATTGTTTAATTATAATTATACTATTAGCATAGATCTGATAGTTTATAGAAAATTTAATTGTGAATTCAAAATTTTTTTGATATTTCAAATCCGTTCGGTAGTTTTCGAGATACAAATGATTTAATAAAGGCGTGTCATTGCATTTCAATAAAATTCAAACGCTAATGTACACGGGTTTACTAAATTGTGTTTATTTCGAGAACCGTAGAATGGATGTTAATTATCTAAAGAAAATTGAATTCACAATTAAATTTTCTATAAATTGGTATATCATATTACTACAGCGATTAATAAACGTATGTAATAAACCAATAATAATAGCAATATTTAGAAATCGGTTACTATTTTGCTATAAACGTTCATAAATCAAAAAAATATGTATATATCATTTTCAAATTGTTGTATGATTTTTTATATAGTCATAAAGAACATTTCCTGAAAATTTTAATAAAATCTTTATTTAATATAATCTTTATAACGAAAATTCGTTATCAAACTTCTTAAGAGTTTGAAAAAAATAATAAGTAGCGGTCCTATGATGTGTACAAAACGCCGACCGCAATACAGACCGGTGTCGTATACAGCTAAAAAAAACTGTTTTTTCAGAGCTCGTTGATTCGACAGAAAAACTGTTGCGAGATTCGTCTGTCTATGGAAGTAAGGAAGGACAAAATTCTGCTGGAAGGACAAATCTAAAACAAACATCTCTGGTCGGAAATTAATCAAAATAGGCCAAAAATAGTCTTCAGATAGTATGTAGACGATACTATAGTACTTTTCTATGGCAACAATAGATAATTAAAAACTCTGATTAACTTCGTAAACACAATGCATCCTAAACTCCAATTCACGGTTGAAGTGAAACAAATAACAATTTAAACTTTTTAGACCTATCAATTTCAAAAATAAACAATAGTGTTAAGTTCAACATCTATAGAAAACCTACCACAACAAACCAGACTATACACGCTTCTTCCCATCATCCATGTCATATAAAAATGGCAGCTTACAATAATTTCGTTAACAGGCTAGCCTCAGTACCTCTAGACAAGAAGAAGTATGAACAGGAAGTAAACATAATTAAACCCATCGCAGTATACAATTGGTACAAGAGCTCAGATATCGACCAACTCATCAGGTAACATACAAATAAGAAACCCATTTTTAAAAAGAAAAAGCAAACTTACGTCTCCACAGAATATGGATCAGCATTGAGTCATACTCCAAAACGTAGACTGGCTAAAGAGAGCGTAACCGTTGCTTTCAATACCTCAAACAAACTATACTATTTTTTAAATAACCCAAAAAAAGACATACATAATGACAAACACGATAAGACTGCCACATACAATATCACTTGTTATAGGCCTACAGTAATGAATGTCCGAATTTTTATATAGGACAGACTGCCCGCTCTTTCAACAAAAGTTTTAAGGAACACTTCCCTAAGAGGACTTCATATACAAACTCTGCTTTTGGTGAACATCTTATCAACAAAAACGATAAATACACAGATATCTAACCTAACATGGAGATATTGCAACAAAAGTTTGGTGTCAATTCCCAAACACGGTTACGGCTTGCCAACGTCAAAGCAAGTGCCAATTCACTCAAATATCAGCCACAAAAATATTCCCGAATTAAATATACCAACAAATAAAATAAAACGTCAATTATTGAATATATTTGGTCACATTTTCTAAAAATTAAATTAAATTCTTGGTATCTTTTAAAATTTTTAAAGTTATTACTAGAAACATGTAGTTATAATCACTGATCATACCTGAACAAAGGCTACATAATGAAACAATGGTAGGCCTATCAGTCGTGAAATTAAATTCAAGTTCGGGATGTTGGGGTATTCGGTAACGTAGGCTACTCAACATTATTTATATATATTTTTAACCGTTTGATGGATTTTTGTTTTGAAAAAATATTTGAATTCACAATAAAATTTTCTATAAAATCTTTATTAGTAGGCTACTAGTTGTTAGGTTAACTTGTATTAAAAACCATGATGAATTGTATATTTTAAATATGCATTGGCGTAAATTAATTCAAAAAGTTAAACTATAATTGTCCGTACATATAAACATAAAATTTATAATTTATAGTATTTTTTATGAGGAATCCAAATCCGTTTTAAAAAATAAGCGTTTTTGTACTATCGCGTACCCAATTTGTATACTCTCTGTACGAAAATCAAAACAGAATACGTTGGTTTACTAAATTGTGTTTATTTCGAGAACCGTTAAACGGATGTTAATTATCTAAAAAAAAATTGAATTCACAATTCTATACATTTTATATAATTTGGTATATCAGAATATAACTACAGCGATTAATAAACGTATGTAGCCTAATAAACCAATAAAAATAGCAGTATTTAGAAATCGTTTACATTTTTGCTATACACGTTCATAAATCAAAACATTGTGTATATATCATTTTCAAATTTTTGTATGATTTTTATATAGTCATATAGAACATTTCCTGAAAATTTTAACAAAATCTATAAATAAATAGACTAGGCCTATACAAGTTATAATTTGACACTATTTTCAACCAGACCGATAGCGGTAAATGGTTGTAAATTGTTTAATTATTATTAGTCTAGATATGATAGTTATAGAAGTCTAGCTTTGATAGTTTATAGAAAATTTAATTGTGAATTCAAAAATGTTTTGATATTTCAAATCCGTTGGGTGGTTTTCGAGATGCAAATGATTTAAAAAAGGCGTATCGTCGCATTTCAATAAAGTTCACAAAAAGTTTAGGTTACTTTATTTATTTGAAAATTTATTTATATATTTTATGAAATTTATTTCAATGTTGTTTTGAAGAAATTTGTTTTTTCGTTGTAAAGTAATTAAATTTTATTGTATCTTGATGAAATTTTCACAACATGTACGTATATATTTTGTTGTCATAATTATTAAATTTTATTTAATTTTGTTAATTAGTTAAGAGAAATTGTTTTTTTTTGTTGTAAATCAATAAAATTTTACTATATCTTGATGATTTTTTCACAAAATGTGTATAAATATATTAGTAAGAAGTGTGGTAAATTTTGTTTAAATCTCTCAATTCGTTTAAAAAATATATATCGAAATAGACGATGATTTGTATATATATATATATATATATATATATATATATATATATATATATATATATATATATATATATATATATTTAAACGAATAAACAGATTTAAATAAATTTTAACACATCTATTAATTAATATTTGTACACATTTGGTGAAAATTTCATCAAGATACAATAAAATTTAATTACTTTACAACGAAAAAACTAATTTCTTCGCTACTTTTAACAACATTGAAGTAGATTTTAACAAGTAACCTAAACTTTTTGTGAAATAATGACAAATTTGTACATGGTTTTATTAAATTGTTACTAAAAATCCCCATAAGAAATACATAGTAAAATATATTTGTTGGTATATTTTTTTGGTTAATATACATTTAAGTTTGATTTGTCTCTCAGTGCAAAGCCGGATCGGGCCAGCTATATATACTATGTGGGCCATTCCGATCCCACAGAAACTAAAGACGCACGATGGGTATTTCGAGCAAAAAAAACTGCGAAAATTGATAACGCAAACCATCATGACGAGATGAACGCCACAGCATTTGAAGAGTGGTTCTCAGGAATTCTGCATTTACTTCCACCTGACAGCGTCATTGTTATGGATAATGCGTCATACCACAGTCAGACAGTCAATAAAATCCCAAAAATGAGTTGGAAGAAGATTCACATCCAAGAATGGCTCACAGACAACGGCGTGAATTTCAATCCGAAGAACGTGAAGGCAGAGCTCCTAGAACTCATCCCTATTCACTTGAAATTACAGGCCAAGGTTTATAAAATCGACAAAATGGCTGAGGAGTGTGGTCACACAGTGCTGCGGTTGCCCCCTTACCATTGTGACCTGAACCCCATCGAGCTGGTGTGGGCCACAGTGAAAAATGAAGTTGCGAAGAAGAATGCTGATTATTCTCTGAATACCGTAGAAGTTCTGTTACACAATGCATTGAACAATATTTCTTCGGAGGATTGGAGTAAGTGCGTCACTCACGTGAAGAAAGTTGAGGACATGATGTGGGAGGTGGATGCCATCAGCGATGATTTGCACGACAGGATCATAGTGTTGGATGCTGGGAACGACGACGACACAGAAGATGAAGACTCCCACAGTGACCAGATTGAAGTAAGTGATGATTCATCTGATGATTTGGCTATTCCTCTCTAAGGAAATACTGTATTATTGTTAGTTATACGTACGTGTACTTTATTTATAGTATAGGCAAACGAGTGTTTTATTTGTTTATATTAAGTGTGATTTCCTTTACCTTTATGGGCATTAATAGTAATTTTAATTAATTTAATAACAATTAATATAATTTAGTAAATAATGTTATTTTTTCTTCAATAATACAGTTTAATATTTGTGTAACTTTGTCTTGCCAAACATTTGAGGACTAATGTTATAACACAGTAAAGCAAGAGAATTATGTTATTTAGCTGATGATTTGGCTCTTCCTCTGTAAGGAAATGCTGTACAGTATTATTATTAGTTTTTAAGTTTAGGCATACGTACAATTTATTTTACTTGTTTATACTAAGCTTGATTCCTTTGCCTTCATGGGGAACAATATTAATTTTAATTAAATGATTTAATTTGGTTAATTATTTAATTATATTTATTTATTTTATTTTAGTGTTTATAAATTGTACATATTTTCTGAAATAAAAATGTTTCGTCTGATATACGGAAGTTTTATTAATACAGTAAACCATTTATAACTTCACTAATCACTCTGTGTTTGTCACAGATGACCGATTCCTTTGAAATTTGGTATCTAAATAATCAGAAAATTGCAATGTAACACGTGTTATCATTTGTTTTTCGGAATTTAAGGAAGGAGGAAAAGTTGCATATCGTTACTGGAGTCATTAGTTATGATTCACTGACCCCAGCCAGTGGCTACTTAACGCGGCCGAGTCGCACAATAGACACCAAGGGTAGGCGATTAGTGCGGTCGACTGGGTTTCCGCCTCAAGCTGACTTGAATTTTACTATAGTAAACTATATAATATTACTATGGCAGATAATTTTAGAAAAGTAAAAATCACTTCCGTCAGTAAGAAAAGTGTCAGTGGACTTTGGACCCATGAAAAGGACCATCTGTAAGTTGTCTAAACCATAAAGTTCTACTTGTTTACAATTATTTTACTTACAAACAACCCGCCGTGTAATAAATAACTTTCTCTGTAGACATATTTTTGAGTTCTAAGTCCAAGCTATTGTAATTTATTCAGGTAACACACACCCACTTGAACCTGTTTAAACCCCAGTCCTCGCTTCCGCCTTCAGTTAATTCAATATTGTGTCTCATTTATGCATCTCCACTATAGGAAATTAACATTCTTTTCATGATCGTAATTTGGAAATTTCCATCGGATATTTGAAAAGTACAGTAAATGAAAAAATTAGAAGAAAGATACCAAACACGACATAATTTGGTAAAAAAATCATACAATATAGGCGCAGCCTGTTTGTGTGCAGTAACAATCGAGTTGGTTTTTGGTAACGATATTAAATTAAATTTTGTCAAAAATGTATACATAACAATAGTCGTAGTACGCCTAATGTTTAAGTTTTTTCTTATTTCTTAAGTGTATTGACAAATCAAACCTAGCATCCCTTGTGCATTTACGACCTACCAGTAGCCGACCAAGCCCTTAGTCCCAACCTTTTGTTTGTTAATGGGGGGTAATAAACATGACAGAAATTGTGTGGTAAAGTTAACAGCACTTTGATTTTTTATACAAATTAATTGTATTTAGAGCTGTTAACGAATTATAAAGCCAGTTGTAGTTATTTTTTACGTTCCTAATAAGTAGGCCTATACTTAAAAGAGTTGATTTTATTATCAGTTTGTACGAATGTATTATTATTATTTTTGTTAACTTCTTTACTGTATTCCAATTAGACTAATAAAGTCAGAAGAGATAGTTACACGCAGTAAAAAAAAAACTTTAGTAACTAGGTTTGAACCTACGCAACTAAGTTGTAGGTCCATCTGTAACCTACCAGAATAGACGAATAGGGTTAATCGTAAGTTTCTTAATGCTGAACATTTGATTTTTTTTAACCTTTTGGTTAGTCATATCTTCAAAGAATTAAAAATGGCAGCAAAAATAAAAGTAAAGAACGACTTAACGTTTTTATGACCCATTTAAAAAAAATGTTTACTATGTTTTTAATGGGAAACCATAAAAATATTACGCTACCGTTTTCGCGTCTCGAGATCTGATTCAAATTACAGTATTTGTATAGGAATTTCTGTTTTAATTCTAACTTATAATTATTTTTATTTCTATGTTATATTTTTCTGTGTAAAACTTGAGCAGTAGCCTACTAATAATAAAAGTTACAAGGTATTAATCCATAGACAAAATGTATTTTACCTCAGTTACATTTTGAGAAGAATATGTTTATTTAATTTGCATGTGTCCCGTTGAAAATATAACTTTTTTTGGTTGTACAGTAGAACCCCTCAAACTCGACCCCCTCAAACTCGACATTCCGTCAAACTCGACAGGGCCAGTGACCAGGAGCATACGATTTCCAAGGTCATTCACTGCATTGTTTTTTGCCATGTGCGCCTGCCAGATGCCAGGAGGTTGAGGCTTGTCACTTTTGTTTATATGGCTGTAAGGGTTGCTCCTTTGTCTAGCCACTTTCTAATCCTACTGTATAGTAGAGGCCAAAGTTAAAGATAAAGGGTCCAGGTAGACCGGGACAGCCCCAATCATGTGTTGTCAAAATATTCATATTGTTGTGAACCCAAGCGCCTACCACCCGGATGCTACCGGTCATTAGCACCGATTCCATTAAAAGTAAGCGGCAAGTCTTTTGTCATAACAATTCAACGGAGCGTTGTAGAACTATGATTCAAGTTTTGTAATAAAGGTCTTAAACAGGTGAAAAAAATGACCCGACTCTTAATTATATGCGAGCAGCAGTTCAATTTATAGCAGTTATGTTGGACCGTATTATTTCCAAGAATAGTGTTATTTCCGTGTTTTTTTTTTACTCTAGACTTTACTGTAAATTTTATTACAGAAGCCTTTTTAGTTTACTGAGCCTGTTGTACAAAGCCAATACTTTTAAAATCTCATTTGACCCATCGATAAATTTCATTTTAATGTGTAATTGAACACACTATTTTTGTTGTTGTCAGGCAGGGACTTTTTTGCAATAAACGTGTAATCATTGATAATCAATAAATGTACAGTTATTTAAAGTATTTGTTGCAAACCTAACCATTAAATACCAAAGTTCCCTAAAACTCGACAACCCCCAAACTCGACAACCTTAAAGTCCACATTGTGTCGAGTTTGAGGGGTTCTACTGTAGTTTGAATAATATAATGTTCCTGGATGAGAGTGGGAAGTAACAAATCTAATTTAAATGTTCATACCGATAATTATAAAATGAAATAAATAAAATTGTATGTTCGAGTATCGCGGTGTCTTGATTCATAATTTTAAAATGCTCTAAAATGGTGGTGGTAAAACGAAACACAATAATTACAAAGAATTCACACAAACATTGTTAGTGAGTTTTTCAGGATTATTTCCATTTAACATTCCTTTGAAGCTTCCTTGTATCAACCAGGCGTTTTTGTTATACATTATTAGTTTTGTTTCCGAAGTAATAATTTAAAACTTGACTTATCAAAAAGTTTGTAAATTTGTTAGTATACTGTTATTTTCATTTACTACAATTTACTTTATAAATTACAATCTATTTAACAAATATGAAACATAATTTAATTTAATCAATCACTTAACGAATAACAACAAAAATATAAACATAATGACATGCAATAAAATGTAAACGTGGGACAAATAATACATCCCCGTAAATCACTCTCTCACATCCTCGCAAAGCTTCTCTCTAACAAAATAATCATATCCCCAGAAAAGCTTGTCTCTTACATGCCCACAAGTTTCTGTCTCTCGTAACCGTTACATCCCCACAAAACACATATTTAAAAAAAAATCAAAATCAAAATTTTCGAGAGATAACGTATTAGGAGTAATACTTATTTATTAAGCAATACATTTTTTTAAAAATCAGACTTCTACCTTTTATATTTACCGAGATCCCACAAGGTATCTCCAGGACGTATATCCCCAGAAGGGTACATGCGATAGACAGAGAGAGAGAGAGAGAGAGAGAGAGAGAGAGAGAGAGAGAGAGAGAGAGAGAGAGAGAGAGAGAGAGAGAGAGAGAGAGAGAGAGAGAGAGAGAGAGAGAGAGAGAGAGAGAGAGAGAGAGAGAGAGAGAGAGAGAGAGAGAGAGAGAGAGAGAGAGAGAGAGAGAGAGAGAGAGAGTTTCATATGTTTGCGTAGTTTTTATGAGTTAAACTATAGTCTTTGGCAATAATTATTTAAACAATTAATTGTTGTCTGACACATTAAAATATTTCATCTGTAATGACTTATTTATTTTTTACACATATTTTGTTTTAACGGAAATAATTATTTCCCCTGTAATAATAGTAATAACCCAATACAAAAATAAATATTAGTTTTTAATTGAGACAGAAAATTTTAGTATCTTATAACTTAAGGAGGAAGATTTATATTACATTTATTTATTTATTCGCAAAATATTGTTTTCATTGAAAAACTTCTGATGGAAGGTAGCAGCTACGTATATACGTAATATTTAAAATTGTTCGTTAAATTATATTCTTTGCTACCGTGATTGAAAATTAAATTCAGTATCTATGACTTTTTTACGCATTAAATTAATGTAATTGGTGAAGAATCGCAGTACCAAGGGCTGTCAAATCGGGGAACTGACTTGACAAACACGCACTGTCCCCTTATTGGTTTCTTCAAGCTTTCTCTACTGGCTCCCCCTTAACGGACTTGATTCTTGGCGGCTTGTATAAATCCAGTATGTATCGACAAATACAAATACTGTAATAAGACAGTCCAAGGGTTGGGAGAAGATTGTACTTTAACTTATTATCTCGATACAAGCATATGTAATTATTATAATAATTTTATACGATTCCAAGAAAAATATGTTTATTTTTTCATATCGGTTTTAAGGTCCTCCATGTTTATAAAAATGGTTTCTGTAATGATGCCTGTCTTTAATCTGTCTGTCGTCTGTACAATACCATACAGCCTAAACGTGTAAACATATTTTAATCAATTTGGTAAATATACATATTTTTGGGCATATCTCGGGATCATTTTCCCGGCTTACCTTTATAAATAATTGTTGAAATTTTTGTTCACGGTTAGCATTTAAGGACCCAAATAAAAAGTATTAGTCGCCATCTTTTCAAAACATGCCGGTTCGAGTGTCGGTAAAATAACAACAACATTTTACAACAGGGCTATAATATAAGACGTAGTTACCAAAATCGGCTACACCAATTTCGTGCAATTTTTAGTGAAATATGAATACTAATTACTCAAACACGTATGAAAAATCTCAAGTGTAAAACCTTACGGTTCATTAATAACCAGAAAACAAAAATGTATTTCTAACGTCTTCATTACTCAAATACAATTTACGGCAAGGACGCGTTTATGGCATGAACGAGGTAGTTTAGACCTTATTTAAATATATAAATATTTTTTCATAGACAAATAATTACTTAATATTGTTGAATCACAACCACAAAGAGGATATTTTATTTTATTTTTTTACCAATAGTTTATATTGGTTTTTATTTGATTTTGTCAATGGGCGAGTGAGAGATTGTGTGTTAACAGTTCATTTAAAGTTATGGTCCATATATTATACACACAGTTTTTGTGAAGCAATTTGTTATTACTCGACGTATCTAGAGGATTGTATACACAATAGGTTGTTAATAACAGAATACTTACTATACATACATTGTTAAATACAGATTATTTGGAGAATAATAGTAATCAATTTTAAGTGGTGGTAGTTTTGTAATTACAATACCAAATGTTGTACATTAAGATTATGTTACCTACTCCTTAATTCGACAATAACTGGAAATACTGTGAACTTGCCAAGGAAGTAAAAATGTAATCCAAAAACTTTTAAAGAGGTTATATTTTCCACCATAAATCACCAAAATAAAAATATTCATACAGGGTCTCATAAACATAGAAATAACGAGTTTTTCAGTTAAAAAAAAAAAGAAGTTTTTTTAAAAGTGACAATTTTCCAGACCTGTTAATTTAAAAGAAAAATCCGAAGACACTAATCTACAACCTAAATTTTCATACCATTTTCAGTAAGACTTAAAACGTATGGGAGACACTTGATGTTAAATAGCAGACATTTAAAAAAACGTCTCTATCATAATTTGTATACAGTTTCCTGCAAATTGTTAGACGATAACAATAAAAGACGGCCAACATGTCAAAAATCACTATACCACATTACTCATGTCATGAAACACAAAAAATCAGTCAAATAAATCTAGATCGGTTTTTAATTTGTTTGTTTCAATGTTATGTATGTTGAGTGAGCAATAAAATATTGTATTTAAAATATATCGTGGAGAAATATATTTTGCGACAGTCTGTTTACGACATCGTAAATTTGAACCGTTATTGATGATGTCTTTAAAATTCTGCAGAAACACGCAAATAAAATATTACCATATCGGTAGCCTCCTATGGCATAGTGATATGTCTGTTTGAGTAATAAGTTTGAGAATAATTAATTTGTAGTCATAAACTTTATAATGAATGTTACACATTGCATGTGGCACGTAAAGAGTGACGTCAGAAATGTAAGGGATAAACAGACTTTGTTTTATACAGTTGTAACAATTTCTCTTAGACTATTCTTTACTTTCTCATACAGATAGCTCTAAGGATTTTGATTATTTTTTTTACAAATGTAGGACCGTATTACAAAAACAGAATTGAAGATTTCTATCTTCCCAAAAATATGAGTTTAAAAGTAAAGTTAACACTTAACACCGTTATGGAAGGTCGAATATCCGAGAAAGTTATTTCAATAATATTTTTAAAACGTCTAGATTTATAACTCCAAACAAAGGTAAATATCAAATACAGTTACAATTTGCTAGTAACTTGGATTTCCCAACATTTAATGCATATTACCGTCGAGTTCATTTCGGTTAATTCTAATTTCCTAAATTGATACAAATTGATAGCAATAAAAAGAAACTAACTTTGGAAAGGATATAATTTTATATTTCAAAGCAACACCTCACTTATTTTTACAGCGGAATTTATAAATTGATATTATTGGATACAGAAACTTGTGCTAATTCATTCTATAAGCTATTGTATTATTGTACAATAGAATTTATAATTTTGTATTTATTAGTTTTGTTATCTCAGTATTTCTAGTGTGTGCGTCTTGGTGGAGCTTCATCTTTAAAAACTAACTCAAACACTTGGAAATGCGTTTTATATATACTATCTATCTGCCCTCCCAACTACCTCCTAAGCTCCGCCCTTTTTTCTTTTACCACCAAAACTCCGCCCCTGTTCTTTTAACTCCTAAGCTCCACCCCTTCATCTTTACCTTCTGAGCTCCGCCCTTCTTTTACCTCCTAAGCTCAACCCCTTCATCTTTACCTTCTGAGCTCCGCCCCTTCTTCTTTTATCTCCTGTTCTGCACCAATTTGATTAGTTTAACATTTAACTTTAAAATTATCTTTCTTCAGATTTTGAAACATTAGGCTATATCTGGTTAATGATATTTAATTCATTAAATTTTGACTTAAAAATTCTATTTTTTAGAAATGTTTAATATCCTCTTTTCCGTACAAATATGTAGTAATTTCCTAAATTCGTCCATTTAATTTTCACTTCAGTGAAAGTAGCAAGTAGGTAGTTTTATGAAGATGGAGGTACTCTGAAATGTGTCATTTAGAAATAATAAAGAGACAGAGTTGAAATGTGTGAAAATCTTATTACAATAAATATCTCAACCTTAGCTGTTACATAGGTTATTAAAATGATTATAAGTTGAGAAGGTATTCCTTAAAGAACTACTTAAAATAGTAGCAACTAAGGAAATTCACTAATAGGACTTGACCAATAACCTCATCCAAACTTTTCTAAATTTCCAAATTTCAAAATAATTTGTCACTTCGAGAACGGTAATACAAATATAACAATTTGAACGAACACTCAAAGTGTAATTGGAGAGATTCCAAGGGCATATCAAGTGAGAGTACCTTTTTTAAAAAAGTTGTTTTTACGATGACTTCTATAAATAAATTTGCAAATGAAATTCTTTAAAAATATTGACTTGTTGCGTTTAAATTGAATGAATCAAAAAGAAGAAACATGAAACTATTTTATACTATCTACAATTTGAAATTTGAATTGGATTTAAAAACAAAATATTTTTATTATACTGTATATGGTCTCATAAAGGACTCAACCACGTTTACGTTCTGATGTCATTGAGGACAATAAAACTTTAACGACATGGAGAAAATTACGATATTTTATTACTCAGAGTTAAAGTCGTTTTAATCAGTTAAATATATCGAGGTAGGTTTTTATTTATAGTACTTCGAAAGAATTGAACATTTTATTCAAAGATATATTTTGTGACAGTCTGATTACGACAATGTAAAAAGATCTATTATTAATGATGTGCTTAAAATTCTGTAGAAACACGCAACACAAATATTACCATGTTGGTAGCCTCCAATGGCATTGTAATAAATCTGTGTAAGTAATAAGTTTGAGTAATTTATTTGTAAAGTTACAAACTTTATAATGAATGGTGTACATTGCATGTGGCACGTCTAAAATGTAAAGAATTCGTCTTGCTTTAATGATGTTTATGGACTTTTGAACAAGTGTAATTTTCTTTAGACCAAAATGATCTTTCGAAAAATAAATTTTTAAAACTAATAATTAAATATTAATATTTTAATATTATTTAAAAATAATAATAATAATAATTAAAAAAATAATAATATTAATAAGATAATGTTTGAGTAAAGTATTGAAACAGTCGAAGCTTGTATCCTTTTCTAAAGTTTATATGATTGTCACTTTACTACCAGCTGATCAATCGCGATTGTGTTTTAGACAATCTGAGAGTCATTAGGTTTGGATGAAACAACTGATGTCAACTGTACAAAGCATTAAGCTCTATTTATGACATCTAAAGTGCTTCAGTTCGATCCCATTATCCTGCGTTGACATGAACTTGTTTAAACACTATTGTTGTTTACATGTGTTTTGTATTTAATACGTCCAACACTACATTATTTATCCATGAAATGAGAAAAATCACAATCTAGAATAGAACACCTAGTTAGTTCCCGGACATTTTCTAAATCCAACTCAATTTTGTAATGACCATTTTCCTAATCATAACTTTACCTAATGTTTTATTTGTAATAGTTTTTTATGGAATTATTCCAATACTAAAATGATTTTTTTTGTAGTTGGACGTTAATTAAGAGGAAAATGTAGAACAGACAAACCTAGATAGCAAATGAAAAATGAAAGCACCCTCAGGGCCACGTTTACAGTGACTAAGGTGTGGCAGTACCAAGATTCCCAACTGAAATTTCACCTTTCCATACCTAGTCTCAAGTTAGTACCAGCTCTTTGACTATCCTATCCGTCTCTCTTGATCATCTTTTATTGTCTTCCTACCCTCACGTTATTAGAGTATTCCAGAGCTAAGGTTATCATTTTCAGGTATTTTTCCTTTTTCCATTCATGGGATGATGACGCCAAATTTTATCGCCTTTTAAAAAAGGAACAATTTAAAGGGGACAGTCAATGCACAAATAACGTTAGGGTGGTATAATCGTTATTTTTTTGCAATTAAAACAACATTTACAAATCCATTTATTTACTTTTGTATTTCCCTCGCCCTTTAATGTCTACATACACCATCTTCACATTGACGACATAATTTCTTACACGTATTATCAATCCATATCTTCATTGATAATTCTTTTCATCGTCTCCCTTCAAACCCCCAATCTCCACTACTTCCATAATTATTCTTCCTTCTGAGATTATTAGATTATTATAAACTATTATTATTATTATTATTATCCTTTCTATCTCTTTAATAAATATGAATTGTTCTTCATCTAACGCTAAGATGAGCTACAATCCTTCAAGAACCAACTTATCCGATTCTCTTCTATATCTGACTCTCTCCATCAATCTTCGGACACTCCTTTCGGACCGATCACCATCATCCAGTCATCTCCTCCATAAGGCGGCTCCACACGCAACAGACAATCCGAAGGCAAGCCTCAAGGCGTCCGGCCTCAAGGCAAACCTAGAAATAGGGGAGTCTCCACACACTACAGAATATATGAAGGCCAGCATTGAGGGATCTCCAGTTTGTTTGTTCTCGTAATGGCGACAACAGATGATGATGATGCTCTTGCTGTTGTTAATTTGTTGTTAGCAATCAAAAGTTGTGAAAATAAAATGAAGCGAAAGTTGTGGACTAAAGACTGGTTTCAGAAAAGGAAAGCTTATTCCCATGTAAATTCATTAAAAGAACTGAAGTTCAGTCCGAAAGATTGGCACAATTATTTGCGCATAAATGAGGACACGTATCCTTATCAATGGTTATGCCGATCATTCAGAAACAAAACAAATCATACCATAATGAGAACCGCAATCTCACCTCATGAAAAATTGAGTGCCAGATTACTATTTCTGGCTACAGGAGGATGCTACGTAGATTGAAAATTTTCTACAGCGATATCACCCCAGGCTCTTTGTTACACAGTCATTGTTTGGCAGAGGCTCCACTTCTTTCCTTTTTACCAGTAATCTTTTTTAAGCAGCGTCATTTTTAGCCTGTCATGACAATCCTTTGATGTAGTTTGCCACATGCACGGCGATTCTTCAAACAGAGCTATAATTTCCTCTTGATTTTGTTTTGCACGGGCCATGATAATAAATACAAACAAACACAACACATCCAACACATTAGGTACAAAGAACCTACGCTACAACACACCTACATATAATTAATTTTCACAAGAAAACTGGAAACAAATTAATACGTGGTGTAAAAATAAACTAGTACAAGATCGGACGCGAAACTCTGACTGCACTGAGTTGCCTCGAGGCCTACCTCCTTCATCCCTCCACACGTCCCGATCGGCCTTGAGACGCGAAGAAGCAGAGGCAAAACAAACGAGATTAGTATTCGGATTTCTGGCCTCCGACTAGTAGTCTCACTGTTCTGACTCCTACATGGGTCAGACACTTTAAAATCCTTCCATTTTCTCTTCATGCCCAACCAGTTATTTTCACCTTCCAATTTCTAATACCAACAACAACTATTTTTTTTCCAAGTCGCCATCATCGTTCACAGCTCTGTAAATTGTTTAATTTTTGATCAAATTACTTCTGTGTTAGAGTATAATATTAGTGTAAAAGCATCATCCGAAGGTTCGAATAATACACAATATTTTTTATCGGTCTGTTCTATGGGATTATTAGATTGTGGTTGAAATCTCTCAATTAGTAAGGGTTAGTCGAATATTTGTATTATATGTCCGGTTTTTAGGAAGCTCGCTTAGTATCGAAGTGTACTAAATATCGGTTTGTACGTATTTGGACTATCAATCCTCCACAACTGAATATTTTCATAAACGATTTGCTAAAAAGTTTAATAATATGGTTTTAAATGTGTAGTTAAGGATCTTTTAAATTATTGGTATATTTACATCTTTAAACATCTTTAATATTTTACCGTGAGATGCTTTCTTTTCTAGATATTGATCAAACATCCCTCACAACAATCAAGTTTTACAAGAGTAATACACTTCACAATGCAAAACAAATAAAAAATAGCCCGTTAAATCTAATTATTATTCATAAAAAAATAATTGTGTGGGAGTTTATCACGGTTAATTTTGTCAATCAGGTATTAAAAACATTCCATAACTAGATAGGCAACAAAAAAAATTATAAGTCCTTTTTTAAAACCCTTACGACAATCTTTTCAAACCACGCAAAGAAGCGATTGAGCAATTTCTTCTCCATGTACGAAGAAATAACATTCTAAACTTTACACTGTAAAATAATTATATAAAATGACACACTATGTACTGAGAACTGAAATAATAAAATATTATAAGTAATACGATAAAGTTTGCGTGTTTACCCATTCGACATAATCGATTATTTAGTTTCCAGCACGGCGGGACTAACCACCGTTGCTAGTTTTCCAACTACAATCTGTATATATAGCAAGCCATGTTGAAACTGTAATAGTTATAATATTTAACAACAACATTTATATAATAATAAAACCCTGTGATACAAAAGTGCGTAATATCAACAGTTGTTTAGTCAAGTAATATTTGTTTAGCAGATTGTGTTACCATCACTTTAACATTAACAATCAAAATCAAAATTAGTTATTATTGGTAGTTTCATATTCACGATGCCAACATTATTATGGTTAATATAGTATTTTTTTTTAGATAAGACAGGATTTAAACCAGAAACCGCACATGAACTAGCCACTTGGGAAACTGTTAGCTTACACTAGAGAAATTGTTGGCTTACAATTTAAATCCATTCATAAAAAATAACTATTGTAATTTCATAGATAAACATGAAATGGGTATAGTTTGTATAAATAATTTATGTTCTGTAATACAAATCAATATTTAAACTCGTCTTCCATAAAATTTCACAATTTAAAAATAATTCTTTTCAGGAACTGTTTCATCTTCACGTGTTTAAGAGACATACGATCATAAGATATTTGAGTGTTTTCTCTTCCCCTTACAACGTCGAAGGAGGTAGTATCTACTCAGTTTTTCAATTCCATTCTCTCTCTTAACATCCCTTACGTCTTGCTTTCTCAGTTTTACAATAACCATATTCCCATGTAGTTCTTTTTTTTTCTTCAAACCAACCCCTTTCAAGCCGATCACACCAAACTGCACAGAAAACCCCTTTTGTCTTAGGTGGGAATTGATCCCATAACATTCGGTACCAATCCTTGATTAAGGGACGGAAGCCTCAAGCCACTTAGCCACTAAGACACTTAGGTATAGTTAGTGTTATAACAACATTTGAGTGAAGTTGTTCAGATTGCCTATCCTACCCCGTAGTTACATAAAGAACACATAAAAGGTCCATTAGGTTACCACTAGTATCGCTTGTCGATGACAACTATTAATTTAGTTGTACTAGTAGTATTTTGACTAATAACTTGATTTGATTTTTTTAATGAGTTTGATTGACTTTTATTGAGTTTTTACTTTTACGCTTGTTTACCGAAACTTTTGTTTTTAAGATTAAGGTACATTTTTCTAGAAACGATTCAAGATAAAGAGGTTGATTTTATTTTACTTACATTCCACACTTTTTTATATACATGGATGATAAATCTATTTCAGCACTTAACAGCTAAATTAAAAAAAAAAATGAGCTTGCATTGAAAAATTGTGAAAGAGCATGCTTTTACTTAACAGAATAGGGTAAAAATTTCAACTATGTAGTTCTTATAGTTTTTTAGAACAATGTACCTTTACAAGCCATATTTAACATGAGTGGTATAGGCCCTCCGGGCTCCCCTTACGTTTGATTTTAAACATTTACTTTTTTTTTTTTTTTTTTCATTTCACCATTCAGTATACATTTCTATAACACATCAGCTGTCATCTTCAATTTAATTAAACTTATCAACTCGAGATTGTTGTCTTAGATCCACTCGAATTCCTTACCATATTTCTTCTACGTTTTATTGACTGGGTTCCTTAGGTAACTAATTAACCTAACTAAACCTTATTTAAATTTATTTAATCTCTTGCTAACGTCAGGCCAACGTTCCACTTTCGACAGCTGGCTTGAAGCGCGGTTTTTACTTACGTAATTTACGTTTTAATCAGGACATAGGCTCCAAGAGTCTCACTTCCCGAAGTACATCATCTTATACAGTTTAATTAGTTGGTAGTTTTATTATCAGTGATTATCCTGCTGGACTGGTTATTAATCATTTGTAAATAAGTTATTAATATATATTGATTGTTTTAGTCTAATCACAGCTGGCTTAGTGCTTGTACCTATAATCTCAAATCTAGTTGACTATAGTGGGGTTGTTAGGAACAGTCATAGTGGTGATAAATGCAAGACTAGTCTCGTGATCGGAAAATGTAGTCGTTTCACCACTAATTTCCGTCTGTGAATCAGCCTTATTACCTCGTTCAATTAAAACCTCACTCAAACTTCTATACAACGCATATATTACTGCCAAGGTTTAGAGGTAAATATGAACAGTTTTAAATAAACAACAACAAAATTTACATCCTATCATATCATCTAAATGACGACTTTTTTTAATTATTTGTTGCTTTTTTAGTAGTAGCTATAACTTATTTTGTTCAGTGATTTATAGTCTTTTGATGACTAAAGTTTACAAAATTGGTTATGTTAAAGATTTAATCCAGATTACAAACACTAAACACAACATTAGCTTTGAGTTAAGAAAACATTCAACTTTTCAAAGTGAACCGTCCAATAAATCAATGTGTCTAATAAATAACCTTTTGTTGGAAGTCTGTTAGTCTACTGCGAGTGCATTAGTTGGATTGCAATAGATGTGTTTCAGATAGACGTAAATAACTATTCTCTAGTTCAATCTATGTTTTTAAGTTAATTGAGATGATTTTTTTTATTCCTAGTTTTCTCAGAAACAAATAGATTAAAGTTTTCGTTTTTGCTATTGTTTTAAAAGAAATTGTGGTAAATAAATATATTCAGTACATAATATATTATGATATTTTAAGGTTTTGGGAAGTAAGCATTCTTCTTCCTGTCATTACGACTGATTGGATTTTTTTTTGTAACTACTTGACCAATATGACATCCTTACGATCTTTCCGAGAGTTGTTTTCATAATCAATACAAATGTGGAGAATTGGTCGCCTATAATTAAATCGTTTTGCATGTTAGGGTATTTTATCGACAGTCGTATCTAAAAATATTTCAGCTTTCCTACTGCATCTTATGTTCATCGGAGAGTGTCTAGAAAGTAAAACCATCATTAACTTTACTTATTTCCTACCGAGCATTGTGAGTGGCTTAGTTATTTTGATAGAAAAAGCAATAATTTTTTTAGATTGTCTGAGTCCTGGATGTAGTCTCCAATAAGAAGATTTTTAATCCTCTACTAGCCTTTAAAAAATATGTGTACCGGGTACTGGGTGTTCGGATGAATCGTACAGCTCCTTCGAAATCTTTTCTTGCAAGGCGATTTGCTCCTTCATTTCCCCGAATCCTCTTTTGTTCTGGTAGATGTTAATATATGTACTGTAAATGATATGTTTA
This sequence comes from Aphrophora alni, assembly GCA_963513935.1. Lineage (NCBI taxonomy): Eukaryota > Metazoa > Arthropoda > Insecta > Hemiptera > Aphrophoridae > Aphrophora > Aphrophora alni. The sequence goes on along the minus strand of OY740767.1, from coordinate 139,083,195 downwards.
ACCTAAGACATGTAAAAGTAAACAAAACACACAGCTGGCAATTAAAAATGTGAACATATTTAAAACTGTTTAATTTTTAGGCTTGCAGTTTTAAAAAGTTTTGTGGTTGTTTTTTTCAGTACATTTCTAGTCTTTCAAATTCTTACGGTTTTAGAAACTTTCTCATATTTATGTAAAACCTAATTGTTGTTTATTTCTGGTTTTAAAGTTAATTGATAATGATGGATTTTTCATATTTTAATATGGTTTAATTGAACACTTGGCATTATATCTGTATAGAAAATTAATAGCCGAATTTTCCAGATTATAAATCGATTCTCGTTATTAAGTGTGAAGCTAGAACATTAAAAAAAAAAAAAAAGAAAAGAAAAAAAAACATAACCTAGTAGCATAGAGCAATGTTGAAAACTAAATGTGAATATATAGACTAATCTATGAAAATAACTAAAAGAGTTGTTATGGCTCGGAGAATCCTTATTTTTCTTTAGTAGCTTTGACTGCTCGGGCCGAGTTTTAGGCTTATCGTAGATTATAAAATATTTAGTTTTAGTTTCTAACATGGCCCTAGGTTACTGTGATATGTTTGTGTTTTAATTTTTCCATTTTATTATCGTATTTTACACTTGATAAGGAGAGTTGATTTATACTCTTGAAACTTCATATCGTAATACCCTATAACCATCTTGAAAATTAAAACTAACTTTATAATCTAAGAAAAGCCTAAAACTAGGTCTGATCAATCAAAGCTTATAAGGAAAAACAAGGATTTTCCGAACAACAAAAACTTTGCTTTTTGGTTCTTTTCTTAGATTATATATTTAGTTTTATTTTCCGACATAACCGTATGCTACTAGGCTATGTTAGTGTTTTTCTTTTATGTCATAATTTCATACACGATAACGAGAGTTAATTTATACTCTCAAAACCTCGTATATTAATTTTTATGCAAAAATGATAATAAATGTCCGGATTAAACCAAATTATTAATAATATGTCGTTTATTCGTTTCAAGGAATTAATTTCAGGAATTTCAGGAGCTCGAACGAGTAGAGATATACCTTGGAATCTATATTAAAAATTGATGTAAAATTTGATAAGGAGTTAGTAAATAAATAAAAAAAAAAGATACAAATGATGACTATTATCAATTACGTAACGAATAATGGTATGGAGGTAGAAAGTAAAACTAAAATTCAGATTTATGGATCAGTTTCTTCCATCCCTTCTCTATGGATTAAAAAGTTAACTCTCGTAGGCAAGCATTTATATTAATGAAACATCCCGCTATCTTAGGAGTTGTTCGCTTACTGGTATACTCTTTCAAAAACCCCTAATGAGTTCTTGTCTCGATATCCTGTAATATGTCAATTCAAATATTAAACTTACTTATATTTCGTGTGTTTCCTGATGGCGTGCTTCTACATTGCGAAATACGCGACTCACAAGCTTTGTTACAAAAAGAGATATCAGGCTTATTTAGGACCTAGATACGAAGTAAATTCCGAATAATCGTTTTAAAACGGTGTTCATTTTGAATTTTTCAAACACATTTTTCGGTCACATTTGATAAAATAATGTAATTTATTTTTCATACAAAATTTTAATAAAAATTCCGTTTTTCCTGAATTATTTTTAACTAGAAGTTCAACCATTTTTATTCCGTTAAATATCATGACGTACATTTCGCTAACATGGTTTTCATCATCAGAAGGTTCTCCTAAACTAATTCTAATCTACGTCCTAAACTAAACTAATGAACTATTTATAACTATCTGTGTTACTTTCTTTTTTAAGTTATCGCACATTAAATTCTCCCCCTAGTTAATGTTCAGTGTGGGACGTCAACAAAAGCTGATGGAGTGGGAGATGGGTGGTAGGTCACAATTTACATGTTAGCTTTAGTTTAGCAGTAGAAATCAGCTAATAATATATTTAATTATAGTGTTTTTTAGTATTTTTTCCTTTAATTGTCGTTAGGAGAATTAAAACTCAACTTATAAAAATAATAACTGCTGTATGTTTTCATTTTTCGTCGTTATTATACGTTTTTAATTTAGTTAAAACTTTGATACTAATAAGCTATATGACTCACGTGTTGACAATAATGTGTACAGAATTGGGTGACCTGTTTCCATCAATACATTGTAACTGTAACATCAACTATTTGGAACGGTTTCCAAATCAAAGTTTTGTGATATAATTAATAATTTGATTCATCACACGTTTCACCGTAGTGTCGGTGGAAAATTAAATTTGTTTAATGACTGAGATAAGTCGGTTTGTTTGAATAATATTCATTTTTATGGGAGCGTTACGAAAAGGCCTCTGTTGGTATAGGGTAACGAAACGAAGGCTTGTAACTATTTTACCAATATAATGATTTTTTTTACATCATTAAAACTTGTCATGTTGAAGTGGATTTTTTATTTTTAAAGCCAAATATTGTAATTGCCTAAAAATGTCAAATATACTAAGTTTTTACAAATTGTCAAAGATGACGGTGCATTCCAACGAACGATGATCACATTGAATTGTGATGATCACGATGTAACGTTAAAAAACGATAATCATGACGTAATGTCAAAAATCGATTATCACGTTGGATTGCCGACGATCGATGGTGACGGAGTTTTGCGATGATTACGACATACCGTTAAAAATCGATGATACTGTCAAAGAGCGATAAACACGGCGTAATTTTCAAAAAGCGATGATCACAGCGCACTGATAACAACCAAAGATGACGGTTCTCAAGACGCGTTTCGGGAAGTCTTCAGAAGACTGAAAATGGAGTCCCGACTTCGAAACGCGTCTTGAGAACAAGACAAGTAAAGTCACATGACGGAACAAATGAGGTAATTTATTACTACATATTAATTGTTAATCATTATTGACTTGGATACCAACAATGACCACATAAATGAGCTATTTGTTTCTTTAATGTGTATTCTATTAAAGCATTCGTTAGCATACTAAGAACTAATTTCTTAGCAGTTGATTCATTAGAATAACGATAAAATGAAATGCGGGTAGGTTCACAAAAAATAGCCATGTAAGATTATCATCACACCATCATCATGGTATAATATACAGATTGTTCAGAAATGTCTGAACACTAATATCACTGGTTAGTGTAAAGATAGAAACATACGGAATTTTTTAAAAATTTACATCCTCTACAGAGTGAGACATATGTCAAGTGCCGTTTACAGGAAACTTATAAAATGTGATTTTTTTCTCAAGGAACTTTACACATATTTTATGTTTTCTTAAAATTGAGCAAAAATAAGTACTGTTTTTGAAAACGTATTACAGTTTGTTTAATAGAGTTTTAGTTTTTTCAAGTTTTAATGAGAAAATGTCATTATATTTTGGTCTGATTAGAAGAAAGCATATAAATTGTAAAAAAAAAAGTTCAAATATACAATATTTTAAAAATGCAAAATGACCTAATCATTTTGTTGACCACTACATCTTATGATAACGGTCTGGAAAACTTAGCTTGTTCTACCTGTGGCAATGTAAACAGGCTTTATTACTAATAAGATTAAAATATTCAATCATGGAAAACTCTGTGCCGATGAAAATTAGTTCATTTTGCACTTTTATCAAATAAGGTAAATTTGAATCTTATTTACAATTTCGACGATTTCTTTGTAATGAGACCAAAAGGTAATAGCACATTTTCATTAAAACTATAAAGAACTAAAACTCTACTAGAAATTTTTTTATTGTTTTCAAAACAGCATTTTTTTTCTCTATTAAAAAAATAGTATATATATAGTTCCATGGGAGAAGGGTCTATTTTATACATTTTCGGAACATTCTGTATGTGACACCTAACTCTTGATTCACTCTGTACATCTTGTAGATGAAGAATATCTACAAAATGCCGACGGTTCTTTGTTTCTATCTTTACTGGAAACCGGGATTTTAATCCGTTCAGATATTGAACACCCTGCACAAATATACATAAAATCTAAACATGTAAATTCTGTTATGGCGCATAAAGAAACATACAGAATAACTTAATCCAGCTGTCTGAATAAACATTTTATTATTTAATTGTGTAAATGAAAACCTGAGTATACTTAAGGGTTTAATGATATACGAACAATTAAATGTTAATTTGGAATAAATTGCTTCTCTCCAGTCCAGGTCATTTAATGATGACCCAGACTTTTAGTGTTAAATGATATATTAGAAAATTCAACTACGAAACATGGAAACATGTGTCATTGCTTACGAGTATCTCATACTGTTTTATGACCATATGTTTATTTGAGCAACATCTGTGGCAATGTTCAAATATCAAAACTTACAATGAATGACTATTATTTTTAAATTTTAGGTTTTTGTACATATATATTTTTATTGTAATGTTATGGTATTATTTAAAATTGTTTAATACCTGCGAATTGTGTAGGTTAAAGTGGATTTTATTCAGATATGCATAAAATAATAAGTAATTCATCCATAGTTGTATCCCTTTTTATTTTCCAAATAGTAAATAAAATTACATTAATTATGCGCCAATAAATTATAGTGAGACTTTGAATTTTGAATAAAATAATAGATAAAATTTATCATGATATATTACTGGAAGAAAAAGCAAAAAAAAAAAAGAATTCAAATTTTAATTTACATAAGTACCTAAGGACACGAGTTAAAAATCATTTCTAAAAAGTTGACAATTTCATTTAAATCTTAAATTAATTGTTAAACAGGAAATAAAACAAAAACAAAATCCTTTGAAGTTTTATAATATATATAATTAAGACGTTCTGACACTGAAAAGACAAATAAGAGGAAAATTAATGCCAACTTCTGTAACTTCAAGAGTATTTATATAGAAATTATAAATGCAGTTATCATATATATGACGAATTGTTTAAATATAATTATTAATTGTGTTCATCAAATAAAATGGGCGTACAAAGAGGAAGACGGAAGAAAGATTTGAACGGAAAATCGTGGAATCGATAAAGAAAAGATATGTGAAAAAAGAAAGACCAACTGTAATTAGATAGATAACACATTTTGAGGGAAGGAAATTTGTGGATAGACAAAATTAGTACAATAATACGATAAAATCTATGACTTTGGTAGCCGAAAATTTGTAAACATTGTAAAAACGGAAATATATATGTTCAAAATTGTATCATTATTCGTGTAATAAATTCTTTTATTCTATACAAATAACTTACCTTTTTTAGCGAATTATTTTCTTTAAACTAAGTACATAAATAACAGAGTTTGAATTATTATAAAATGTATTTATTCTTAGGATTAATTCTCAAAGTCCTAATTAAATTTAAAATGCAGATAAAATGTACAATAAATTTCGAGGTTAGGCATAGATAACGACAATGCCCTTGAAATTTGATAGGTAGAACGCTGCCTTGTTATTAAATGCCAATAATAATTATTATAATCCAGTAGCTTAAAAATCCATGGAGGTTCTACCTACCAACGGGTTCGGTCAGTATATCGAGTTTTCATCATCGTAATTCCCCACCATCCTCATGATGTCTGCGCCAACACCTTAACTTTTTGTGCGTCTATACTATACGTTTACGGCTTTTCCATCGGATTCGGTCATCACGTCGAATTTTTATCATCACAATTTTAACTGTCATAACCTAAATTCTCTACTAAGCTAACTCCCTACTTCATTTGTCGGTGTCTAGGTCAAAACCTTAACTATTTGAACGTCTAATCTTATCTAGTCTGTATAATAACATGATGTAACATAGTACTAACACATTACAATATGTTATTAATCAAACGATAAAATTATTTGTGATTAAAAAAATGGAAAAATAACTACCTATAAAATTGAATTTTAAACACTTCTGAAAAAAACTTAATATTATCAGAAAATATAATCATTAATAGTGGCCAAACTTGCCTGTTATTTCTGGTAATATAATTTATCACTCGCTAGAACAATCAGTACAAATGCATAAACTGTTTTGTCCTAAATATTTGTAAAGGTCAACATGAGTTTGGCAAAGTCGATATGTTTTGTGTCAATAGGTAATGGTTGCCAATCGATAAAGTAAACACAATGTCGATTGTAACACTTTACATTGTTTTAATGTATACATATTGAAATACACAAGTAAACGACGCAGAATGAAATCAATTAATGACAGTAAATAAAATGGAACATTTGAAGTAACTGCGTCTATAGTTAAATTTAATAGAAGGTAGTCGAATCTCCCCGAAATATTTGCAAAGGTTGATATGAGTTGATGTACATAAATTAAATATATTTGTGAGACTGTCTTACTTACTAATCTGAAGTAGTATTTTTATTGACTTCTATCTTTTATTCTATTAGACACAAATATTTAGGCCTAGGATCTTTGCCTAGGTTTTATATATTTTTTTTTTTTAGTTTCTAACATGGCCTTACGTTAATAAGTTTTGTTGGTGTTTTAAATTGTTATAATCTAGGCTCATAATTGATAACGGAAGTTGATTTATACTCTCGAAACGTCGTATATTATTTTTGAATACACAAAAAATTGAAAATGTCCAACTAAATTATTAATTTATTAATAATATTAATCTTTTATTACCAAACAAATTGAAAACCAGAATATCAGAAAATTATTTGCTTTAAAAGTTTAAAAAATAATAACTCTAAATTTGTTCACGAAAATAAAATTTTTGATTAAAGAAGGAGAGAAAATAATTGTATTATAAAATATAAAACAAACTTATATTGCACCTTATCAATAAACAAATTAGAAGTTATAATGCTGTTACCGACACACTGGTAGAGAAGATTGTCTGCGAAACCAAAAATCTATAAAACCACCTCGGTAATTCCTTTACTAACATACATATGTTAATAAATACAAAATAGAACATTGTCTGCTAAATTAGCTAAAACATATTTTATTACTAACATGACAGTTAAAATAAATCTAGGTCTAGTTATAATAGAATAAATCTGTTCTACTTTTGAAGCATGGGACACCTGATCGTTCTATTTCTACGCCATCTGGCTCGCAGTTGTAAAACAAATATTTTTACACATCCGCTGAATATTTTTAGATCAACTAGACTAGGTTGGTATATTATTTTTGGTGATATGTTTGTACGTTAATAATTTAATGTTCGTTTATTGGAATGGTTTGAATTGCTATTCTTTAATATCCATGGATGTGTGAGGAGCTGGTCGATTATGAAGACAATTGAGTTCGAAAAAAGAAAAGAAAAGAATTTCAAATAATTTGTAATGTAAACGTTTCGAAGAAGTGATGAGATAAAGAGAGAGAGGTTATACACAGAGGTTGCTTATACACACCTGTACGTATTTACATAATTAAATAAAATGCAAATATTGTGTTGAAAGTTTGATTTCACATTTCACAAATAATGTATTTAAAGCAGAAAAACAAATTATATTAGTCTGTTTATAAGTTATAGTTTTTTTTTCTCAAATGGACAATATTGTAAAATATTAAATATAAGCTTCAACGGTATATGAATAATATTATTTTTTATTTACTTTGACTGTATATCACACACAGAACAACTTGAAATCTATCATTACTTTCTTAGATGTAAATTTTCCCCCTTTTTGTTTAGAAGCGAAAAACTATTCGGTCATCATCGCCTTATAAAAAAAAAAAAGAAGATAAAATAAACCACACTCAAAAACTCTAAAATCGTCAAGATCAGAAGAGAACAAGAGTTGGTAAAGAGGTATGAAAGATGAAGTTCTAACCCAAGACCCCGAAGATGTAATATAAATTAATAAATGGATCCATGTATCCCCCGCTCTAAATTCACAATATTCAATTATTGTTGGTGATATTAAAACTGGCCTAATGGTAGCTTCTTCATCTTTTAAAATTTGCAATCAAACACTTCTTCTGGTTTATCGTTTCCGTTCTATATTGGAAAATATATACGTGTGTAAATCAAGTCAATGAAACATTGTTTGTTTGAAATAAAATATATTGTTGATCCCACTGCATTTCCGTCATTTATTTATTAAACACCTCCACACGCGTAGTTCAAAATATTTTACCTGTTAGTTATGTTATTTTATTTTACATGCCTCAAAATAAATACGGAACAAAATGAAAATTGGAAATTTTTTGTGTTGATTTTTTTTTGGAATATTAAAATGTATAAAATTATGTTTTTTTCTTTTTTTGTTTTTTTTTAAGTTGCATTTAACGAAAGTTGGGAATTTTTTATATTGATTTTTTGTAATATTAAAATGTATCAAATTATGATTTTTTAAAGTTACATTTAACATTTAGTTTTGTTTTTTATTTTACATTTAGTGGTCGATACCATTGGCACGGCATTACAGCCACAAAGTTTTATACGTCTGATGTATACCCAAGAGGATCTGCCAGAAAGTTCCTTGAAATTTTCTTCTTAATGAGATTTTCACACTGTGATTTTCTATCCTTTTGTCAAAGATCGAATGGTCTTCGTTCTTTCCTGATCTAGACATTTCTAAAATCTGAAATTCTGGAGTTTCTTCTTGCTGACCACATTTCCTACAGAATGGCTTCTTAACATTATATGTCCATCTTGTGCATATTATTGTTCTGAGGTGGCAGTGACCTGTAACGTATCCTAATCCAATTCATATATTTCCGCTACCTTACAATACTAGGTTAAACAAGTGAGATTTTCTTAGACGGAACAGGAAATTAGGGTTTGCTAATCTTTAAACTTGAGGTACTATACCATCTCTCCGCGTGCTCTCTCTAAGTATAAGTACAGGTGACTTGCACCACCAGCCTCTAAGATAAGTAGAACAATGAAGGTCCAATGAATTTCGCTATTGAAAATTTTATACCAACATGGGTACACGTATATTTCCGCTGTTACCGGAATGTCCAGCAAGACGTAACATTCTTGAGCCTTAGTGGTCAATTTAGTTTTTGATCTGAATTCGTAAGAATATAAGGTTCTTAGCAAAATAGGCGATTTTCTACACTAAAAGTTCCTAAGCTTCCAAAAGTTTACTAATAGTTAACTAAATTATAAACACAAAGCGTTTCTTTTAAACACTTCCCCACTCTTAATTTCAAGAGGAACTCAAGCTTATCATTTTACTAACCGTTTGCCAAATTCCACAGCACCAAATTGACTGAATAAAACACCTTGACAAAAGCTAACAAGCCAAATTTCACGCTGTTTAATAAAGCTAGTCATAATGATGTGTTTGCAAGTTGATCATCTGATGCTTTCACTCAACACACTACAAAGTCCGAACAGGTGCCAAAATTAAATCTGTTATTTTTACATTGGCTAAGAGAGAGAGAGATAACGACTTGTAATTCATCACGTTGCAATAATTTCGTCTTATTGAGATTGAAATAGCACGAAATTACTTTACTTTTAGTTTGATTTGAGTGTGATGCAAACGATATTTTATAATGTACTACCAACCATCTTCCCCACCCCCTGGTTTATGAGCTTTTTCAAGCTGAATTTTATAAGGAGATAAGGGAAAAGGCGTTTTTAGCAAAATATTTAATAATGTGTTTCAGTAACTAAATTATCCTGTTTCATAAAAAAAAGTAGATTTTAGTTTTAATCAACTGTAATGAGCTACACTTGTGAAAATTTCAATGTATAAATGAATGAAAACACAATTTTCCACACGAAAATTAATTTATTTGTGGAACACAAATACAAGACGACGTTTCAATGATTAAATCATCATCATCAGGTGCTACACGGACACGAATTCTACTGACAGTGGATTGTGACTGTCAAAAGCTTCAAACATATATTGAAACGTCATCTTGTATTGGTATTGCACCAATAAAACGACTTCATTCTATCTTCATTGATTTAGTTATTGTTATTTATTTGTTACTAGTTGACAGAACCAAAAGATATCCCTTTTAACTCATACATTATTCATTTTATCTTTGTTTGAATGTGTGTTTGTCAGTTACGAGGTTTCGACCGAAAACGTAAAACAAGAGTTTTGAAATTGAACTAGGTCTAATGATGTAAGAACAAAGTTTTTTTTAATTTTACGTTTTAAAATGATTTCCAATCAATGCTTGGTTCCAAAGCATGTAAGTGATTCTACTAGGAATAAAAATTGAGATTCGAAGTAATACATGTAGTATGAGGAAGGTATAATGAACAGTCGAACAAAAACAATTCAAGTGAAAAATGAATTTGAACTTATCTCTAAAACTTTGCAGCACGATGTTTTTCCTAACCAAAAATTAAAAGTAAACTATTTGAACTTACCGTCCAATAGTCTTATTTAAAACTTCCAACGACGGCCGTTTCGGCTATTCAGCCATTTTCAAGTTAAGGCCGTGGACAGTGAAAAGACCACACGCACTAAAATGTGCGAGCGTGTATTCGTTAATATTTGTGAACTCGTGTGCATAAGTGTTTTTACGTGTAATATGTGCTTTTAATTTTATTAATGACGAAGGACAATAGTCTTTAACTTGAAAATGGCTGAATAGCCGAAACGGGCGTCGTTGGAAGTTTTAAATAAGACTATTGGACGGTAAGTTCAAAAAAGTTTACTTAATAAACAATAGTCGGTATGGCGAACATAAACAATAATAATAATTAAAAGTTTGTTCTATATTAAGGTATATGAATTAAAATCATTATAAGATTTACAGAGTTACCAAATATCAAATAAATAATTATAATTTACACTGTTTTGTTTAATGATGTTTCTTCTAAATCTTGATAAATCTTTCGTCTAATTTATATATATATATATATATATATATATATATATATATATATATATATATATATATATATATATATATATATAATTGTGAATACTGTATAAAGAGTAGTCTGATCATTTATGCTTCCATCAAATTGGGACACCTACCACTGAGGCCAATCAGTAGTGGGGATAAAATTTCGTTATGGTTAAAACAATCGGCATTCCATTGTTTATTTACATTTATTACCCCTGAGATTTTAAGTGTAAATATGAATCACAAAGCAAAGAGAAAGCTACCTAATAATTCAACTTCTATTATTTCTCCTTTTGAGCGATATGTCTGTGTAAAATAGGTAGGACATTATGTACTATGCATATTTTTGTTGGGTTACGTGGCGTGATAGACAGGACCGACAGTGGGTTACAAAAATGATATATTAAAACTTCTAAAGAGTAATAACAAAGGTAAATATCTAACTTAGTCCAGTAGCCCAGGACAATGTTGGACAATAAATAAAAATTAGCAATTTAAGAGAGGATCACAGGGATAAAACTAAGATTTACAACAACGAAGATTATATACAAATGTCAGCAAAAAACACAAGTTAACAGAACCGTTAATAAATGGAATGACAACACCAAATTCCGATCATTTTCACAGGTTAATTGTGGTTATACTCTAAGATCATAGCTACGTAACTGTTTTCTCGGGATGAACAACAGTTTTAAATTTTTGAAACATTTAAGTGCACACAACTCATTAACGATTTAAGATATCGAAAAATACCCAAGAATAAAAAAAAAAAAATTAAATTAACGTGTTTTATTCAATAGGGGTTCCTATGAGAAAAAATAGAGCTGACGGAAAATTAAGTGTATATTGGAAAAATGGCTGACATGAAAAATTTGGCAATACCTTTAGTTTTATTCGCCGCCTCAAGAGAACTAAATCTCATGATTTGATGTAATAGTGATCTGGTGATTAATGGTGAAGGGACTAAATACTAGAGTAGCCCTACAAAAGTGATGTAATAGAGATATTAGTCTTTAGTCGATCCTATTGGGATTGGTCAAGATGTTGATTTTGTTTTGTTTGTTATTTGTAATTGTATTATGTAATAATAAATAAAATATATATATGGAAAAAAACCTATAGTTTTAACTCAAATAATCCTGGGGATAACTTTTACATTTGGTTTTGTTTTTGTAACTTTCTACTTCTCGATAGTCTCACCAGTTGCAATTATCCTCTATGGATATATAGATTATGACAAATATACAAATAAAGTACACAAATAACATGAACAATCAACTGTTATGCAATATCTTTAAAACTAGAATACGTCTGTATATGGGGAGATGAGCGTATAAAATAATGTGAAAATCGAACGAATGAAGAGAAAGTAAAATTCTGAAAAGTTGTTTATTTCTTTCAAGGGTTTAATTTTATTCTTCTTCTATTTATAAATCATCCCCCCCCCCTTGACATGGAGAATATAGGCTATTAAAATGGAGATAATTAAAAAAAAAGTTATTTTGATTTCGCCATCATTATATTTTCGTTACTTTTGGGCAAATATAATATAACATCATGCCAAATTTCCACTAAACACATCATAAGTTTCATTCTGTTACAGGATGAAAGACAGACGTACGTGCGAAAACATCATTTGACTAGTTTTCCCATGAACTCTACAAACGTTAAATAATTCTGGCATTTATTTTACTAGATGACATATATAACATTGCTTAATAAATACAAATTAGAACAAAATTTGTTAAAATAAATTAAACATATTTTTTATTGCCAAGTTTATATTAAACAACGTCTGTTTAGTAAAACATTTACTCTGCTTTTGATAGGTAGGATATTGGATCGTTCTGTTTTTACGTCATCGGACGCTTTTTATTTTACAATTACTATTACACATTCGATAAATATTTGTAGTTCACGTTGGACTAGAATCGTATATGAATTTTGTTTTATTTACATGATCTATTGGCAAACAGATAGTCCAATAGTTTGACTGTTTTAAAATTGGCGGGGGTGTACTTTTTAATATCTGATAAAAGAGGCAAAAGTTTGGGAATTTACGCAATGGTTTTGTTAAATATATTAGGGTAAGATTTCCGAACGACACATAATTTGATAAGGGATGCATTTCTCATGAAATGATAGCAATATTATTAAAATAAAAATTATTAATTATACAGAATTAGTCATTAAAATTTATATAAAGGAATATATTAAAACGGCAAGCTCTGATGAAAATCGTTTTGGAGAAATGTTGTTTATTTAAGAAAATATGAAATAATATTTTTTGTTATTTATATTTTCAAGGTCAATTAAATTTTTATTTATTAAATAAATCTCTTGTTTTGTCGTATGTTCATATTCTACGCTAAAAGGATAATCACAACTTTATAATCTAACTCGAATATTTCAACATGTGTAACAAACCACTTCTCGAAACAAGAAATTGTTCCTCAAAAACATCAGTTTTAGAGCCAAATTTCAAGGTAAAAATCAGTTCTAGCCCGATACTGTTCAGGGAATAATTTCATCAGATAATTCTACAATGATTTATCAAAGTGCAAATAGATTGCGAAAACAATTTCTAAGCTTATTCACTATGGAATATAAACCTATAAACAATTGAGGCGAGATTAGAAAATTGTTTCAGTTAATTTCTCATTTTTTAGTGTATAATATTAGAAATTTAAGTTTATACGTTGACATGATATATGTTGACAAGATATAGATATTGCGATAGAGATAGCGTACTCTATACAACAGATATACATATGGAGGTAGAAATATTGTACTGTAACAACCACTTGGTTCAAAATAAATTTCGCACCTTGTACTTTTGATTTTGTTTAATAATTAGGATACGACTTGGATCACTTTAGATAGCTGACATAAAACTATATACTTTAACGGTCGCTACAAAGTACGTGTTTTTAAGACAAAGAATTATGGAAAATTCACCAGCGTCAGAGAATCCGCGTCTGGGTTATTGTGGTTTTATAGTTATTGACTTTAGTCATAAAATGACTTTGCTTATGCGGGACTGATCAAAACTTTCTATTAATTTATAGTCTTTTGAAGTCATAACTGAAATAGCAAAATGAGAGTTCTATCATAAGATCAAATAATAAATAAATCTATAAGACCAAACATTTCTCTGTAAAGGCATAAATATGTTTTTGTTATGATATTTCCAAAGATTTTAATAATATATCGATATCATTAAGATTAATAATACAAAAATAAATCACATACAAATTCATTAAAATCTACTTCAAAACCAAAATGAATTATCAATGTTTATTTGTTTAGTTGTAAGAACTTTTGGAAAATAATTATATATTATTATAGGACTTAAAACCATTTTAAAACTATAAAGTTTAAATGATAAATATATATATATTTATAGGGCAGTATTATATAATATATATATATATATATATATATATATATATATATATATATATATATATATATATAATACTGCCCTAATATACGCTTAGAATGGGAAAGTATAGAGAATTTAGTGAACGTAAAATGCACGGATTAATACTAAAATATTAAATTCTTTATAGCTTAAGTGTGGTAAATAATAGTGAAGCAAACGAATGTATTTATATTGAGTTTGAAAGTTTACATAATCCTTGTGTTTTTCTTGGATCTACTTGGAGGGAAGTCGGTTTCCTTGTCCTACGCAATAGGGGTACCTACAGGAAGGAAGGTGGTTTTTAATGAATAAGAATCTCACACTATTGGGAAGATCGAGTGTTTCTCTTTGTTTTATTGAAGATTTTCTACCTAACCTGCGAAACTACCACAAAGAAAGTATTAGGTTTACCTATGGTTTAGTTATTGTAGCTCGTACACCATTGAAGATGACGACTTTGTCTTTAAAACGCGTTTGAATATATAAACATACTTTTTGTGAGAATAAGTGTTGAAATTTTATTCTATTTAAGTATAATAACTCTTAAGGTAATATAATTGTATTTGTTTCAACGGAGCTTCTGAGAAAATATATTTAATACTTGGAAAATACTTGCGTTAACACTTGGTGTATCACTAGGAGTGATTTTTTTAAATTGTCGTTTAATCGTATTATATAATTAGACGACAAATTATTTTGAATTTTCTCTAGAGTAATTGAATTACTGAACGTCAATTGTTCATTAATTTAATGTTAGTACAATTAGAATTAATCTCTCAATATTTTGTTTATATATATATATATATATATATATATATATATATATATATATATATATATATATATATAAAGTAATACAAAATTAATATGTCCTCTTCCATTGAAATTTTTAAAAACGACCATCATATATCACAAACCGGAATTTCTCTCTCATCCTTCTGCCACACATTCCATACCTTCAGATTCTAAATCATTTCACAATCCACATGTTGTACCTCGTAAATTCATAACAAAGACACAGACTTGTAATAAAAAGTGGTAAATTAGCCAAAAGTATATTTACTGTTTCCTAAATATATGAGCAACGTTTAAATTTAACAAGTTCATAGTGATTTAAAGATTGCAAAAGAAATTTAAAATACTTTATTTTACAACGTCGAGGTAGATCAAAGGATTTAACTACGTAAAACTTAAAGTGCATGTTTGTTTTAGTTCTTGCGTTTCTCTCCTCGTATGTTTAACAGGATTGTAATTTCCAAATTGTTTATCTTATATGGCTAATACTTGATACGAATATAATATAATCGCTTTCACCCCTTGTTCAATGATGAGTTTATTTTTTAAATTTATCCTTTAAATGTAGGTGATTATAATTGTTTTTCTTCGAAGTTTAATTGGTGGGTTCATTAAAACAGTATTTTTAAATCTTATAAAACATTATATATATATTTTTTTATAATTTTTTTTTTTACAGTCAAAATTTTAGGCTAACTTATTTCATTATTATCTAAAAGAGAATATAGAGGGGATGGAACCTGTGTATCCATATTTAAGGACATCTATAATTGGACATATTTAAGGACATGCTACAAATAATGTACAAATCGGTGCAAAGCAAATGAAAGTATAGCTGTATGGGTTTAAGGTAAACCATTTCTTTCTTTATTATTTTAATTTTATTTACCTTTCCAGATTTATATTAATGCCACAATCATTCATTATTATAAATAATAATAATTATTAAATAATGATGATAATAATAAACCACATATTATTTATTGTTTTAATTTATAAAATTCTCTTTATATATATATATATATAAATTTAGCCATTCGATACCATTATTCTTATAAAATATCGACATAGCAGATTTTCAGATTTTTATCTGAAATATATTCATTCCTTTTACAACTGCAATATAAATTTTGATAGAAGTACAATAACTTTATAATAAAACTTGTCTAAATTATAACTTTAATGTCTAAATTAGTAATACAATGTTTATATGTTGCTTAATAATTTATATTTTTGGTGATTTTTTTTTTGTGAGGACTTTTATGAAGTCCTTTTCATTTCAACCTTGTACAAAACATACGTATTACAGGACCTTGCATAAAATATGTGTCACGCCAACTTTTCACATCAGAGTTGTAATTATGTTTTTTAAAGTGCTCTAAAATGATCTAATTCATCTTATTTTAACCACGTTAGGTTAGATTATTAGTGTTTTATGTTTAAGTTAGTTCATATACAAAATATAATACTTGTAAGATATGAAACACCCGAAATACCGTCAAAGGTTAGGTTAACGGTGATTACGAATATTTTATTATTTATTCCACACTGGGAACTCTGATGACATATTACACATAGTTAAATGATTTTGAACGCAGTAACTCATAATTTATGAACTGAAAGGTTACTCAATAATTTTACAACGTCGCTTATTAAGTGATATGAAAAATACAATGTTCCCTAATTTTATAGAAGTTCGTAAATATTTGATTTTTTAAACAAATCAATTGGTTTTAACTTTTAAAAGTTAAACGGTGATCCTGAAATTAACTTAGAAAAATCAACGAACAGGTTAATTGTTTTAATTAAATTAAATACTCGTCAATAGTCACCGAAACAATTTTGTTACAATTTTAGATGTTATGGACATATCCAGTTACAAACTTCGGTTAATTTCGTTGAAACGTGTAATTATTTTGAAAGCTTCTTGTATTTAATATAATTGCTAAATTATATTTTGTTTTTAACTTTACGGTTAATGTAATGATTACGCTATGAAAACAGTTTTCATGGTGGATCTATTCCTGGATATACACTGCTCAATTGTGGTGCATTTTTAAAAAAACAACGTCTCTTTCTGAAACTCTTTTGATAAATGTTTATTAAGTATTGCATTCTGATGGTGTTCTAAGTTGAAAATAACAAAGGAGTTTTCTTTGTGATTATATAAGAAATAAACGTTGTTTTCGTCTTACTTTCCTTGTCAATTTTCCTTAAAGCGATGGAGAAAATAGAAAACTTGTGCAAAACTAGAATTAAAACAGAGTACAATGTTCATTTGAGCATTAATAACTTATAAATTTTATTGTTTGTGTTAAATCATCTAAACAATAATAGTTATTAATAAAAATTGTTTAATAATCAATTGTTTAATTGTTCAATAATAATAAATTGTTCTTTTGATTTAAGAAAAGATTTGGGATGACGGATCTAAATCATTAAAATTTAGTTTCTTTGTATATTGTGAAAAATTTATTCTAATATTACAAAATATTTATAACATCGGAAAACAATAAATAAGAATTAAAATCTGAAATCATTTGTTCGTATACAGAAGCAAACATTTGTATACATATTGTTCATTTTTAAATTTGATTTATTGATTCAGTTTTATGGAAAATCTAGGTTGGGTGTTGAAGCTTATGTTAAGACAAACAAGTAACTAGCTGATGGACCCAGTTTCATCTGCGGATAGTTGAGATAGTTCTAAAAATAAATTCTTTTTTTTTCTTTTTTAGCACAAGCCTAATGGTGGTGCTAAAGAAATAAATTAGGTATAAATACAGGAACACATCATAATCGACCCAAAATAATAAAGATATGATATTTGTTTTAGGGGTAAAACACCCTTGAAGTGGAACATCTTCAAAACCCTTAGTGAGCGTCTACAGATCTACCCCAAACCATGTTAAACAATTAATAGTTCTAGGCTTCTTATATCCTTTCTTATTACGCGTGTACGGACCTACCCCAAATCATGTTAAATAATTCATAGCTCCATACTTTTTGGATAAAAATATTTCGTGATCAGTCAATGGGTTTTGACTAAATATATTAATAATTATTTCTTTTTTTTTTTTTAATTAAGGTTAGTAAAACGAAATTTCCATTTGTATCTTTAAGATCCAATGTATAATTAAACATTCATTTGGAGGAACTGTTGTGTTCATGAAAAAAAAACCGATTAAAATAAATAATGGTTGAAAAATGAATCTAAAGTATTGAAAAACCCTTCGTTTATAGTAGTGTTTATGCAGTTTTAAATTTTGTGTAATACTGTCATTGTACATTACGTAGTTAGGAAGAATAAGAGGTTAAGGATATATATATATATATATATATATATATATATATATATATATATAAATCCATTATGTTAATTTCACATATTTATTATCAATAATTGTGAAAAATTGTCGACAGAAATGTATTAAAAAGTTACTAATCTGACGGCATTATAATTTTGTCAAACCGTTTTTTTTTCAACTAGAACAATGTCTAATTATTTATATTACAAATTTAAATTGAACTTATTATCCATGGTGTGTCGTAGAAATAGGACGTTTAAGAAATAATTATAACATCGTTAGTTTTTACTTGAGAAAAAATTATTTACATATAAATATTTGTGATTACGTAACATTTAATGATATTGATTTGTGAAAAATCACATCTTGTAAATGATGTCCATATTCGTTAATGCATTGTTACATCTAACAGACCTCGTAAATTTGGCTAATTTGTTGACGAATACTGCTCTTCAATTTATCTAATCTACAGGGCTTGGTCTCATACACGTGTTACTTGAGGTACCTCTATTAAAAATATTAACACGTTGGTATATTTCAGAACTGAGGAGGCTATGTATCATCACCAAATGTGGTTGGGAACAGAGGTTGAAGAACATCTATTGAAAGTCGGAGGGTGTGGGATGTTGCTCCACCTAGCTGAAGCTGTACACGACGCATAATACACCGCCTTCTACGTTACTTTGTTTTTAATATTGCATGTAACCATCAGTGGTAACAGTGAAATTCGACGGGACTTGGATACACACCCGAACCGTCTCCTCTACTACACAGTGAGTACTAGCCGTTTCAAAAACCATGAACCCGCCCGAACTCCTCTCGTCTACTAAATACGGTGTACTAGTCGTTTCAAAAACATCATATTTCATTGCCCCACCCTTTATAAACAACTTTATATCGTATACTGTACATCGTAATCAACAGTATGTTTCGATATTTCTCAATTAGTTTGAAAAATAGCAGAGAAGAAACAATTACTACTACTAATTTCTATTGATTGTCTAAAATATAACTGTGTTTAATTTTTAATAATATTGCTTTAAAAACTGTGTACGTATTTTTGTAGGAATATTAGAAGACGTTGAACAACCATATTATCTCACTCATCATAGACAGCATCACTCACTGTTGTTGTTTCCTGATCTACATCTGGCAATCGAAATATCAGGTTCCAATAATTACTTTATAAGACAATTTCTTGTTTTTCTGTTTATTTTAGTTTTTTAGACCACACACTTCTGTTTTTTATTATGTTTTAACTGCAATATAAATTTATTTTAGAAAAGTTTGTTTTGCATAACTTTTAGCTTCTAACACTATCGTTATTTTTTTTAAATTGATTCACTATCATTTAAGTTCTTCTCATTTAATTTAATTTTTTCCTCTCTTTCGCCATTGTTAACGTGTTATAAACACCTCGTACGTAAGGTTATTGAGTCGTATATTCAAACTTAATTAAGTATTTTAGTAAAGTTTTGTTTGAAATATTGTACACATTTATACATTGTAATTTCTTTGTTTTCGTTATTTTATGATATATATTAACGTTATTGCATCAGTGTGCTCTGTGTTTGGTAGTATTACAATCAAAAAAGGGTTTATTGGCAAAAATTACCCATTGTGATAATAAATATAGATTTAGTCAGGCTCGTGTCACCTTTTACATATATGTATTATATGTTACATATATGTTACATATATGTTTTTGGAACAGATTCAACATTTTATATTATTCAATTTGGCGCTTGATACCTTTAATTGGAATATTAGCTTCGTTAATCATTATGAGCAAATCTCCGTATTTTAATTATAACTTCATGAAACATTGTCTTTGCTTTTTCTTGTCTTTCAAATTGTTATTTATTTATCCCAATTTACACGTACATATTTTTATTTACTTTGCAGGTAAAGCGCTTTGGTTGTTAGAGTACAAAAGGTCTTTCCCGTGGGGCTTTTTTTTTATGATCACGTCCAATCATGCTCATTTACTCGTCTGCTGTATACTTCCAAGCGGCTCAGAATCCACACAAGTTTCACATTTTCACCTCCTCACTAATATTTTGAGTTAAAAGCATGAGCAGAATTTTAACAATAGCCGATGCCTTTCAATTTTCAAGGCTGTCAGACTTCGAAGCAAATTACCAACTTATAGTTAAATTTTAGTGACTTAATTTAGTTTTACCTCCACACTGTAAAATTGAATAGCTCACTGATTACAAGACTGTAGCATACAATCACAAATCGAAAGACCTCTTTATACATTCTATAAACATTTTAACCTATTTATTTCCATTGTCTCCACCAGAGTACCACACGCTTAGCTACTCTAATCTTCCTTCGAGAATAACGTTAACGTCCATCACTGGTTAGTAGGTATCACTGTATTTCGAAGAGTTGGTGTAACTTATAAATGTAATCTCCCACCAACAACCTAGGTAGGTCCTGGATCACAGTTGTCTGTATATCACGTACCTACTCCTGTGATAAGTCCCTTTCCACTGATTAGACTTCAGTAGCTAGTTATAGTCAAAATCTCCAGTAATATAATACACTTTGTTAGGTTTTGAAGTACTGATATTGCTGCAGTTTGTGGTAATCGCATAGCTTACACCCTCTACTGCACCTAGACATGTCAATAAACTCTCTCTCAATCTTCTGTTTAAACTAAAATCACAGCCTCAGATATCAGATACAATAGAGCACGAAATCTGATTAGAATTGATAATAGTCTTATAAATTTAAAGGACTACCTTAAGAGCAAGCTCACAAATTAAATCGTCTACATATATATGCATGTACCAGTTTCTCTGAGGATCCAGTTCCAGTTAGAAATGACGAAGGACGGAACAGCTTGTATCATTGATCAAGACTTTCAACTTATTTTTAATGTAATGTTTTCAGTAAAAACTTAAAAAAGGTTTTATCGATTTACCTTCACATTTTGATTTTTTTAAATTTATTATTATTTTATTAATTTTTTTGAGTGCATCTGTTGTTGAATAGGTTTAGTTGAATTAATTACTTGACAAACAGTTTTTTCTACTATTTCTTTGACGTTTTTAATTGAATTTCCATATTCGAAATTCAGCTTTTGAAACCACTGTCTGTTATGTATTAATCAATTCATTCTAGTGTAAAAAGTTAACAAAGGTTTGATTGATGCTTTTTAAAGAACACATTTATTGCCACCACTAAATGTATCGTAAACCGACAATAGTTATAACTCCTAAATATAGATTCACGGTGTTTTAAGACAAGTATTAATATCAAAGCACATTAACAATTTATCCAGCTTTTACTGACTATTCACAATCACCAATTAAATAGAAACAAACTGAAGGCAAAGAGTTATGGGCTATATTTCGTAATTACTTTAAGAGTCTAAGTAATCGTTGAAATTAGTTGGTGTTTAATCAAGACACTATATTCTGTCTAAATTATTATTATTAATATTATGTTACTAATTATTGTTTTGTATTATTTTTAATGTCACAATATATAGAATAGAGACACTATATTATATATGTCTTTGGAAAATATTATAAATCATTAAAAACCAAAAACTTGTACAGCATTGTGTTTTTTATTTTTAAACATGTTAAAAATTATCCGTATAAATGGTACTTGGAATATGAAAAGTTTGCCACAGCAACTTTCGTAATCTGGTTGGGACCTTGGTGACCCCCGTTACCAACCGACGTTCCTCTCGGTACCCAAACTCCAATCAAAGACACAACCACAGTGATTCCAGGTAGCAACCGAGGTGACCTTGCCTCCAAACCCGTCACAATCCTGGAGCGTATATTAGTTATTATTGATTAAAACAAACTCTCAGGGAAAACACACAAAATATCCTAAACGGAAAGAGTAATGACTAAATAAATACTTAAAATATGCCATAAATTATTCATTTCAGATTAAAATTTAATCATAGATTGTTGAATTTCATTTCTTACTAGTATTCAAATGAAGTTTTTTACGTCAACCTTGAATAGAATACATGAATTCAGGACATCCCTTCTCTGAAATATGTGCCACGTCAACTTTTCACAACACCAGAGTTCTATTTCCGTCCTGTAAAGTGCTCTAAATTTATCTCATTCATCTAATTTTGACCACGATTTTTGTCTTAATTTTTAAGCAGCATAAATGTGGCATTTTGTGTTAAAATTTTAAATATTTATAATTTGTGTAAATAGTTTAACTGGTAAGAAATATAACTATCGAAACACCTGTTGAATTTTGAGTTTATTGAAATTATACAAATTCAATTATTTAATGCAAAATATAAACTCTTTAATGGCAAAAATTGAAAGATAGTAACTGAAATTGAACGCACTAACTCAAGGTTCGTGAAATTGACTGTGCGTAACTTTTATAAAAATAAGCATTTAGAAAGATAAAAGGTTGGTGTTATACTTGTATTTGAAAGACCTTATTATGAGGTCTTAGTTTATTTTTAATACATCTCGTTTTGGTTAAAAAGTTTTTTATTTTATTGCAAAAAGTATTTCAACCAATAATTAACTGCAGAAAAGCCTACTGGCATTATGTAATTTTTTGTAATTATCTAAAATTAGTGAAAGCAGATTCAGTTTGCAATTGCGAGTGTTGTATGATTTCTTTGGATGTTCATTTTGATTGATTGATATTTTTAATGTTATTTTATAGTTAACTTAGTAGTTAAATATTCTTAAAGTTTGTGTATTGGTTTTCAATCGTTTACGGTATATTAGTTACTGAATCTTCTCATTATTGTGACGGCGTAAATTAAAAAAAAAATACATTAACCTATAAATAAAACCTCTTTTACATAGTGTAAATTCACGTTTATAGTGCTGAAATTTGTTTTATATTTTAATAATTAGGCTTAAATTAATATTTAACAAATTTTTCCTGTTTTATTAAAGATTGTACTACCTTACCTCACCCAGTGACGCTACAGAACAAAATGGTCATTCGTCTCCACAACAACCGATCGCTATTCTCGTTCTTAGCAGTTCTCGTTCTCAGTTATATCAACTCCAGCTGCCGCATTCTCCTCAACATCATCAGTCACCTCAACTTTGGTCGCCTTTACAGAATCCACTTCCTTCGTTGACCTTTAAGTATTTTGAGGCTTAAAGGTGCTTTATTGATAGTGTGTAAGTGTCTGTCAATCTCCAAATACTCTTTGCTTAGATCCCTCTCTTCACCTTTCCTTTTTTTATCAACTCTTAGCCTCGTCTAATTTTAACTCAATTAAAATATACGACGGCTAGGGCTCTCAAATTTATGCTTTCTTTTTCATATTTTAATACATATGATGATGACTTATTTTTCGCTTTAAAACCACAAACCACAAGCTTTCTTGAGACCTCTATCCTTAACCATCTTATAGATGTCTCTGAGGGCTCTGAACCTTCCAGCTTTGGCTAATATGTTAGGTTGTTTGTAAAGTTCTTTAATTTCTGTATTCGTTCTTATTCTCACCACTCATCATCCTTTATCAGATCAAATATCTTTATATATAGATATCTTAGTCTCTCATATATTATTCCAATTTTCTTATTCTTTATAAATTTTTTTCAAATCCATAGAGTATTAATAAACAGGTAATTTACATTCTTGTGATGTTTATTTCTATAGGTATCTTGCAAAGCAGAAAAGTACTTATTTCCTACAGTTAATCTTGCGCCGATATCTTTTGATGTATCTATTCGCCGATACTACAGTTACGACTGATTTAAATTCTTGTGCGCTCAGAAAACTGAAATCTCCATTCTCTACTTGACTAAATACGTTTTGATTGTGTGAATTTAACATCCAAAATCTAAAACATTTGCTCCCTTCTTAAAAAACCCGAACATCAGCACAAACTACCCTATAATTTCTTATCAGAATCAATATATCTAATCCCAATAATCTGTCAAAATTGTACAACTTATCATTAGGCACACTATTAACTATTCTCACAGCTATTTTCAACATTATATCATATTGGCCAAATTAGATCTGCTTGCCTCAACCTGTTTGCCACTAGGCCTATATGAGGGGTTGATTTGTTTCTAGGGCTTGGATTTAACACTTCCTCTCACTCTCGATCATTTTAATTAAGTTCAATTATTTCCCGTTCTAACCAATCTCTCTCATTCAATCCAGTACTGATTTCCTTTTCAATGTAGCTTCCCTAAAAATATGTACAATTGATGTAGATTAATTGACCAGTTACATGAATTTTTTTTTTTATTCCTTTTATTACATTTATATAAACAAAACATGATTTACATCCAGAAAAAAAGATAAGATAAAAAAAAAGCTTTCTTTAACAACAAACTAAAACAAAACAAATAAATTGACATATGACATAATAATACTTTACTTTAAATTAATATACACAACAACAGGGAAGAAAAACCAAAACAATATTACTTCTAAATAAATTAATTTGGTCAATAATAAATTAATTAATATTAAGTTAATTTGTTGAAAATAAATGAATTTAAAACAAAATTTGAATCCAAATGTTTCAGTTATAATATATATTGGACAAATGAAAAAAAATTAATTCACATAACTATCGTGTTTGATACAATTTTACAATTGATAAACATAGTTTGAGTATTTTATCATTTGTGTATGATGTAGGTTTTAAAGCTGTCCGAAATAAACCGACGTTGACGAATTTACAAATTATATACATTTGTAAGTTATAATTTGAAAAACAAAAATTACTATGTAGAAATTTACCAGGAAAATTTTCTTTTTAAGGACCAACTCCAATTATCTGTAAGCTTGGAAGTAATATATATTGTGGCCAACCAATATTAGCAAAGTTCTTAAAATAGTAACAACGGTAGCATTTCATAAACTATAGGATGATCGCATTATTATATAAACATTTTGTATAAAAAGGGTATAGCTAGTGTGCATGTTTGGCAGTACTGCAGACAACAAATTATTGGCAACAATACATCGAGTTGAAATATATTGACATTGTGAAACCCTTGACAAATTTACATATATTTGGACAGATACCATGTCCGAAGTTATACAAGTTTGGGCAAGGTGAAATTATTTCGAATGATTCGCTCATTGATCATTACTTTACAGTCTTATGCTAATAAAATTTATAGCTCTGTCAAAACAAAATAAATACAGGAGTTGTAGAGAGAAAAGATTCTTACAAAATAATTATATCTCTAGAAAACAAATACTGAGAAAAGAATTGCTGATAGCTATGTTAGAAATAGGTACGTGCATTGGGAGGATTACATAAGATAGAAAAATGACTCTTGTAGTAACTACACATTTCACTGTGTGATTTCCTCAGGTTTCAATACATGGTTTTTACAATGACAAGTGGTAGAAGAAATCACCACAAGATTCGATGATCTGGAGAAATAAGTAAGATTACTTTCTGGAGATGAATCGCCGAGGGGTTTCTAGCACAATGAAATTATTGGAACACCCCCACAATTAATTTTACCTAAATCTTTGCTTCTTTAGGTTGCCCCCTTCATATAAAATAGTTGACACAAATAGAATTCAAATATCTAAAATATTTGAAAAATAAAAAGGGATGGGAGTTTATTTTTAGGCGCCCTATATAAACGTAGTTTAGAGGGAATGTTGTACAGTATATATATATATATATATATATATATATATATATATATATATATATATATATATATATATATATATCAAAGAGGAGGATATTACGTTTTTCGTAGAAACATCAGTTGCGAGGTTCCTTGAGTAAAAAATATAAAACATTATTATTATTATTATTTAATCTATGAATCATTGGTACAAACAATATTTTATTTCTATGCATTTTAAGCGAACATATATTTTATCTATCTTCTTGTTTATTTATATTATTCCGCCTCGTAGTCGGTAGAATGTATTTTCATTTCATAAAATAATAAAATATTACAAATTTAATTATATTATACAATTTCCCTTTGCAATTGTTTGAGCTTTAAAATGTCATTGCAACTGGAAAAGAAATTACCGTTAAACAAGACTTGTATACAATTACAAAAAGCATTTGTGTATTTACGTCATTTAACGTTTTACTATATATATCGTAATCAATTTGATATTAACATGTTTTAGTAATTTGATTTAAAACAATGTTTGATTTATTAATATTAAAACAATCTCTACCTTGTTTTATTAAAACAGTCATATATTGTTCTACTGAAAGGAATATTTGTAAATGTGTTATTTGATTTTTAATTCGTTTTAATTTTTACGTAGTTTATAGAAAATAAATAATAAAAGCAAGAATATTGTATATTATTGTTTAAATATTTTAATGATAATAAAAACGACTTGGGGTGTAAGTTGGCAGTAACTCCCTTGCTGCTATACATAAGGATTTAGGCTAACCCTTATCGAAATGAAGATTATCTTAAAATTTCCTCTTTTAAATAAAGTGTTTGTTGCTAAAATTTCGTGATTAAATTTTCAACAAGTGTTCATAAGTGGGTAATATAAACGAGCTGCTTTAACGCAAGAATAACGTTATCTTGTTACACTAATAGGTTATTTTATGTAAAGGGCGTTAGTACATTTACATTTCTTCAAATGATAAAAGACACACGTACCAAACTTTAAAATGTAATTATGCTTAAACGGAAACGACTGACGTATTGAAATATTTAGAGCAAAGAAAGGAACTTTCCAAGATGTCTAACGGGATCCTATATAGACACAATTATAGTAATAATCTACACTAAATGTCTATAGGTCTACCAATATTACAACACTTGGATATTCAGTTACTCTACTCATAACAGGGTGACTGAAAGGAGTGTGATCACTTTATTCTATAAGTACAAAATATACAAAAAAAACTTTAAAACTTAACGTCCTAAAATTTCTGAGTTAAAACTAGAGGATAAAATAAATGGTGGCTAGTTGAAATTAAAATTATTCTTTTTAAACTATATAACACAATATTACATAGTCAAAACAGATATATAAATCAAAATCTTAAATAAGGCACCCGTAAATAAAACAGTGCGTTCCACGAAGAGCTACATGCTTCAATTTTCTATTAATTGCTTACCCTCAACCGATTCTTTTGAAACTTCACATACTTTTTAACAAGGTTACCAAAAATGTGTTTATAGAAATAAAATCCGGCAAAACAAAAAAAAAATTCTATGCGTCTATACTTTATTCCTTTTATAATTACAGTTTTAATTGTTTAACAGCTATCGATTCAAATTAAACAACAATTACATTAAAACAGAAACTTATAAACTAATTCTTTTAAAGTAAAATTGTATTATTTTTTCTAGTGGGTTTTTTTTTTTTTTTTTTTTTTTTTTTTTTTTTTTTTTTTTTTTTTTTTTTTTGAACATAAAGTATTGTTGTTAAAACGTTCGAAAATCAATTAGACAATTTCAGGTTGCCTTGCCAAGTGTTTATCAAACAACCACTCAGTAAATAATTAAGTGGAATGATTTGTTGTCGGGAAATAGGAAGCGTAGTGAAAAAGTACACTCAATGTCCATATAAGCAAAGAGGTGCTAATGACGTGCCGTCTCAATTTTGTGTACATTAGTTTTGAAGGAAAACATACGTACTAAAAAAATCTTAAAATGTTTAATTTTCAAATAGGATTCTATATCTAATGAAAGACATGAAAAAGTAAAATGAAAAATATTCATTAATAGAGATAGAATAATGAGGATCATCCTAAAATTTTAGTTTAAAGAAAAACAATATTTAGATCAATAAAAATCTAATTTACCACAAACAACTCTATTTAGGTATAATATATATTTCCATATATTTCATACTTTATATTTTCATATATATATATATATATATATATATATATATATATATATATATATATATATATATATGTATGTATATGAATTTAAATTCTACATGAGATAGAACAATTAAGCTACTGTCCAAAATTTTATTGGATGGTAATAATATAATATTGGAAAGTTATCTTTATATTTTTTCCAAATTTATATCTAAACATTCGAAAAAGAAATAAGTAAAACTTTCTTCTCCTAATAAAATTGTAAAATTGACAAAAGTCTCTTTTTCTCTTGATGTATACTGAAGTGTCCCCATAAATCAAAATGATGATTCATTATAAATATGTATATTAAATGCCCAGCCTCTAAAATCTGAAAAGACGAAATTATTGCTCCATCTGACGAATTGCGGTGGGTTATCTCTGACTTGGCCAGTTTAAATATAACAGGTGTAATTTTGGCATCTGTTTCGATTCTGTAGTATGTCTTTTAAAAACATAAGATCATCAACTACAAACACCTCATTATGACTAGCTTTATTAAACGGCATGAAATTTGGCTTGTTAGCTTTTGTCAAGGTGTTTTATTCAGTCAATTTGAGGCTGCGGAATTTGGCAAACAGTTTGGAGTGTGATAAGTTTGAGTACTTGTGAAACAGTAGAAAGGTGTTTCATAGAATGTTTTATGTCAGTGTCTTTAGCCATTTGTTAGTTATTTTTTAACATTGTATGGCACTTGTATTGTATTCATTTTGAGTAATATGACAATGGAATATGATTTACTTATTGATATGATCATTATAAAAGAGTTTCGGTCAGGGGTTTTGTTCGTCTTGTGCGCACCGGTGCAAAGCGACCCTTTATGGTCCGGAATCATTGTTTCCGGCTAATTGAATAATTTGAGTCTTGTACTTCACTGGAATTAGACTATATATTTTACTCAGGCAAAGAGTTTCATTTTGTTTTCCAATTTTAAATCGATTACGCTTACGGCAGCCATTGGGTACTGGACAATGCTTAGTAATAAAATGAATTAGATCAGTTGAACGAGACGTCTGACATTTCAGTTTTTAGGGAGCATAGACTGTAGAACACCTACTGTGCGAGTTTTGTAATGTGTGAAGTCTTATTACTTATGACCTCAAGGTCTTACGTGTTTGATGTGGACGCAAAGGAGGTCGAAAGAATTTCACGATGCACCAATCTTGAATCGAAAGAAAGGCTACACGTGCCTTTGTCACTCTCACAGAGATAAAACGATGACTAGAAAACAAAAGATGTAAAAGCCGCTGGAACAGATAATTTGACTAAAATCAAAAGCAATAGCAAGTTGGAGGAATACTATCCCTAAGTTTGTACTTTTGTCTGTAACCATGATACTAGGTTATGTCGTATTCTTTTCATACTTTCCATATTCTAAGTTTTTTCATTTAATAACGTAGTTTATTTGTTTTTATATACACAAATTATGGTAAATTTCTGTATAAACTATGTTAAAAGAAAATTATTCTGTCTTGAAATATAATTTTATATTGATATTTAGGTGTACCAAGTAAGCAAACAAATTAATTTTACTCTGAAATACAAATTAAGAACAATCCAGGAAGTTGATTAAAATAATTTTTTTAATGTATCTCTTATTACATTTGAAAACATACTTAGCTCAGCCATTCGATAGGAATTGGTATTTATTGAATGGTTGTTATATTCAGTCAATTTGATGCTGCAGAATTTGGCAAACAGTTCGGAGAGTGATAAGCTTATATTTTTTGTTATATTTCATAGTGAAAGGTGTCCGTGTCTTGTTAATTCATTTTTGTTTAATATTTGTGTCGATGAGACAGTTACAAATTCCATTTTTTAAATTATTATTTATTGATGGAATATTTGAATTAATACTAGTATTGTTTGTTCGGACATTTGCCATCATTTGTGTATAAGAAACAATACACAACGTAACGAGAGTATAAATGATTGTATTTGTAAATATAGTGTATTGTTTCTTATACACAAATGATGGCAAATGTCCGAACAAAGAATAATATTAGTTACAAATTGTTAAATGTGTCATAAATAACATCATTGTATTTAACATGAAATTTGATTTAAATAAAATGTTGTTTGTTACAACTAAAATTATTACTTATAAGGCATTAGATATATTATTTCATTATTTTTTAAAAGAATTAGTATTCTTTCGTATTTATTTATATTTCTAACAGTTTAGGAGCTAGAGACGAATTCAAACATTTTCCAGAGACAATTTTTCTTATTTTTTTAAAGTCAAATTCTGGTGATATTTTAACTGGAGCTAAGGAAAACGTGTAACAACACTATTGTTATTCTTATTTGTTCTGTAGATTAAGGAATAATAGAGTTAAGAGGAAGAGCGGACAGAGAACTGGAAGATGTTAAGAAGACATGGACACAAGCAACTATTCAGACACAGAAAAGATGTGCATGGAGAGAATTTGTGGTGATTCTGTACTCCACTTAGAAATTAAAGCTACTTAAAAACAAATCAAAAGGATGAAATAATATAAAGATCAAACGTGGCATGGCGAAGGAGAGCGGATAGAGAACTGAAGAGGTTAAGAAGACATTGGCACAAGGACGTATTCAGACAAAGCACAGATGCGAATAAAGAGAATTTGTGGTCGCTCTATACTCCACATAGGATCAAAGGATCACAAAGGCAAAACAAAATGATGAAATAAGAAGAAGGCTAAAAATGACATGGTGAAGAAGAAACGGAGAGAAATCTTTTAAGAGATATAGAAGAAATGCCCACAATCTAGTATCCATACAGGGAATAATAAAAGTTTATCTAATAGCTCAACTCATGAGATAATGAAATTCAAAATCAAGTTAAAAGGACAAAACCATTTTGTCAATTTTAAAATATATTTCTAAAAAATACATTTTAATTAACCTGAAAGTATTAACTAATATCTATACGCATTAATGAAAACAAATTACGATAAATTTAAAAATAATTAAGTTATACAACAAATAATAACATTAACATACATTCATCCCATATTTATTATTATAAAACTTTTTGTTTAAATTAAATTGTGGTAGCAGTTTACGAATTAGTGAATATTTAATTCCAGTTAAATATTTCAGTGAATATTTAATTCGAGTTGAATATTTCAGAGAATATTTTATTTAATACGTGAACTAATCCTTTTTATTCAGGTAAGTTTTAGCTTATACGTACTGCGGTTTCAGGAGATGATCGCCCATCATCAAGGTAATAAAATAATTAACACAGACAATAAATCAAAACAAAAAACACATGTCACATTAACACGATAAGTAGTTCAAATTAACTGTTAATAAAAAGGATTAACTGTTGTATATTACAGTAGTACTAAATTTAATTTTTTCCTATTTATAAATATATTTACACAAAATTATTATATGCTAAAGGAATTTATATTAATGAAGATTTAAATAACTGAACAAAGATTGGTCAGTTTATTACTAAATCTTCATAGTTTCCAAGGTTTATGTTATCCCCTAAAAAAAAAAAAAAAGCGGTTTAATAAGTATAATCAATAACACTTTTATTATGTACCAATTAAGAAAACCTGTGAGGATTAGTTCGTATCAAGGATAATTAAGGCGTTCGATAAATTAATATTCAGCTTCATTGTATCTGACCTCATTCTCTTGCCAGTAAATTGAGGTAAATTGTAAATCTTACTGATATCTAATGAAATAAGTGTTCCGAACCAACTAGTTATAAATTTAATCATTAAAAAAGATGTAGCAATTGTTTATTAACAGATCAAGTTCCTCTCCCACCGATCCATCATCATTTCAAGTTCTAATGAGGCGTACGAGATTGGTTCAATAAATATATTAAAGTTCTTGATTGTATAGAAATTAATATAAAATCGTTAGCGATATACTAATTCACAAATAATGTTATCAACAGATTGAAAGACAGATAGTTCTTCAGATTATAAGACAGACTTGTGACAGTATTATACAGTCTCCAAATGAAAGATGCGTAAACATTTTCACAACAAACAATTTATCATCAACATAGCGACGTTGAAACGTTTTTATGATGAAGTATTGCAACACCGTCTTGGTAAAGATATAGCCTATATAGCATTATTGAAGTCTGTGTTTCTTTCATTTTTGTAGGACAATGTTTTTCAGTTATCAGTGACAGTTTGAACACATTTTATTAAATACAAATTCTAAAATCTGGCAAGATTTCTTCCTTTTTCTGTTTTTTAATTTTTTAAATTATTTTATAAAAAAAAAATTCGCAAACACACTCAAGATGGAATTTAACTTTTAAACGGTAACATGGAAAGGAAAGCCAATAATATTAGTCGGTACGAGAATTTCTATCGACAATCAGGAACCGGTGCTCAACTGGCACTATATGCAGTCGAAAGGAAATATGAGGAAAGTGGTTGAGATGAAGGTTAATCAATGCAGGTCGCCGTACACAGAAAGGAACACATGCTTAAGGATTTATGTGATTATTTTAAATCCTTATACGGTTTTAGGTTTTATTTTACAGGGCTTAAGAACAACCTTCCTCCTATTCTCCATGTCTAAAGAAATGGTTTTTCTCATTATTGATGCAAGACAGCCAATCGGTACGCTAACTGAACACTGTTCAGTAAAATATCACCTAATTATATAATGGGGTTGTAAATTGAAACTTTTATAGGTTATGCTTCTACGGAGCACCTGTTGTCCATGTGAGCGATGTTTGATTCTGCGCACTTGGATGTCTCTGTAGCGCTTGGAGTCTTGAGACCTCACAGGACTATGAGGACTGTTAATCGCGGTGGGATATCATACGTAGAGGAGCTGATAAAACGTTATCGTAATATACAGTACATATATTTAATTGTTGTTGACGTGTATTTTTACCATCAGTTTCTTGTTGACCCCCTTCGTGGTAACATATTACCATTTCCGATAAGAGTGTTTCTGTGATCAAATGCCAATAAATGAATGTACATGCCATTTCTAAATGAATGTACATGGCAATAAAATGCGAAACAATGCTAAACCTAAGCTTTGAATTTCGGGAAGAACGGGTGATGAAATATGAGGAAGATGAAGATTTCGATTTTTTTTTTGTAAAGACAACAGCCACAATATTGTAACCCATTAATGTAACAAAGAATGAAATACGTTCCCACGGGTAAACTTTACTTAACAAATAATACACGCTAAGGATGTATTTACCATGAATTCATTTATACAAACATTGATTAAAAATCTATCCCGGATGAGAGTTTATTTATACCTTTATATAAACTCAATAATAGTTTTTATTTAAGAGTTTAAATAATTCTTTATCACAGCCTAAATGTCTACGCTTTACGTCTCTTGAAATCATCAATCAACGCAGTAATCTTCTTCTCAACAGTCTCTATTTCTTTTGTCTAAAGTCTCAATTTCAGTCCAAATGACTTTCACTGCTTTCTGATGAACAGGTTTATCCGGTAATAATTTCATATTTGATTATCTATTTAGTTTTCAATGTTTGGTTATTAATATTAGAAACAACAATACTTGCCTACACAGAGATCTTGTTATATGAGTCTTGAAAAGGAATACTTTTTGACAGAATTGGAATGGACGTATGAATTAATTTTAGTTTCCAGACAGAAATACTCTTGACATAATGATTTGTTCGATGTTGGAACAACAAGTTAATAAGCTACATTAGACAGGTGAATGTCATTTGTGGACACGTTATCTTGTAATATTTTCGCAAATGATAACATTGTACTTGGCAAATGTAATTTACTTTTTCGAACAAGATTTGAATGTCCTAGGAAGAAATCAGAAGTTAGCAATGCTTTCGTCGTGGTAGGAAATGAATTACTATAAACCTTGTTGAAAATCTACAAGAAAAGAGACTAAACACGTGAGAAATTTAATCAAAAATCAATGAGCAGATTTTGAAATATTACACACTTTAAATATATTATATTTTCATACCGACAAAACACGAAGCGGCATTTTTGGCAATATGGCGAACAATACATTTTGATTGGATTCTAAGAGACTAAACTTGAACACAATTCATAGAGCCTATTTAGAAAATTTACATACTTTAACTGTAATGTGTTATTTACTGTTTGCCGATAATTCATTTGGCAGAATTTTAGGAGAGATGACACACAATACTTGTTTGTATTCTTTAGAAATTTAATCGAAACCGATAAACAGATTTTAAGAAATCACAAACTTCAACCAACATGAAGATTTCTATTTTATACTTTCCATATTATCCAAGAATAAAAAAACAGTATTTCTGCAAGACTGAGTGAACAACAAATATGAAGTTCTATGAACTTCCAGATATCAGACAAAAGTCGCATTCTGAAACTGGAAATAAGAGATCGTTAAAGGGATCGAGTTCGATTGTTTACTTGTTATTTTTTAGAAATTATGTTATTTAAAAAATATTATTCAAAATTGTAGTGGTGCCCTTCGGGAGCATTTAACTTTCCAATCTAAATTGATAAAAACAACTAGCCAGGTAATGCGACCATTTGTCACGCAGATTCAAAGTATGTTCAGAACATAAAATCTTCCATTCTCCATTAGCCAAGAAAAATAACAAATATACTCGCATGACTATGAAAATATCGCTTTTTCCCCTGCTTCTTGCATTTTGAGATAATTTTTTAATGTAAATTTTAAACTTATTATTGAGTGTTTTCCAAAAAAAATGACAAAATCCATAAACAGCTCGACAAGCATCACCCGGGTCGTAAGAACTTGATATTTCGATGAACAGATGAATCTCATTCACAACGACATAATGATTAAACGAACCTAATATAATGTAATTACCCTCCGGAGCTCGCCTATGTTGAGTACTGATATATTGATCACTATCAGGTTGCTCTTGATGCACCTCTTGTACTCATCCAACCATAATGCTCCTAGACTAGGGTTATCTTCTTGTATGGTATTTTTTCGTTTCACGAAAATGATGACCAAATGGAATTACGCCTTTAAAAAAAATAAGAATAGCATACGCTTGACATGTTTATTATATTTTAATACTAAACTGTTTTATAAAACATCAAAAAAATAACTACATTACGAAAAGCAGTATTATTATAGTTCAGATCTGAATGACAAAAAATGATTCATATCAAAATGAACGAATATAACAACAGCTTAAGATATATGTATGAGGCTTTACGTTGGAGCTCTCACAGTTTTTATTTAGATTTGTTAATACTACATACTCTCCTTTTATATTTGATTTTGTTAAATACTTACAAAAGTAATATAGCGAATCCAAAACGACAGGCTACGTTGTTGTTATTATATTTTTAACATTTTCAAGATAATTTACAGAAGAAAATTCATGTAGAACATTGCTCATTGTCGGATTGTTGTGTAGGATATTTTCAGTATTGTTGACAAACAATAACTTCACGGGGAAAATGTGCAATCCCAATTTTTATGAAAACAAAGTGACCTCCCCCCTCCTAATGCCATTCTCCTGATGTCTTGAAATAAATTATGCCAAATTATCTTCTATATTTAACAATAAAAAGTTTGAATAATATTTGTGGGGGTGAGTATGTAACGTAAAACACTCTATGATTTAAAACAAAACCATTAATATTGAAAAATAAATGGTAACTGTGATTTCTTCCTACATTTCAAAAAAGCTTGGATTTCAACCTCATTGTTACACTATGTTAATAAATTACCTCCCCACCCTCCACCTTAACTGTTGTGTGAACTTAAATAAAGCAAAACAATTCTGGGACTGGGTTAGCTCAACTTCATTTTATAATAGTTTCAAATATTACCCCTCTTCTTAAAATGGTGATTTATTAATACATAAAAAAATTAATTAACGACTTTAAAAAATGGCGGCACAAAATCTATTTTTAATAATGGAAAGTATTTTGAAAAGTGGAGAAAATATCACAATGGTTAAATTAGATCAATTATGATTTTAATGCAGATGTGGATATGAAATGTTATTATCACACTAAACTATAAAAATCCAATACACTTTTCTTTATTTTTCTTTCAAAATGCCATCTATATTTTGAAATAACATTTTTAATAAAGTTAAAAGTTATATTTATGCGTGCCATTAGTTTTTCTTAAAAGGTATTTAAATATCATACTTTTGGGAGGCACGTAAAATTCCGTTCAACGTTCAATGGATCTCTGAGATTAGTGTAGCGAACATTTTAAAAATGGGTTAGTGTTCTGATTTCACATTTTAGAAATATCTAAACAATCTGAAATATATTTTGAGCTGCTATTTCGGTTAGGAATCACAAAAAAAATTTCCTGAGCGCAATTAATTTTGTATTTTTATGCCCTTTAATTTGACATGTCACGTGATCTTGGTAGGTATACAGATTTCACCTAAAATTAACATACTGTAAAACACACACACAAACACACACACACACACACATATATATATATATATATATATATATATATATATATATATATATATATATATATATATTTATATAAAGAGTAAAATAAGAATTACTAATAATCCATAACAATGCATGAGTAATTAACACTCGTCGAAACTATAAAAAGAAGACAAAACAAAATTGATGTATAAATAATATGTAAATAAAGAATATAAAAGTAAATTCATTAACGTATAAAGCTACAAAATACTTTCCCGGTAATGATTTTTTTTTTTAAATGCACTAATCTCTAACTTTGTAAAGACCACTTCTCCATTAGAAAAATCATGTTTGTTAACCCCTCCAAATGAATTGATGCAAGTAACAGATGTCTAAGGCTGTTTTTAAAAGACTTTTAATTAGGTAATTTTGTATAATATCCGAAAGCTTATTAATAAATAAATCACCCCCTTGTGGTGGAACATTTACTCGAGCCTGTGCTGTTTTAGCACGATGTTTACAAGATTTTCCGTTGATTTAACTGTGTGTATCCTTGTTCTGGACCTGATCACTTAAAACTGAAATAAATGTTTCCGATATTTTTCATTCATGGAAGTGAAAGAATCGCTAGTTTAATAAAAAAAACGAGTTTACATTATAAAAATTCTGTTATTCCAGCTTTTTGTTTTTACATAACACGCTTATGATCAGTTCAGCATATTATGAACTGACAAACTAATCAGAGTTGATCGGATGATTCAAATAAAGACTAATATCTTCTACGAGACTTTGAAAAAATAATGTTTCGCAATCAAATGTTAAACTTGGAGAAAAGATACTCCTAAATTGATTGCCAAAAGTTAAACTGTTTATAATGCAAAGTAATTTTACAATAGTTTATAGAAAATATATCAAATTAACTAAATCTAATTTCATTTGTAATTTGTAAGTATTAAAAAAAAGAAGAAAAACCATATAAAACCAATTTATGAATAATAAATAACCCTTTTTTTAGATGAAACTGTTGACTTACATTTTTAATTTCACTAAATGTAACTTAATTGGAACGTAGAGATATGTTGTCTAAATGATAGTAGTATAAATGTCACTTGTAAATAAGTTGGTGAGTAAAATTAGAACTGTATGTACTACACATCAGCTGAGAAACACCTGAGCTTGCCAACTAAAATAGTCCCACTAAATATACTACATGTCAATGCATATGCTTCAACATCCCACGTCCACCAGTCAACTAAGAGGCCTGACCTCGGTGTAAAAAGTACAGCCAATGTAAGGCTACTTGTGCATTTACTTTATAAAAAGTCAAATAATAAGTGAAATAAACGGTTAAGAAATGTTGGAGGAATTTTTTCATTTCTTTCGCAAGATCAAAAATATTTACAATTAAATTTTATTAAGAGACATATCATGTCAGAAATTCCATATATTCTCGTAGCTACCGTTATACAAGATGAAATATCCATCACCTTAGAACTTTTACAGAATGGAGTATATAAAACATTTATAATCTAGGTTAAGATATATGAAAGCTCCTGTGTTAGCAATCTTCGTTGTAAGTGACACATAACTACTTCCACAACACCTTGTTTGTGTACACGAACGTTCATTTTTTCAACAGCAAGTAAAAACCATGATGGCTCACAAACTTTGTGTTAAATTAAACAATATCTCTTGAACACACTCGGTAATTATTTCACTTATATTGTCAGCTGCTATTAGCGATCTGATTTTAGTAATAAACGATTTAGACCAAATATGAATATCAACGTTTAATAAAAATTTTAATACAAGATTTAATTTATTCAGGTCTTCAAGTAATTCTGTAACAAGCTTTCTATTGTTTCACTCAACTTTTAATTAGCTACACAAGGAAAACGTCCATAACCAAATGAATGAAACACAATTTTCCACAAAAAAATCATTTTATTCTTACAACACAAATACAAGTCGAGGTTTCCATGACTAAGTCACCATCCCTGCTACATACACAAACCCTAATGTCCACTGTATAGGGTTTGTGTGCATGTATGTAGCAGCTGAGGGGTGATGATTTAGTCATTGAAATATCGTCTTGTATTTTTGTTTCACAAATAAAGGACTTTTTGTGTGGAAAATTGTGTTTTCATTCGTTTGCTTATTATTATACTGTTTTCATTTGAAACGTACGAATCTCACACCATAATTACGTAGGTATTACATATTGTCGCAAGGAAGAAAAATGTACAATCATCCATATTATCATCCACCATAAATTCTAAATAATAAAATTAATTTCACACATCTCAAACATAATATAAATAAAAGTAATAAGCCTAGAATAATTCAGTAAACTGGGTAACGAGCTCAATGGATTTTATAAAAACCTGTAATGATTTTTATAAACGACACACCGTCATAGTAAAAATATTTGTTGTACATGACTGTTCCCAGTTTATAGGTGAGTTTTATAGCACGATTAATATCCTATAGCCCACTTTTATATCCCTCTTCCAGTAAACTTATTTATCGATTTAAAAACAAAAGGATTAATTTTGTTTATGAGTAATAAAAAGCAACAATTGGAATTTAAGAATAACCAGACATTTCGTATACAGTTTAAAAACTTCTTGGACATTGACAGATATTTTAATATGTAAATATGTTTTTAAATCTTTTTTTTTCATCTGCTTTTTACAAAACTTCCAATAAACATATATTTGACTCTCGGGTTCTGCAATAATTGAAAAGTAACAAGTAGAATATGAACAATCAAAAACAATAGTCGATGCAATAATGTATAAAGACAAGACAAACTATCTGACTCAACATGGTTTTCTCAGTTAATTTTATTCTAAAATAATTTAAACACATAAATATTAAACGTTTATTTTTCTTATAATCATTCCTAACTTCTTGGGAATAATGTAGTTTTCTACTGAAATTTTGTATTTGACCTTACTGGTACAAAACGTTTATTAACGATTCCATTGGGCCAGTTCTTCTAGTATTTTGTTTCTTTCTCCACCATCCGTTTTACAATAGGCCAAAGGTTTACAATTGAATTTATGCCCAGAGTGTTTACTGGTCAATAGACACATTTATTTAACTTCCATTAAACATTTTCCATGTTTAACTTCTTCGCTTAGTGACAAGTTCATCGTGCATGGACATGTATACTTCGTCCAGGAATCATTATTTGGGTTGCCAAATCATTCTATTTTGTAATAGATTTAGTATTGGTCTTTTCTCATTATTATCTCTGCAATGTACAATCTACCAGGCACATGTGCAGACATGTCCAAACCATGACTGAAGTAAGATATCAAAAGTACTATCAACATCACACAATCCCCGTGAAACATTTCGTTTGTTCTCCTTCGCACGTAAAGGTGGTCACTTGAGCCAATTGGAATTGGTCTCATGGGTGAAAATGATGTAAAAACAATATTATTTCTTTACTAAATGCAATATTTTGATATAGATTTTAGTTACTGTATAGTAGGCTAGGTTAGGCTACGCTAGGTTAAGTCAGGTTAGATTATCTTAGTTTTTGTTAGGTTATGTGACCTATTAAAAATATTTATGTACTTCTTAACCTATTCCAAACATTAGTTTTCCATTATTTGAGCCCTTTTGGCTATTCAAACAGCTTTTTAACCATGTTTTTCACCATGCTAGTCTTATAAACTGCTTTATACGTGGCCGTCTGGCATTTAGGCCTACATCTTTGAGGGTTTTGTGACACATTTACATTACATTCTTTGATTTGATCTGTTAACTGCTTTTGGTACTTCTTACGTTATTGAGTTTTCTTCTCAGTTTCTCATTCAGCTTACGTTTACATCTAAACTTTCCAACTCGCTGTGATTCCTAAACTAGGTTGCTGTCGCTGGATAAATTAGTCTTTAAGCTATTTTTCTTTGGGGATACCGATTTTCATCCAAAAGATCCCTTATATTAGCTATTTTTCGAGTAGAACAACAAATCTATCTATTTCTTAAACATGTCCAGACTAAATTACCAAAAATAGAGAGAAACATTTATAGTAAAAAACCACACCTTTAAACAGAGTAAAAACAGTAAATTGAACAGTAAAATAACCAAAAACCTAGTTTATAATACTTTTCAATGAAGTAGCAAAACAGAAAGGCTTGGTAAATATATTTGATGTTATAACAACAGAGTACGTTATGATAGGTCTCAGAGTTTTAATTTTCCTACATGTCTTACAATATGGAATAAAAAATTCAACACCACTTACACACAGTATATCCAGTGAATATTCTGTTAAAACGAAACTATAAAAACAATAAAAAACTAAAAAATTGGTTTGAGTCTCATAATTTGTCATGCCTCTGTATAAAAGACTAATTTCGACACTAAAATGTGTCTTGATTTACTGGAAATTTCAAAACATTTTCTCAAGGATCTTCAAATAATTGTGAAATATAGCCCGTAGTTGTGTACTCCTCGCACAGCTTCCATTTAACTTGTAAGTAGAGATCGTCTATAAAAGATGAGGAAACTGCTTTTGATTTCGATGCTTCAGACTGGGGTTTTAAAATTGGTTTTTATTTATAAGTTATATCTTTTTACAGTGAAATTTTTCGAGACGGTGTAGACAAAGTTTCTTATCATATCCAAAAGTCAAAAGTATACATTTCAAATTACTCTTAAACTTTCCTATTTTAAATTTTCATGATATTAATATTTAATTATAAAGTTATTCCTACAGTGAAATTGTTCTTAGCAAAAATAACTTTATTTTTAATTGAGACAATAATGTGTAAGAAATGAAAACCACAGCTATTGTAGTAGAGTTAAGACCGGGAGAGATCAAGAGTTGGTCAAGAGACACTTGGAAAGAAGAAAAAGTTTCATTTAACTTAAGTCTAGATGTAGAAAGGTAAGGAATTCAAGTAGGTTAGGTTAGGTTTGGTTTGGTTAGGTTAAGTTCGGTTAGATGAGGTAAGGAATTCAGTTAGGTTAGCTTGGGACGGCCACAACTGTAATCACGAATAATAAAACTGGGTATACTTCAAGGATGGTTACAAATAAAATAACCTGAGGATTGATAGAAAAAAGAAATCACTGTGGAAAAGCTTGGTTTATCTAGAACTTATCACATTTATTATAAATAATCTACGGTTTGAGATTATAGATCAAATAATAAATCCTCATCATTCATGAAGATCCCTTATGTGTAGGGCTAATCGGAAAACGTGAGGCGCTTAACTTGGAAATATTATTTAAGTGGTGGGTTCAATAATCAAAACACTGTTAGGCTTTATCTCGTCAAAACTAAACCTAAAAAGGCGCACGCATGAGACTAAAAACTATAATTGCTTTATTGAATGTTATTACGGTAGGCAATATAACGACGATACAAAAATATATCTAAATATAAGAAGAACACGTTAGGTAAATCAAAAACAACGAAATGTATTTTGTCCGAAAATTGTCAATTTAATTTTGAATAGGTAAATGATACACAAGAAAAATACTTAAATAACAACAGCTAAAACAGTGTAGGAATAAAGGCGTTACTGCTTTAATTTATAAACACTGAATGTAATAGGTTATAGTTTAGTTATTGTAGCTCGTGTAATACTGAAGATGGCAACCTTGTCACTGAAACGTGTATGAATAAATAAACGCACTATAAGTGAGAATCTGTGTTCAAGTTTTATTCTATCAAAAACATTTAATAAAAAATTTTAAATAAACATTCTACTAAAAACGGCGAATATGTCTAAGCCTTATTCAAGTATGCCCCCCCATATGCTAAAATCTTGAGAGAGCGACAAAATTTTATTCATTCCTATAAAACTGTTAGGTAACTGTTCCGTTAGCACTAAACTTTTCAATATGTTAGTTGACCGGTATATGATATCGATTCAACTAGTGTTTGTTAAATATTTTAATGTTATTATAAAAATGATCATATATTTTCTGCCTAACGATCGTTGAACAATATTTTAAGTTAATTAACGCAAGAAGGGTCATCTATTACATACCTTGAAGGTGTATCAACTTTAAAGAGCAATAAAATTACAACCATATAACGTCGTTAATGATAATTTAGAATATTCTTTTCGTGACATAATCAATACAATATCCCCCCCCCCCCCCAACAGCAGACCTAAGTAAACAGATGTGTAAATTGTAAAATAATCATTATTCAGTTGCAACATCTAACGGTTTAGAATAAAGCCCATTAAATTTAACTAAACTGTACTGAATCTGCTTTGTTTTGTGAAATGTGTGTGTATTTTTCAATGTTAGGTGTTGTATTTTATTTCAAATTATGACAAGTAAAAACATATTTTAAGCCATATCACTGCTACTAATTAGAGACGTTTAAATCATGGTTCTCTTGATTGTGTTTATATGTTTGTTATGTACTAGGTTTCTCACTTGATACTGAAAGTTGATCTTTATTTTCAATACGGCGTTTATTATTATTATTTTATATACACAAATGATGATAAAGGTTCGAATAAACAATATCAAATAAATAAGAATCCATCATTAACCAAACGTAAAATAACTAAATAGGTCACATGTATTAGTGATATGCATAAACAAATTAAAAATATTAATTGGAAGAAAGAGAAATCGTGGCAGATATTATTTGGAAAAGATAAAGAGGAAAGCAAAACGAAAGAAAAAATGGATAACTGCTTTCTACAGAAGCTTTACAAACAAGATATAAATCTTACAACGTTCAATATATATTGTACTTTGAAATCATACTCTATTTCAAAAATATAATATTCTATATTATTTAAAAACTTTATTATACACAAAGTATTTTAAAAAAAACAATTTTAATTTGATTTATGATTCAAGAGTGGTTTATATCTAAATGGGTCTGTTACAACAAACACAACATCACTGAATGAGAGCAGATTATTAACAATAAAAGCTTCAACCGAGCATAAGTCAGAGAGTTTACTCCGGTATTGTTG
Organism: Aphrophora alni; assembly: GCA_963513935.1. Classification (NCBI taxonomy): domain Eukaryota; kingdom Metazoa; phylum Arthropoda; class Insecta; order Hemiptera; family Aphrophoridae; genus Aphrophora; species Aphrophora alni. Next base: position 139,039,772 of record OY740767.1, on the reverse strand, counting down.
AGCAGCTACTTGATATCACGCAACTTTAAATAACTGTGATTGATGGCTTTTAATTGTATTTGCCTGTTATTAGCTGTAACATTTATTGTCTTTGGATAGATAAATATAACTTGCAGTACAAGCTAATGGTTTTCAGTGGTAATAATATCTGTGATGTATGGTATAGTTTCTTGTGGTTGTTTATATTTTTGAAAACGCGAACACTCAAGTTGTATATATGATGGAGATAGATTTTAACATGTAGACATTTAAATACAAAATGATTTTGGTTCAAATAATGTACGTTTGATTTTAGATGGAATTCAGAAGGAGTTTTCATTTCCTTATTCAACTGATTGACAAATTTTAAAACTATTTCTTATGCAGTATGTAAACTAATTTATGTAGGAGATACACTTGTAGTAGAGGTAATAAATTTAATTAAACAGGAAATCCACCTGATTGTAAGAAACTGGTATTTCAACGATACGAAACTCTGCAATGTGTAAGGCTAAAGGAGGTAATCTTCTCAGGTAAGGGTAAGGTTGAGATACATTCAAACAGTCAGGCAATACTTATGCTTCCGGTACTTAATATAACATCAACATTAATAGACGAGTTTACAGATGCGTTAACAGCAAGGATAAAGAGGTCAAAGTAATTTGTACACCATTGTAGGTAATGAGCAGGTGGAAGAGTTGGTCAAGAAGGGACCATCAAAATTTTGAAGCTGCACTGCTAGTTTAAAGGCAGAGTAGTAGGACATTGATTAGAAATTTGTTCAAAAAGAGGCACTAGTTTCCTGGAGAAAGAGCGTAGATAATTAAAAATTTCCCTCAAAATTTTGCATGAAGAAGGTGTAAAACTACTACAGTGGTCAGTAGAATGAGCGTGATGGTATGTGTTTTGACAGATCACTGTGCCTCGAACAAATATCTTTAGATTATGGGGGAAAAACGACTTGTAGACTGGAGGAAACTAAGAACTTTTGGAGAAAAGAGAATAAGATTTGAGGTAATAAGAATGACACTTACAAGACTTTACATCTTCTGATATGTCGACGTACGTGAAGAAAACGTAGCTTTGGTTGAAAGCAAAGTTTTTGTTCTCTAGATTATTAGAAAAGACGTCTAAAACCTAAGTACGTGGTCCTAATGTCTGACTAATTATAAAATGGAATAGAGGGTTTGTGTATTACAAACACATGGGTCAAAAATCTAATCCGTAAACCTCTACACTTCCTAAGAGAAACTTTGTAAAAGAAGGAGAAAAAGAAGAAGCTTTCTCATACATATTTACTGCAGCTAGAAATTTTAGGTATGTCGCTTTTCGACCCTGGCGGTGTTAGTGAGATTTTTTCCACGCTTACTAATTTTTGTTTTCGCTCCAGTGCGCGTATTTTGGTACATCGCAGTAACACATTACATACAATAATGATAATTTCACATGTAAAAGTTATTGCTTAGTTTATTTTATTTCATGGCAGCAACACATCACAAACAGTAATATTGATTTTTAAATAATAAAGTTATTGCTTAGCTTATTTTGCTACGTGGTAGAAACAAACCACATACATTAATAATGATTTGAAATGAAGTCAGCAACACATCACAAACATTAATAATGATTTTTAAATAAGAAAGTTATTGCTTAGTTGATTTTGGTATATGACAGCAACACATCATACATATTAATAATTATTTTTAACTAAGAAAGATACTGCTTAGTTTATTCCGGTACATGGCAGCAACACATCACATACATTACAAATGATTTTAACGGAAAAGTTGTTACTTAGTTTATTTTGGTTAATGAATTATCATTACACATCAAATTCTTATTTCCGTTACACTTTTTTCGTTCCTCTCAATTCGATTTCACTGCGCCACAAAAAATTGCAGTACCGGGCGTAAAGAAATGTTCAATTAAAAAATCTGGAACTTGCGATCGAAATATGCAAGGAAATTGAGCATGTTCAAAAGAAAAATAGTCAGAAATATCTACAGGTCTATTATAAAGGTAAATATTCGGAACAAACCTAATAATTGTGAGATTCAAGAGATAGTGAATAGACAAGACATCGTTCGATATATTAAATCTCAAAGGGTGGGGCATTTTGAAACATTAGTTGATGGGCGCATTAGTTCCAATAGCAGCATTAAAGAAGAACTGAAAAAGGGAAGCCCACAAAATATGTGGACGTATTAAGTCGAGGCAGAACTGCGAAGAACTGGTATTCGTTTCTGGAAACAAACTGCAAGAAACCAGGTTGGTTGGAGAACTGTCGTTGGAGAGGCAGGCCACGGCTCATCCCATGATGATTATGATGATGACACATAAAATTAGGTGTGATGGAAATGTAAGAGTTTCGTGTGTAATTTTGCTCTTGTGTAATGTGTATAAGTGTTTGTAATTGACGAAGGGAAACCAGATTACTTTACAACTTGATAATGGCTGAATAGCCGAAACGGCCGTCGTTTGAACGACGCAAACAGAATATTGACGACGGTAAGTCTTATATATTTGAATTAAATATTCATATTTCAATTCCATATGTAATAGAACCAACGCCAGAGCCTTAAGATGAAATACCCTAAAGTTATTACCCGACGGAAAGAAATTGTAGGAAGAAGATATGACAAAGAAATGCTCTTATATCTGAACATAGTAGAACCACGTATATTTACCCGACGATAACTTCTTTACAATTTCATAAAACAAGTGTCATATTATATAAATTAGTGACTATGACAACTTGGGCATCTGTAATTAATACAGTATATATGGAAACATCTGAAATAGTTATATAAATTGATTGCTATAAAAAATATTGAATACTTAAATTAATGTATATGTGAATATAAGTTTGACGTAGTGCTTGCACTGATATTTACGGTTTCAAAATTTGTCAAAACATCTTTAGTTTCTTTAATCTTTTAACCTTACTGAATCATACAAGTCTTAAAATGTAATAGTATCCTCAGCTATTCATTCCAAGTTGGTTTTGCAATGAATGCATGCACGGATGATCTTAATGACAAACCTTAGATAGAAGCAAATGGACTCCAATACAAAGCGATGTTCTATGAGTCTCTTTGAACAAACTTATGTTAGAAAATATAGACTTCAATGGGTCTAGACATATTAACATTAATATATTCTTCAAAACTTAACTGATAATATAAGAACAAGTGAAAGGGAAAATAAATAAAGTAGCCTTCGTATAAACTAAAATGAGATAAACATTACACACCAAATATAAACAATAATCATGATTAACGTTGGTTATCAATTTAATGCATACATAAATGACCGTTTTAAACTATAAGTAAACACAATGATATATTAAAGAAAAATATACACACCTTTTCCTAATGCATTTTTTAAAACTAAAAACGAAGTGAATAAGATAATCAATCTTAAAATATCACGAAGTAACTACTTTTGAGGCAGAGTTTTATAAAAATAAAACTAAAGTCTAGATACGAGCATTAGTTCGTCAAAGACTAGCGATTTCACTTGAAAGGTTGTGATGGTTTTGGAAAGTTAAGTTGTTAAAACAAAACAAAAATAATAATATTTTTGGTATATATTTGCTAGAATTGCCGTGAAAATAATTCAATGTAAAGACCACACATTACCCTAATGAAAGCTGTCTAAGCCGAACAGTTTTGCTTTAAAATTGTTATTACCATTTTAAATTATAGAAAACTTTACATTTCTCTTTACATTTTAATGCCTTGCATAAATTCATATGTTATACAGGCTCACTAGAAAATAGTGTTATTTCTAGAAAATGAAAAAAAATCTGTTCCTATAAAGTATATGTAAATCAATACATTTACAAAAGTTTTATTGTTGTTTAAAGACAAAAAACCTCGGGACCACCATCTCTTTAAGGAACAAATAAGGAAAGAGCATAAAATAAATAACTTTAGCCCTCAAATAATCTAAGACCATGGGTATGGGGAGAGAAAAAGAGTTGATCAAGAGAAACCTAATAGGTAGTATGAAAAAGAGGGATTTAACAAAACATTACACGAAGAGAGGTGTATAATCAATCTAGGATATGTCACTCTTGCCACACAAGTACTCGCTGTAAGTTAAATATACAGTGTGAAACTTTTTTATAACTGCTAAACTATGAAACTTAGATTAATAGAACTTTCCAAATTGCTTTTAGTAAATAGGCTAATTCTAAGAGTTTCATGCCCTTTTCACGGATTTTAAACCTTCGGGTGACACCCCATCCACGAGCCGATAAACAATTTTAATGTATGCAAATCTCGAATTTGGTATCATAATACAGTTATATTTAAAAGGAGATAAATGCCGCAAATCCGAATTTAAAAGGTTGACTCTATCTTGAGTAGTGGACGTTTGAAGTATGAAATATCAAATCTGGATATTTCTTTACAGATTATTTCTCCAACATCTTTCAATATTTTGTTCTGTCTCTGAGATATAAAATAGGAAGAAATGAAAGGTTTTAACATAATAAAGTAGGAGGCCCTGATAAAAAAGAGTGTTTAATACAAAAAGGTTTTGACTTTAAATGAAGGAACAAACTACGTCGATTATTTTAAACCTTGAACCAATGTTTATCTTTCTTAATAAATGCGAATTTACTAATTTCTCCCTATTGTTAATTAATGATCCAACGCGCCGTTTTGTAACTCGTAAGTACATCAGCGACTCAAAATATTTGTTATCAGTTACAATTTTCCAATATTTTGTTAAACTTATAATCAGTACAAGGGAGTGTAACTGTGGCCAAATGCATCATACGTTGAACTCAATTTATGTATGAAATAGAATTGATTTCCAATACAATAGGTAGAGATACCTATTGTATTGGAAATCAATTCGGTTTCAATGAACTAACTCTAGATTTGTACTATTATACATATTCCTGTAGGCGTGCATTTAATTGTCTATTCATCTAGTTTTCCGTATGACCAGTCTTCATTGTTACACTCGAATTAAAGAGAGGATATTATGGTTTCAGGTGAAATAGACAAGTAGAATAATGTGGTACAGTTTTTAAAAGGTTACATAATGACTTATAAACACTGTTAATAAAAATTTTAAAAAACGTGTTTAATATTATAAAATTAAAATTAAAATGTTTGATTCCGTGCATTAATGTAAAAATTACAGAAATTCGGTGATTAGAGTTAACTTTCAGATTCTTTAAGTGGCTTTTAGATTACCTTTCAAATTTACTTATTACTAATAATTATTTACTATCTTACTGTACTTATAGCCCATTTATTATATACAATTAATATAAATACTTATTGGTAAGTAAGTTAGGTTAGAATAGGTTAGGTTACGTTTGCTTTGGTCAGGTTAGGTTTGTACAGGTAAGGTTAAGTTAGGTTGCTTAGGTCAGGTTAGGGTAGGATAGTTAAGGTTAGGTTTGGTTAGGTTAGAAGAGGTAAGGTTAGGTTTCCTTAGGCCAGGTTAGTTTATCTATGTAATAATCTTATAAGCTGTTTCTGATTTATGATGACCTATACAACATTGTATGTCATTACGTAAGCTACATTGGTCATGTTTGGTTGTATTCTGATTTCCATTACAAAATATACATAGGGTACGGTTCGGATATTTTCTTATTAATACTCCGGTTTCGCATCCATGGCTTCAGTAAATCTTGAAGCGAAGGAATACCGATTTATTTAAATGTATTCTGAACAATAAAACTATAAATTCCCTTATAATATGATTATTATCAGTAATTAACATTTATATTCCATGAAAAATCATAATTTTACGACAAATATAAAGTTTACAAAATCAAAGTTTACAATATGGTAATGCAACAGGAATTACAATATTCAGAATAGATCCAATCTTCAAGTCTAGACCAATCATAATAACTACAAAGAACATTAGTCGTGCTTCGATAAAGAACAATGGCTTGGTTTCTTCGAGATTTCAAAGAGACTAGAGAAACTCTGTTCCTCCTAAGATTCACTTTCTTTTGTGCTTTGGGCAAAACGAATTGAATCTAAGATCAAATATTGTGAAAAGGTAAATTTATGGTTTCCTTCAAAAAACTAATAAAACAAAACAATATTTGGAAAAAATTATTGTAAATACTTTGTTTGTTTCGTCCAAATAGTTGTGTTCACCATAGATATTTACTAAAACCAGTAAACAGTGCTTCTAAATTTTAATGATTAATATAACTCTTATTTTCATTTCAGATAATTTTATATATAGAAGCGTTAAAAAAATTACTGAAAAAACTTTACCTAAAAAAAAAAAATCTGACCCGTTTAGAAATTTACGAGCACAACATATACATGAACAAAACTACTATAGTCACATGAATAAATATGTTTATTACAACTCTATACAATGTAAATTCCATTCGGCTTTCGCCAAATTAGGTATTAACATTGTTTAATGAAGAGACATTGCGCAATGATTTATCTTTTAGCCCAGCCGATCGTAAATTTTACAGATATTAGTGGTCGCAAATTAATTGAGCACAATATTTACTAAATTTGATATTGAATGTATGTTTACAGATAGGTGAAAATGTCAAAACAAAATGTTTTCTATCCAAATTTCATTAAATGAAGTGTACTCATTTTCCAATACAAACAAAGACAATTAATCTGAATCAACAATAACAATTCACAATAATATTTCTCAATTTGAGAAATTTGAAGCAAAATTAATAACAACACAATACTATAATAACCAAGAGAAACCGATAGAAATAATTTAGATTCGCATTGCACATATCTGCTATGCGACACTTGTTGATATAAGAAGTAAAATAATATGATCAACTGAAAAGACTCAATGAGAAATAATGAAAGCTCTAATAGGTCTTCTAGAAAGGTCGTGCAAGTAATGAGGGAAATAATCTTACTGGTCGCCTTGCAAGAGCTGTTGCAGAATGGAGAACCTTTCTGTTGGCGGTGAAAAGGCCAGATTAGAAACGTGGTTGTAATGCAATTCTAAAAGTCTAAATAGATACAAATATAACTCTCACTGCGAAGACACTTCCGATGAACACTGTCCAGCGAGATGCTACCTAAATTTAATGGAGTTGGTAGGGCGTTGTTGCCCTTAGGAATAGTGGCAATAGTTGCCTCTTGTATGAGAGTTTAAAATGTATTTTCGACGGAAACTCAGCTTTAGTAGGTATTGAAGCCTTTCTCAGTTTTGTTTCACGATTTTGGCTTTCAGCGATTCCATAAGGAAAATTGGTAGAGTTTTATTTAGATGGATGAGTAATGATGCTCGTTAGGACATAGGATATTGAAGAGTTCTAATAGAGTCATACATTCCACAATATATTTTCAATCAAAAATCAGTGGAGAAAGACTGCCCGTGATCATACAAACCCAATGGAGAGGATTTTCTTAAAAGCTGTCTACATAACCTGCTTATAAAGATTTATAAAATTACGAATAGTAAGAGAAATAGAGTTTTGAATGGTTATTTAATTTTATATAAAGAATTTCAAAGACTACTTGATTTATGAAAATAAAACCACTTATTTATTAAAGTATTCTCTAAATTAAAAAATACTTAGTATGTATTTATTGCTTCAAGAATAATGTTAAGCACAGTTTCACAAGTAAACCAATAAAGCAGTATATGAAAAACAAGAATTAATATATTTCCATAAAACCATGACAGACAATTTCACAACCGTCTTAAAAGTTATAAAAATATTACACAAAAGGAAATCACTGAAGCATATAGATCGATAGTTCCAAGGTCATAATAAATTCACAGCCGTTTCAAGAAACGATTGTAACTTACAAAGCGAACAATAGAGAAACGTCAATTGGTTTTCCAGTTTTGTTGCAAGTAAAGTCTTTAACATATTGTCTTTTATATTTATGATATAATAAAATAAAGTTGACGAATTACACTAACCAACATTTAAGGACCTGTATTATACACCATACTAAAAATTGAAATTCAAAGATCCAATACATACATATTCTGAGATCATATGTACATTTTGTGAATATCCCAATTTTTATATCACCTATTAGGAGATTTGGAACTAAACTTAATATTTTCGTTTACTACAAGACATGAAACATAAGATGTTTTACGAATTCAGATCATCTGTTCCTGTGACGTAAATTTATCACTTTTAATCAAGCCCTCGTCTAACTTGACACATATAGTACAGAGTAGGGCTCAAATGAAATTTTAAGAAAATATTTCTTATTCCAATTCGCTGAAATGATAATGATAATGAAATGATAATACCTTCATTTTGAATATGGTAAACTAAATGGAATCAATTTTGTCACCCAGTAGGCCATTGGCCGTAAAAAGACTACACTGTTAATGATATTTAGGATGATTATTCTTTAGATTAGATTCTTAGGTTTTTTAATAAAACTTCTTTAAATTAAAGTTTAACTCTTTAAAATTCCGTATCGCTCGATAAAATGATTGAAACATTTTGAGTTGCTCCCAATAAACCAAACTTTAGGGGGTAATGAAAAAATTGTACTATATGCCAAAAGGTAGCATTCTTGGTTCTATAAATTTTCGCAAGATTACGATATTTTTTTTAAATATATTCAAGTGGGATAGTACTTTTGGAACAATTGTTAGTAAACATAAATTACTTCTATATAATTATTATGATATCTCATATTTCTCAAATAACTATAATTGAAAATTTGAATACATTCTTCTGCCACTAGTAGAATTATCTTCACAAATGCGCTAACGCGTTTCGGATGCACTCCCATTTAAAATAGCTATTTATATACTGTTAGTCCTACAGTGAAGTTATCTTATATAACTCTTAACTTTCCCTCTCCTCTAGCTGTAGGCTCTAATATATTCTATGATTGATTGATATCCTTCTGTTATGGTATTCGAGAGTTTTTACAGTTTCATATTTCCTAACCTAACCTAGTTCTTCTATATCTGTACAACTGAGTAACAATTAACTGAAACAGGAAACATTACCAATAACACATCACGGTGTCAAACAATCATAGAACAGGTCTACAGTTAGAACTAAGGGGCTTGATGTGGGTTATATAAGACGACTGCATTGTGGGACGAAGCAGTAGATAAATAGCTTTTCAAAATGACGTTAATTTGACGATAGAAATTGGGGAAGTGTGTATAGCTTACTACATTCAGCGTTGATTTTACTATGAATAATTTAAAAGATATTATCATTTTTAAAATTCTGATGTAAACATTTTGTGTGGAGACAAAATACAGACAGTTCAAAGATGATTTGTCAGCAATGGAGAGTATCCAAAGGATTTTGTAAGGCATTACCTTGTAGTTGAACAAAGATTTTTATCAATTAAAGCTTCAATAAAGCAATAGACCCTGATAGTTTCATGCCGGTATTGTTCAGGGGCTACTTGATATCACGTAAGTTTAAATAACAGTGAATGATGGCTTTTAATTGTATTTGCCTGTTACTATTACTATCTGTAACGTTTATTGACTTTGATGACAGATAAACATAGCATGCACTATAAACTAATGGTTTTGAGTGAACATTAATTTGTTATAATAACAGTTGTGTGGATGTTGAGTGATTGTTATATTTTTGGAATCTATTTGAGCAATAACAGAAATACAAAGGTTGTATGAGGAATGCTCGAAAAGTCACTTAAAATTTCAAATTATAAATGAAAAATGATGAAAATTGTGGCACAAAATAACGTAGTTTAGGTTTATGTTGTTGTTAATACAGAGATGTTCCAAAATGCTATCTTATAATTAAGCTTTTCCCCCCCTTTTTTATATCTTTTTAACTTAAAAAAAATATATTACACAAACAAAGAAAAAATGCACATACAATAGTGGTTAAAACAAAACCAAAATAATAATAACATTGACACTCGGACACTTGCACACAATATGTAAGAATACTATATAATAAAAGTAAAAAAGTGCAGAATATTTTAATAATAAAATAAATATGCATCCTTAATTAATCAATAAATACCTTAACGAAAGGGAGTCAAAAAAGAACCCAATTAACTAATCTATTACCGTTTGTGCAATATTAGGTACCCTGTAGGAAAGATAACCCTGTTTCAGTGTTACCGTCATAAGAATATACGAACGAGCAAGTGCAAAATCAAACGATTACATAATAAAACACTATTAATTTAGAAAAAAATAATAATACACATTTCGTGTTTACGATTTAAAAGAGCGAGCAACAATAAAATTATAATTTATAATTTTTCCAACAATTATAAGCATATTGTGAGTTGAAAGTAATGTATATAAAAATGTAAATATTTATACAAAAGAGAAGAATGGGTTTACTTTGAAATCCTTGTATAAAATTGGGCTGTTATCAGGGCATGAAATGAACATTTTTCTTCCTATCCTCTTTCACATAGAGCTTATTCCTATTTGATTGAACAAGTTCAGAGTATTTTATCTATAAAGGACGCACTTTTTTTTATCCGTCCAAAGATAGCTTTGAAAAGTGCGAATTGACGGAAGACTATAATTTTTTTGGCAGTTACTCAGAACCCAAAACTTCGCCGTGACGATTTTCGGCCGAGCAAGTAATTTCAAGAATATCCATTCAGAAACTTTTTCAAGTTTAAAGTCTACATTTTTATTTTATTATTCCATCACTTTAAGTAGAACCAAACAGCAATTCTGCGCTTATTAATTTAAAGTTACTCTCGACTGTATTTTCTGGTTTTAAAATTCCATGCCATATGTCATGTCAATCGTCACAAATTGTACTTATTGATACCCTTAAAGCCAACACATCTTGATATTCATGATTCTACCTAACTTTTAGAATACCTGAACAGTAATTCGTTTAAGATGACGCAACATCTTCAAATATTGAAATATAATGAAATACCAAGTTTGTAGATCTAAATTGATAACTTAATGAACTTTATTTATAATTAAACCACAGATGTCCTGAAGTACTTGGTCGAAGCATTCCAAAGGTGGGTTGTCCTAACGAACTAGCAGTTCAATTTCACAAAGGTCACCTGACACAAGTGGACTTCGTTTTTTGGTGTGTGACGTAAGGACTGTCTATGTAAAAATTCGAAAACTATTGAAAAAACCATAAGGTTGTAATATTATCTCGAACATAATTTTTTAAAATCCAATTATTTCAAAATAAAATCACAGATTATATTAGATGTTGCTTGTGTATAGTCCAATGCCTCGTATGAGTGGTCAAATAAATTAACTAGAACATATATTCATTTTAAGAGAGATAATAAATTATTTGTTTGAAAAGAAATCGCTGACCTTGATAGCAATACTATGAGAATATCCCATAAAAGTAAGTATTTTCCATCTCTTAGATGGAAAATATCATAAACACAAAAACCAATGAGTTGTTGTTGTTGTAACAATAATAAATGTTTATATTAAAAAACACCTATAATGAAAGCAGTGTAATGATTTTGGACTACCTATAAACGAATAAAATATACAAATTTACACGTATACTAATATCTGTTTCAATTTATATCAGATGTTAGAAAAGTTCCACCCCATTAATGTTAGATTGAATAAAATTAAACAAAACAAAGAAGCATTTAAAAATGGATAGTACTAAAAGAGCTATCTTATGGTGTAAGACATTTCCCCCTCTACTAAATTACAAACGTAATTCATAAATGAAATTTAAATTGGCTCTTAACATCCTAAAAAAAATAATTGTTCAACTATACCAGTATTATGGGCAATGACATAGTGAAACTATAAAGAGATTTTAAGTACCATTATTGAAAGATTTTAAATTCATTTTTATTTAATTTCTATGAAATGCTCAGGCCAAATAATATGCTAAGCCGAACGTAAATAATAATTTCAGGTTATTAATCACTGGCAAAAAAATAAAATAAACTAACATTTACATGAACAAACCGACGTCAAAATAAAACTACTACTTGCAGTTTTATAGTGATGTAATTCAATGAATAATACTGAAGGGCAACAGCTCATGAAATGGCTGGCTCTGCAGATTTTCATTCCAGAAAAATGTGGTCAGCATATCGAATGTATTTCGCAGTAAACTTACACTTTGCAACTAGAATTCGCTACCGACGAATTTTTTCTTAAGTTGCTAGGTAAACACCTAAACTTTCTGATCCTCACGAGAACTGGACCCGGAATTTTTCTCACATCAAACGAGAACAGAAACCACGCGGAAAACAACAATACTAGAGTCCTTGTATTTAATTACAAGGTGAATTAGGTTAGGTTAGGTTAGGATATGTTTTTATATTAATTAAAAGGAGAAATAGGTCTTATGGAGATTCTATGTATTTAGATTTACGACAACTGGTATTTCCGAATGAAGTAGTCTATGCAAAGTATCTAAGAGTTTATGCATTTGTAAACTAGAGTGTCTTTTAGTGTTATGAGAAATAGAGGCAATGAAAATTGGCTTCTAGAAAACTTGGTGTCTCTTAAATGTTATTATTATGTAAAATAATGTCACAAAACTAGTATCTCTATGAATTTATGTAAATTTAAACATAGGGAAATTTCTAACCACTACCTGTGAAATTGACGTCATCGTAGACGGTTTATTGTCCACGGATATTTAAAACCATTACACAATTCTGTCAACTAAAGAAATTAGTCGTTAAATTAAGATTCACCAGCTGATTTCCAAATTTAAAAACATCCTTTTTTATGATAAATTTTATGATTCACAATGTTTTACAAAATCTTATTAAGTATAGGTTTACAATATTCATCCAATAACGCCCATAATGCTTTTCTTCAATTAAAAATATAACAATAAATCAAAACCAGAAGTAAGTTAGAAATAGTTTAAAATATTGGACAATCTATCTATTTCAAATCTTCATTTTTGTGACAGCTATCGTTATTTCGCGACAACGACAATACGACGAACGGGCATGTCGAAAATCAATTTTCGGTTTCTTGAAGCAATGAAACATTAAGATTAGTCAAAAACGGAGGTAGATTACCAAATTTAGCCCATACTTTGTATACTGAATAGGTAAAACGATCGCTATGTGTATAAAATAGAATCTAATGAAACTATTTGATATATTGCATATTGTTACGAGATGTAATATAATCGTTTAAAATTAAATAACATCAATTGAATATGTTTACGACGGTGTGCTTACACTGTTATTTGTGGTTTCGAATTCTGTCAAAAATCATTAGTTACTTCAATCCTATAACCTTAACGATTCATACAGTCTTAAAATGTAATAGCATCCTTAGCTATTCATTCCAAGATGGTTTTGCAATGAATGCACACACTGGTGATCTTAATGACAACCCTTAGCGAGAAGCAAATAGATTCTAATACAAAGCGATGTTCTGTGAGTATCTTTGGACAAACTTGTAGGAAAATATAACAGGTTTTATGTCAATGATAAAATAAAATAATGTAATCATTACATCGAGTTTTGTAAAATAATTAAGTATTCACGACCAATTAATATCTCGCATGTCCGTAGAGAACGTATTGTGTTCTGTCAACCAATTTATGTCGAGTTTCCAACTGATATATCCGTTTGGATATTCCCCAGTTTTACACTCCCCCCCACACACACATATAACTATTCTATATATTTGAGGTCCCCATTGTTTTTTTTGTGGATACATCTGTTTTATGTATCCCTGAATAATCGCGGATATATCCATTTTGAGATTCCCTGAGTCTTTTACCTTTATATCGATTTTGAGATTATTTGAGTTTTTGTAGATATATAGGTTTTGAGATTTCCTGATTTTTTAGGATAGATCAGTTTTGATGTTCCCTAAATATATTAGGATATAGGCCTACTATCTGTTATGACGTTCTTTACGTTTTTGCGGATATATTTCTCGAGGTTCCTTGATTTTTTTTCGGTATATCAGTTTTCATGATCGCTGATTTGTTTTTGCGAAAATATACGTTTTAAAGTTCCTTGAGTTTTTTGACCTTTTAGAAGTTCCTTGAGATTTTTACTAATTTATCCATTTTGAGGTTATTTGTGTTTTTGTGGATATATCCATTTTGAGGTTCCCAGAATTTTTGTGGATACATCCGTTTTGAGGTTTTCTGAGTATTTGTGGAAATACACCTTTTGAGGTTGCTTAATTATTTGCGGATATGTACCTTTTGAGTTTTATCGGATATATATATTTTTAAGGTTCCCTGGAATATATCCGTTTATAGATTCTCTGAGTTTTTTTGCAAAAAAATACGTTCTGAGGTTCTAAAATTTTTTTTTTCAGATACCGTTTGTAGTAATCTGTGGTTTAGTGATATCTGCCGTGTGTGCAGTGCTCTACAACACAAACTAGTGAACTGAGTTTAATTAAATTTGGTATGTGAACATATTTGGCCCTATATCAATACTTTAAAACTAAATTCGATAACGCACAATTTGGAAGTAGGGCCTATAACAAAAAAAAATCGGTCATGATAAAAACAACATAAAAATTGTAAATTTTCAAAATTGACTTTAAATATCTCGTTCAAATTTTGGAAAATGTAAAGATTAACGATCCAGAGACGAGGAAAATTCGGGGGGGGGGGAGGAATAAACGTTAACCACGGTAAGTTCGAATTTAATCAAATACGATTTACTACTACGAGGAGACGTTTATGGTACAAGCGAAACAACTTGAGGTTCTATTTAAATATATATTTTGTTCGAAGACAGTTTTCGAGGGAATTTAATTTGTTCACTGGTAATTACTGACCTGAAACTATTGTTGATGAATATTTTTCGTTTTAGTTTGTTTTGTTTTGGGGATGGGTGTTTGAGATATTTTGTGCATTGTTTTCACCGTTTATTTTATATTGATTATTCATTTGTATGATGTATAGAAAAACATTTTATACATAAACAATATTTTATATTTTTAAATAACCAGGGACATATATCAGTGAGTACACACTTTGCAATTCCGAGGTAAATTAGCTGGATTTATATCTTTGTAGATATAGTCTTGTGTGAGATTCCTCTCTTTCATATAACTTATCAGGTCACTCTGAACCAACACTTGTCTTGTTCTTTTCAAACTCTAACGCTATTAGGGTATTCAAGAGATATAGGTATTTATTTTATGGCCTTTCCTTATTTTTTTATAAAGCGATTTGGTTTTTAGAGTTTAAACAAAAAGAAAAAATAAATTGAAATATCTACATCATAACTATTCTTCTTTAAAAAAATATTAATAAGAAAATAAATATGTTTGGAACGAACTACTAGGACTATTTGAGTCCCATGGTCTTCAAATGTTTTCACATTTTCATAGAGATTCAAAAGTTACTATGTTGACCCAGCATCGTGACGTATATGACGTTGCACCACAGTATTACTATCATTATTTTAAAAACTTCATCATTTTGTTTATCTTGTAAGTAGAGTGTGCGCCACTTGAGATCCAACATGGCGGCTGTGGATGACGAGGGTACCCCCTCCCCTTCCCCTCCCCCCATCCCTTCCCTTTCCCCCTCCCCTCCCCCTTGCCCCCTCCCCCACCCCTCCCCCTCCCCCCCACCCCTACCATTTCCCGGGCGTGTGGCAACCATTCTCCTAAAAACCTAACCTAACCTAACCTAACCTATCCTAACCTAACCTAACCTAACCTAACATAACCTATCCTAACCTAACTTAACCTATCCTAACCTAACCTAACCTAACCTAACCTATCCTATCCTAACCTAACCTAACAACCATTCTCCTAAAAACCTAACCTAACCTAACCTAACCTATCCTAACCTAACCTAACCTCACCTAACATAACCTATCCTAACCTATCCTAACCTAACCTAACCTAACCTATCCTATCCTAACCTAACCTAACATAACCTAATCTATCCTAACCTAACCTAACCTATCCTAACCTATCCTAACCAGACCTAACCTAACCTAACTTATCCTAACCTAACCTAACCTCACCTAACATAACCTATCCTAACCTAACCTATCCTAACCTAACCTAACCTAACCTATCCTATCCTAACCTAACCTAACATAACCTAACCTATCCTAACCAGACCTAACCTAACCTAACCTATCCTAACCTAACCTAACCTAACCTAACCTATCCTATCCTAACTTAACCTAACAACCATTCTCCTAAAAACCTAACCTAACCTAACCTAACCTAACCTAACCTAACCTCACCTAACATAACCTATCCTAACCTAACCTAACCTATCCTAACCTAACCTAACCTAACCTATCCTATCCTAACCTAACCTAACATTACCTAACCTATCCTAACCTATCCTAACCAGACCTAACCTAACCTAACCTATCCTAACCTATCCTAACCAGACCTAACCTAACCTAACCTAACCGATTTACCAACCAAAATATACTTTTTGCAACCAATTTACCAACCAAATCTTGGTAATTTTATCTACGGTTTGGTAAATCGGTTCCTAACAAACGTTACGACGTTATATATTTAAAAAGGAAAAATGGGGGTTGGGGGGTCGTGTCGTTTTCGGCTACAATTCCAAGGTCACATCAAATATCTTCATCTCTACTAAAAAGAGTTTTGGTGGAATGGAGGTAACAAATTACAAAGAATATTATTTTAAAACATTTATTTATTTATTTTTAATTACAAGCACAGAAAACAACTCTTTCTTTGTGCTTAATTGCAGTGGTTTTTATCTTGTCCAATTTAACATTAAATTTATAGTTTAAATCTACATTTAGCACTTTTATTTCTCTTTCTAACCAATAATTCGAAACATACAATTCATCTAGATTTTGGAACTGCAAAATATAACGGATCTTATGTCTGTAATCAATTTGTTTGATTCCACACACTACTAATTCTGTCCCTTCTTCCAGCTCTTCCAGCCGACGACACTTTCTTGGAATAACTTTGCCTTTTATTTCTTGCATGCCAAGGGTGGATACTTGCTCCACTTCGTCCTGGTTGTAGGGGAAATCTTCTGGTTTTTTCCAAGCATCTGTCAGTGGCTTAAAATGCTCTATCTTCGGAAAAGAATGATTATTAAAACTGGTAAGTCCATTCGTCGTAAATGTAAAAATTGTTTCTTCTGTCGCTAAATGCACAATGTCCAGGTCGTTGTTGGAGGTTAAAACAAACCCCTCTTTTGTTAAATTTTGTTTGTCGTTGTAGGCATCCATTAGCCACGATTTGTACTTTCCTTTAAAGAAGTAAACACTTTTACTCCCATCTCTTTCTGCGAGTATTCCAACAAAGGCATATTTCGCTTTAGTGTTAACGGTAAATGCGGAAACCTTGTAGTCTGCATGTATATCTAAATTCTTCCAAGTCTTGTTAAAATATGAGCCCATCCGCTCTCTTGTCTCTCTAATAATTTTCTCTTTCTCCTGCATTTCTTTGTATTCCTCTTTTAAGGAAGCAGCATGTTCCATGTATTCCAATTTTCTCCGTTTTAAGTCAATTTCTTCCAGTTCCAGTTTTCGTTTCTTCGCAGACAGTAGGTAAACGGTGGAGAATGGTTCTGTTTCCTTTATATTGTAGGGTTGTAGCCTGTTTGTAATATTCGTTCTCTTCTTTAAAATCTGTGGAATAATATTACTCGTTGAAACCATCCCACAGTTCTCGAGGCTTACATCTTTACAAATCACCGAGAAAGCAGTACTAGATTTCGAGAAGAATGTCTCGCCACTCTTAATGTAGCACTTTTGTACCACACTAACATGCTCTCTATTAGCGACATCTTCCACACTCTCCAAGTAATTTACAGGCAAATAGTTAAAACTATATGCAGAGAGTACGTAATTAATTATTTTTTTCCTCTGGTCTTGGTCGCTTGGTAAAGTAAGTTGCACCCCGGTTAACTTCCTCGTGTTACTGTTTCCCCAGTAGGCATATTGTAAAAGATTATTGTACACTACACAGCAACTGTTCTGGAGACTGTCAGCTAATTTCGTCCACATTTTAGGGATGGCAACAGAGTAGAACGGGGCTTCCTGGAAATAAATTTTGCTGTCTTCCAGGAGCGTTACACAGCTGTCCAGAGGATGGTCGCCGCTACCGTTGTAGATCGTAGCCTCCAATCTTGTAATGCCATGCTCCTTACCCAGTGGACACAGAAACGTCTGTCTTAATCTGGAGTCTGGACAGTTGACAAAATCCACAATGTGGTTACCAATTTGTTTGTTAACGCCAGGACTCGTAATTTGGCACACGAACTTGTTGTAGATTTTTACTCTTGCACCAGTAGGAGTAATCCAGGTTAGGCAATCTATCCCAACAGACTTGTCGTTGTTAACAATTGTATTGTAGTTTTCTTTGTACTGGCCACCTTGGTAACGAAAGTCATGGTCCTGTACTAAATGCTCACACATCTCTCGCTTGTTAAAGATCCCCACAAAATCTTGTGTAATGTCCAAATCCATAAGGTAGAAGTCGTGGGTTTGCAGCTCCAATAGTATTTCGGGCATTTTTTCCTGTAGAGTAGCCAACTCAACATCCGCTAACTCTACCTTGTAGGGGATTGCAATGAGATTTTTAAATTTCTTTGCAATGGCTTGCATCCCATCTGCTCCAATAATATTGCATACACGTTTCGCCATAGGTCTCTTTCCATTCAAAGGGAATGGTAATTTTACTTTTACGCCATGTCTTGCGGAAACAAAATCCGTAAATTTTCCACGAAGATAACTGTTAAATACTCCACAGATATTCTTCTTTACGAGGCTCTTCCCTTGTTCGCAATCCGAACTGTCGGTTATTTTAACAAGCATTATGTTGTCGCAGAATGGTTTTGTAAGCGGAGTTAGTGGTTTTATATTAACTCCAGACAGCAACTCTTCTCCTTGCGAATAATTAATATTTCCAATATCTGTTACCAGGTTGTTGTTGTGCAGATTTTCTTCCAGAAGCCATAGTCCAAATCGTTCGTTGGTTGGTTTAATCCTGCTACCCAAGAGCTCGGAGACCTTATACATCTTGGAAGGGGTCACGTTCACTATTCCAGCTACTAACGTAAACTGAGCTATCTCCATCTAATCTCCTTTCTTAAACAGTTAATCGCGAGTAGTACGCATGCGCAGTAACATTGTTACGCACTGTTGTACAATCCGGCTAGACCAGTCAGAACCTGTCTGTCAAACACACCTGACCTTGGAATGGTAGCCGAAACGAGGTAGCAGAAAGCGACGCGACCCCCCCCCCCCTTTCTTACCTATTTGACCGGGTACTGTTGTGCTAACAAATGTTTTAAAGCACCCGAATGTTGACGGCCTGGCATGTACAAAGTGCCAGGCATTCAGCTTTTGCCATTGTAGGTGCAGGTATTGGAACGTACCGGTAATGGATCTGTACAGCTCATCTACGACAACCACTGTTGGCACAGGAACTGTATCGACATCGGACCAGTGTTATAGTTGTTGTGTACTGAACTGTCAAAAGTTTTATATTAAAGACTTATTATTTTGTAAACAGTCAGACTGTCATGGTGACTTGTGCAGGTGTATGTTTCGGAGATGTAAATATAGGAATGTAATGTTGTAAGTTTGTGTGTGACTCAAAACCCGTAAAATAATAATCTGGGGACCATGGATTGGTTGGATAGTTGACTCAACTCTGTGTTTATTCTCGTTATTATTATAGTACTCTTTAATGTAGCTTTTTTAAACTGAGAGAATACATTATTAAAACATCTACACGTTTTCGTATTATTTACCAACCGTGTGAGTCACCTTGTTTTAACTTTGGGTGGTTGACCGGTGCTACACTCTGGTAGTAGATGGAGTAACCTGTGGACACTACAATATTGTTGGGGAGAGTAGAGGTCAGGGATTTGGCCCCGGGCTGAGACCGATATGCTGTCACTTCAACGCACATACACGCTGGGAGGTGGGGGGTTCCCGCAGGGGGAAGCAAAGGCCGGGCATCGGTCGCTAACAGACGCGCTGGGAGGTGGTGGTGGGGGGTTCCCGCAGGGGGGAGCAAAGACCGCGGGGGAGGGGTGGGGGAGGGTGGGGGAAGGGTGGGGGCAAAGGGGGGGGGGTCACGTGGTACAGCCGCCATGTTGGATCTCAAGTGGCGCACACTCTACTCTTGTATTTATGCAAATCCATTATATACAGGTTCGTTTCATAAATATTTTACTTCAAGAAAATGTTAAAACATTCCATATATTTACGTCATTACACACGGCTATTGTTGATTTTGGTAAATTGTTTTTCTTACTTTTAAATGGTTACCATATTTATATTTAAAAACACAACTAAACTTTAGCTAATATATGAATTTAAATATAATTTTAATATAGTCTCTTAAGTACTAACAAATTAAAATATAAGCTTTTATTTATTCCCAGAAAAATCTACCTCGTTAAACAAAACAAGCATTAAATACAAAAATTATAAAAGTTAAATTATAAAAGTTAAGCCATTATCAGTTTACATGAAAATGGTAATATAAGGCGTGTTTTGTAAGTTCACCGCCAGTAAATCATATTTGCATGATACTTGGTAATATAGTTTGACCTCAATAAAACATGACTTTAAGCGCAATAATTCACCGTCTGGTATAATTATATTTTTAAATATACTTGGATGTAATAATTACCACAAACGAAAAGCCAAAAGTACTGTGAATTCAAATAATTTCGATATAAATTTTGCAATATATCGCGACTTTAAGCTCTTCTTTGGACCATTTTCGGAATATGTTCTCTTTAATTGATTTGGCATTTTGTTCAAGTGAAAAACGAGATGCCCGTTTAAAGCACTGTTGTCGTTTCACGAAATTATTAAATACGATAATGTTAACCCCCACTTCTAATCACTTACTTTTTTTGGAGGGGATAAAAAGGACATGCCTTTATCTGTTGCGCAAAGAGAAAAGAAATTTATAAAATGTCAGTTATTTTATTATGTTTTCAGTAAACTAGTAGATTATTTTTTTTTAATGATAGGAATTTTGTCCTGTATCTTAATAATTGATAAGAACCGATATTTTAAAAATCCTTTTCACATTATTTTGCTTGTTTGGTAACCGCAAAAGTAACTAACTTGTGTCTTATCTTAAATAAAGAAGTACAATAAATAATATAACTTGGCCCCATCTTACGACTGCGTAGTAAGCTCTGTATTTCTGATTATATGATGTAAACTTTAATCTATCGACTGTTAATTTCTCTTAGAAACATTTCAGAAATTAGGGAAGTGTATCCGTGGCCAGTTCTATCTTATATTGAACTACCTTTATGTAACTACCTTCAATTAAACTTCCATGATACAACTCCGGGATTGTACTATCGTCCACATCCCTGTAGGCATAAATTTATTAATTGTATAATTATCTATAGTTCCGTGTGACCTGTCTTAGTCAATACAAAACACTTTAATACAAGAAGTGATGCTTTGAGGTGAATTAGTATAATCAAAATAGTGATGCTTGGAAACAGTAGTGTTAGGTGTAAAGTAGAGAATTCTAAGAAGTTCATTAAAATTACACAATTGGAGGATATTTAATGATATCACAGGATCCTTTGTATATTAGACACTTTAGTCAGCTGATGTATAATATTACTTAATTAAATAACAATTTCTTCTTCAATAATTCAGTAGTCATATAATTGGGTGATCAATACTTTTCGCACGTCACCTACCGAGGGCTTATTGTGCACCCAGTGTAAAGTGATATCGTCAACCCTTGGCATCCTGAGGAAAACCGATTAACTCCGTGAACTTAAGAATCTTTCAGTCCAGATCCTATTGAGAGATTATCTATATCTCTGTCAAAGATAAAGGATCTCAATATATTTTCCCAATCGAAGATGAGATTCCTACAAAGAGGCTACCCAGTAATATACACATTCTCAGGCAGCTATGCCCTATAATGAAATTCAACACCTTCCTTTTATCGCTCCTTTTGAATAAAGAAAAGTTAATTTGTTCATTGGCCACACGAAGTGGCAGTTTCCTCATCGGCTGCACCACGTCGCAGTTTACTCAGCGGCCTCACGCAGTGGCAATTTGCTCACTCTAGCTCATTTTAAACCCATGTGTATAGCCACACATTTGGATATGTCACAGAAGCTGAGAACTCTTGTAAGATGTGGGATTGTTGAGCAATATGTAAAAGTGTTTGTGTTAAACTCTAGTAATATTAATATGTTCGTTGACCTACCTTTCGTTATTATTCTTTATCTTTTCTCTTTTTCATTTATAATATTTTGAATATTAGTGATCTTACAGTGTGTATGTTTTTTTAAAGTTTAGCTACTCCCTTAAAATTCATACTAATTTGGTAATTTTGTCATATTATAACAACTCTGGAACCTAATAATGGTCTTATACTATTGTTGAACAATTTTTTATTTTATTTAAATAACGTTGTTAATAATGATAAGTTGGTATACGTGTATATTTATTTTTAATTATATTAGATGTCAAAATCATAACTTTTGTAAAATATTACAATAATTTTTTTCTTTCTAATCATTAACTTCTTTCTTTATCCTTATAAACTTGAACATTATTATATATTATATTCCACATTCATTTACAGTTTTTATTATTATTATTATTTTTTTTTTTTTTTTCAGTTTTTATACAAATATTTATTGTACGATATTATGAGAGAGTGAAATAAATAAAATTACCTCTTTAGTAAACAAAATCAGTCACCACGTTCTATAAAAAATAACAAGACAAGGCTAGAGCTATAAATTAGTTTCAAAATACTTTATAATAATTTTACTTAATAATTTTATTCACGTTCCAATGACTAATAGTTACTGTAAACGTCTCTGAGTATTTTGTAAATTTGAATAACTTGCCATTGATGTTTTCTACAATGAAAATAAAACCATAAACCTTTCATATAATATCGCCTCTCATAAGGAACCTTCATAATTTATCGAGAAACATAGAAGAACTGCTCTAGATTTATATAACGTTTATAAAATTATTCTTAACAGTAATTAGCTATCTCCAAGAAGCATAACAAAATCAAGAATCTTATAAAAATAGAAATGTGCATATTGTTAAAAGGAGATATTCCCACTCAGTAGCCCTTATGTTACAACCATTTCAATCAGAAAAGAAACTATTACACAAGTTGTTGAACTTTAGTTTAATTAATAGAAAAATAAATAACTTACCAGATCTTATCAATGCATTAGAACCAGTTAATTGTAAAGATAGATAAAAAAAATCCATATTAGCTAAACCTATAACGTTTTAAACTTCACCTTGACCCAATTTGCTCAAAGGACATTGATTTATTTAAAGCATGATAATTTTATTGTCATAATCTAAGATGAATAGGATAGAACAACAGTGGTTTTAAATAACTGATTATGAAGTAAATTGTATGAGCTTTTAAAATTTATCTTTCTTATTGTTTATAGGTCTCTCGGTCATCATCACCTTACAATAATAGAAAGAAGAGAGCATATACTAAAGAAATCTAGCCCTCTAATACTCTAATAGCGTCAATGCCGGAAAAGAACAAGAGTTATTATAGAGAAACTAGATAGGAACAATGAAAGAATGGGATCTTACCTAAGACAACATAAGGGGTAGGTTCTCTCGCAATTGCCAAGCCTGTCGCACTAAAGTGAGCCCCTGAGGATTGATGTATTTGAAATTCGGCAATATAAGCAATTTAAATAAAATAATGTTAAAACAGCTCTCAACAGTATAACAACAGTTAATACCTAGCTTACTACGTTTACATTATCTGCACAATATTCTAAACAACCTTATTTATAAAGTTTTATGAAAGACATAAACTTTATTTAAACCTTACACCTATTGTAAGTTCCAAGGATTGAATTGTTTATTTATTATCTAAACATTAAATACCTATCCTAACAACTTTGTTTGAGAATTCAAAGACTTCAAAAATTTTGCTGTAACTTCAAATAATTTTATGACGAGATTTGAAGTTGCTAATTGTAACCAATATACCAGTTAATATTATTTAAAGAAAAACCAAGAAAAACAATGCTAAATGTCCTCAAGTTACTAGAAAGGTGGAAAATACCAGTTACAAACAACAAAATTATTAAACAGTATATGTGGATACTACTTATTTTCAAGCCGAAGTATTTTATAAAAACACAAACGTAGTGTGGAAAACGTGTACATTTCAATAGGGTAATACCACCGGAATCATAATTTTCAAAGTCTAAGTCCAATCATGAAAACTTCAAAGAACATTAGTCTTGCTTCGATGAAGAACAATGGGTTGGTTTCTTAAAGCTTTCAACGACTAGTGAAAGTCTGTTCCCCCAAGATCCTATTTCTTTTGTACAAATCGAATTCAATTCAAGCCTAAGTCTTCAAAGAAAAAAAATGATGTATTTAAAACTTTAAAACCATTCTTCGTAAAATCTCTTATCAATAATTAACTATTTTGTCAATAAATAAAAGTCATTCTGTATTTTCAAAAAGGAAGTCTTACTTTACAAACTTTTATAATATGGATGAACTTAACTTAAATTTATTTGTTATAGGGTGTGAAAACCCTAAGTACCCTTTTCCCTTACCCGGTACTCGTTACAACTTTCTTCTTAATTGAACCACATGTATATAACTGAAAGAGAATTTTAATAGAAGAAGTCGGACTATGGTTGATACTTTGCAAATAAAAGGTTTTTTTTTGTATACAAATGAGATGAAGCAGTTTCTACTCAAGGAAAGGAAAGATGTTTTCAATTCCTGAAACATTACGGTAGTAGTTTACCGTCACTAAATGTCCGCTCAAATAATAAAAATGGAAAACCATCTTGACCATGAGGAAAGGGGTTAAATTCAAATTCGGTACCTCAATCATGCGCATTAGGTCTCCCTACTATTGAGATATTATTGTTTTCATGAAGGTTTTTGAAACTACTCAAGTTAGTCCAATTTCAAGACATTTTAAACACGTAAGCTGATGTACAGTAATTGCAAAAATTAGAAGATAAAATGTAACTTATGTTTGGTCAGAAATGTCAAAGACTTCTCGACTACGATAATAACCTCAAAACATCCAAAATACAGTCTTCTCTAAATACAGAACTATTGCATTCATTGTCTTACAAGTTTAGTATTTTAAGTACAGTTTTGAAAGAACCCAATAAATATACGAAGAACCCAAGTGAATACATTTTCATACTCTTCATACATAAAATCATATAATATCATTTACACAACCGTCTTATAAACTGAAAATATAGTACACAAAAGGAAACCCCTGAAGCATATCGATCGATATTTACAAGGTCATAATAAATTCACAGCCCTTTCAAGAATCGATTGTAACTTACAAAGAGAACAATGGAGTAACGTCAGCTGACTTTTCAGTTTTGTAGCAAGTAAAGTCTTTAACGCATTGTACTTTATATTTATGATGAAATAAAGTAAAGATGAAGAATTAGAGCGTAAATCATGATAGGGGATTCGATACCAAGCGAGCATGTATAAACCACATAGAAGTGGAACTCAACTGTTAAATATATATATTCTAAGTTTGCTTAAAACGTGTGAATTAAACGAAGTGACTACAATTATTTTCATGTCACTCAAAGAGATTTTGACTCAAATGTAAAACGTCAATGGGAATATTACTCGTATGAAACTTCAATAATTTTAACCCCTTCGAACATTCCCTCGTAGGATATAATAAAGGATAAAATAAATCAAAAAAAATTAGCAAGTCTACAACTATGCTTTCGAAAAGTAAGAAAAACTAAGTTAAATTTCCTAACACAGGTTAGAAAGCAACTACTTTTATATTAATAAATACTTGGTTCAACTGTTTATTATTAACCCTTTCTTGCTGGACGGCTTTCCATAAACTGTTGTACGATCAGCAAATCCAGTTCCTGTCTCAGTAATTCTAGCTTTCGCTGCCAGAATTCGCTGCAATTTATTGCTCCATTTTATAATTCGGTTGAACACCGTAACATTTTGTCAGTAACCACAAGAATCGAACCCGTGTCCTCTTATACAGATAGCGAAAGCCATAGTCACTAAGCAACAGGTTGACATTAACGGGTATACAACATGTAGCCTACGTAATGATGAAGTTGAATATAGCTTATCCCAGATATAAAATTCATACCGAAACATATAGGCTGCATACACAAGTTGTATACAGTAATTCCTAACACATATATTCAAACACAATACCAACAATAATACTCACAAAAATATCAAAATATCAAAACGAAATAATTATGATTGTAATGGGAAATGTAATATTTGTTAAAATTGGAAAAACAAATATTTTCAGGAAACAAACAATGCAAATATATAACGAGTTAAAAGATAGCTCTCTTGAAGAAATATTTTCAGAACAAATATTAGCGATATAGTCCAATAATAAGAGATAAGATAAAACATACTGTAAAAAATGCATTAAGAACGATAATAATTGGAACAAGTTTAAGAATCGGCACAGAGACATATTAGCAGTAATGTAGTGCAGCATATGTGAACCAAAGCAGAGGTAATATATTGTAGATAAATTTTTCACCAATTTGTTAAAACAGGAAGAGTAGAAAGTAGAAACATGGGGAAGAAAAAAGGGAGGTGTCCAGTCCATTGCGAACACGTCATTATAGCTGGCAATTGCGGACACTAGGGATTATTGCTACCTGACAAGGGTTTTACAGGTCTCTG
This sequence comes from Aphrophora alni, assembly GCA_963513935.1. Classification (NCBI taxonomy): domain Eukaryota; kingdom Metazoa; phylum Arthropoda; class Insecta; order Hemiptera; family Aphrophoridae; genus Aphrophora; species Aphrophora alni. The sequence continues at coordinate 139,013,193 of OY740767.1, read as the reverse complement.
CAAATATTTCAATACTGGATAATTGCGGACATTTTGGTATAATGGTTGACGTTACACTGTCATTGCCCGGACCACAACAACAGATGACTCACGGGGGTGGGAATACCAGGGTAGGGAGGCCACTGGCATTTTTCAGTTTACTTTCGTTCAGTATGGAAGTTTACTACAGAAAAGAGAAGGCCTTCTGCTCTTTATAAGGGTTACGCGTAAAACTGTTTACGGTGTATTTATGATTAAAAAGGTGAGTGCAGCAAGCGTTGATTAAACAGCTAAAAAAAAGTTTATTAGTTAGATTACTTCTTTCTTTTTCAGAAGATATTGTCTGCAATTATCCTGATTTGAAATATTTGCAGAGACCTGTAAAACCCTTGTGAGGTAGGAGTAATCCCTAGTGTCCGCAATTGAACGCTTTAATGATATGTCCGCAATGGCCCGGTATTCGAAAGGGCATACATAGGCCAAAATCTATCCTCTGGGGACATAAAGCCCAGAGGCGATTCCGCAAGAGAAGGTAACAGATGTGGATAATAAGAGGTTTTTTAATTCGTAAAACCGTAGGTGAAGTCCGACTCGGCCTAGGCGACACAGGGTATATGAAGATTTTCCTTATCTATTAAAAAAAATATTATTGAAAATCAGTGATTACTTCAACAGATATAACTATAACTACTGGAATTTGGTAGACAAGTTCACAAACAGCACGAAATTTAAAATAAATTCTTTATTTTCGACAAACCAATCACTTTAATTACCTTTATTTGTACAAAGCCGTTGTTAATTTTAGTTTTTTGATTTATTATTGCTGCATCGCTGTTTCGGTACTCTCACTGATAACGTTATATGTATAAAACAAAGTTCTGTGTTTGTGTAAATTTAGTATACATAACAATTTAAGTTTAAGTTTTTTACACTTAAAGAAGGTACAGTGAGCATCGAAACAGTGCTGTAGCAATAATAAAACTATCAAAAATGACAAATAAAAGTAATTATAATATATACAATTCGTGAACGGCAATCATATAATATAATTTTTTTTTAAATGGAAATCCAAATATTTAGTTTTAAAATTTATTTTATTAAAGAAATATAAAATCTACGTAATGTCAGATTGCAATTTATTTCATGAAAGACTCTTTAAATCCCACGAACACATAACATGTAAAATAATTTACATTTTGAATATATCAAACTTGTATTCATTTTGTAAAACATTTCTAAAAGTTATTCTTTCCATAACACAAACAAGAATAATGTACACAGTTTAAATAAAATAGAGCATTGACGTATGTAAGAAAACAAAAGTTTATCAAATCAAAGTTTGTAGAATATTCATATCAGACTTCTGAGACAACATTTCTCAGCGTCGACAAGTTAAGGAAGGAAAGATGTAATGGAATTTGTTTTCCTCCATCAAGCAAAATAAAAAGTTTGTTTGATATTTAAATCTAACAAAATTATTAAACATTATATATTGTGGTAAAACTAAAATTGTTGTCATATATAATCTTGTGATATTTTCAGAACTTTACAATGTGAGAAACGTGTTGTGGTACTAAAACGAAGACATGTATATTGTTTATAGGTAAACATGACTATTGACTCCATAATAGGAGAATAATTTTAAATCATTTTGCTAAATAAACGCTTTAGGTTTCTGATTTTGAAGAGTCATTAGTCATTTTATGCATTTTGCAACACGAAAATCTGCCAACAGTGGAAGGAAGTAGTTCAGGAAGTAAATGGAGCACTCTTAAAAAAGAACAAACGAAAAGGAAAACAACCAAACTAACCAAATTAAAAATCGAAGGAATCTCAAAATTAACATAGACTAAAATGTAATAATAGATATAAGTAAATCAGTTTACCAATTACAACTGAGGCTAGAAAATTATAGAGCTACAACAAACAAAAAACAACCCTGAGCGCATGACCAAGCTAAGACTATTCTTTCAAGATAGTCCCTACGGCCGCACTTGAACTGGGCACCAGCCAAAAAGGGTTCACTTATCCTTACCTGATCTAGGCACCGGCCCACGTTATGTAGATAGCGGTAAATTCCTAGAACACCCCGAGAGGGCACTGAACCCTTAGCACTAATTATTACGAAACGAATACCTACAAACAGGGTGTTTTGATATTTACATGACTCATGGTCAGTTTGGAAAATACGCAAACATCCCTTGTTCCAACCCAATGGTAGGGGTGGCATATTTAAAGAAGTTCATCCCCACTATAATTTTCCTAATATAATTTAACCTAACCTAACCTAATCCGTTCCAGAAATATAAACTATTTCGTAAAAAAAAAGGATGGAAATCTGATAAACGAAGGATTTTTAGGACATATGTTTATAGGAATATTTTTACTTTTTTTTATCTACTATCATTTCCTTTCTGCCAATTTAGGGAATTTGACAGCTCTCTAGTCTGGAGAAGACCCTTGTCTACCTAATATTTGGAAAGGGCCCAGTTCAGGTATTTTAGTTGCCGCTGGTTCCCAGTTCAAGTGAGCCCCTCCCTATTTCTCCTACCTGTCTTTTTATACAGCTCTGTGTCAATGTGGTGGGAGATAGGTTTCTTCCCCTTGAATTCTCTTACTATTCTTTTGTTTGTTGAAGGTCTATAACGAAAGTAGTTTAACATCCACTAACAATTGATTTTATTTTCCTGTTCCTTAACTGTATCATTTGAAAGTGTGTTTGTAGAATCCGTTTTCATTAGTCTAACAGTCATAAAATATAATCAACTAATCTAAAAAATAGAAATGTTTATCTTTACTACCTTTGTCCATGAAAAACATAAATAAATAAGTAAAATGGTATCATAGGCCGTTCCCAAAGAAAAAAAAAACCAGTAAGAAAAGATTATAAAATTCATTAAAAAAAAACAGGAAGTAATAGTAAGAAATAGAGGAAGGCTCAGGTTTTTGTGTCGGACACTACGATAATGGAAGTAAAAAGTGTGACACTTTGTCACGTAACATCTTTCCGTAACAATATGAGTTTAAAAAAATCTTTAATGAAAATCAAAAGTAGATTATTTGATACAAACTTCAAACCGAACTTTGAACGGTCCTGAATTTAAGCACAATAATAAAACTCAATATTCTCTACAAAATGTTGTTATAGTTTTTGACTGAAAGTAATTGTGCACAAACTATTTATTCTGCACTTAAAAGAATATAAAGTAAAAAGACTTACCGTCCTTTCGATAGTAGAGGATTTCAAAGTGTTTTTCGATGCCAGCTGCAAGGGCTTCTTTGATAACGTTGATGGCCTGCTGTGACGTAAGTGGACCATGAAGGAAGTCACAGGAGGCCGGTCTTTGCATCACCTCAGCCCGGCTAAACCCGGACAGACGGCAGAATCCATCCGAGCAATAGATAATATGGCAGGTGTTCTGTTGTGCATTTGCCACCAAAAAACTGCGATCTGTAAATTCAAAAAAGTTAAAATACATCGTACTTTGTGAAATCAGATCGCATACGTTCTTTAAGAAATATTGTATAATTTTATTCAGTCAAATTCTAATTCAAATTTTTGATGGCTCTAATTGTAATAATTTGTTATTGGTATTTGGAATATCTAATATCACTTTTGTCATGTAAATACTATATATAAATTAAATGTAACAACCAAATCGCCTGTAACTTGACAGCACTGCTGTTAGAAATGACAACGCTGTTATAAGAAAGCGACACCAAGAGGAACTAAAATGCAATATATAAATCTAAGTGTGAATGAGTTAGGTACTGCGGCAAGAGCAGCTGACCTGGGGAGACTTACAATAATTATATACATGAAAGGTGTGAGTATACATCAGCTAAGACTAACCAATAATAGATATATTATAGTCTTGAAACTCTGTTTATTGTCCCTTACACCAAAGTTGGCATATAATCGAAGAAACATCATCAATCCATCTATACACAATACCTTTAAAAATAGAACTAGTTCGATGTGATCACGCAATACCCTGCAAACAGTAAAATTACTGTCGAAATAATGCACTTTATAATTGATTTAAAAACAACTTCCTGTATTTTGATTTTGTTGTTTTATTACATTTTGCACCTTTTTTCTAGTTATCAAAAACGAATTTATTCTAGCCAAAAACAACGAAAATTAGTATTGTATTGACGAAAGCGTACGAAAAAAAGAGTTTGGAAGTTAACCTTCATAAACTCAGTAAATTTGTGTTAGCGAAAAACAAGACATGGAATAAGTATGATGAAACAAATTTCGACAATAGATATCAGTTATCTTTAAAACTAAGGGGGAAAAGCACGATTACCTTATGTAAAGAGAAAATGTCTTTAATTAATTATGAAATACATAATAAAAATATTTTAATTACAACAAAAACGCTAAAGATAATTTTTCCACGCTTCATTTTACTCTATTTTTAAAATACTGAGCTAATATCTAATGACTTTGAATGAAAGTACGTTTTTAAAGAAGCAGTGTTTTGTACTATATTAAAACGTATATAAATAAAATTACGTAATTAATTGTGTAAGAACTATTGTTTAATTTTAATTCCTTTGATCGATGATTCTGACGAACACAATAGCTCTCTGCACCACTGCCTATCCTCCTGTCTTTGTCACTGATTGTGGCTAATACTCTTGGAAGTAGTTTAATTACATCAGTTAAAATTGCGTTCAATTACTAATGCGCCCCAACATTCGTTAGGAAGACACATTCGTAGCCAAAATTATAATAAGGAAAACATATCAACTGTCTTACAATAGACAGAAGAATATTACTCCTATTTTATCACAGGCAAATATTACTAGTTAGGTAATAGTTGCAAACGTGGCATTAAACGGAATATAAGGGAAAGAATAAATTCAACTTGTGATAAGAGTGTGACTTGTTTGTTGAATAGGTCGTACATTGTGAGAGAGATGTTGAATACACACAAAGTGCTATATGCGTGATTTCAAATTATTTTTTAACTTACATTTACTTGCCGAAAAATGTGTAAATGGTAACGTTTTAGAATGGTATACTAATGAATTAAAATTAAACATGGAAAACAATCCCATAGTTATTAAGAAAAGCGTGATTGTTTTTTTTAATATTAAGTAATAATATGTTAGTTTTTCCAATTTATACAAATGTATGGTTTATCTCCATTTCATACACTTTCTTGTTTACAAATTTACAAAATACACAAACACAATCATCGAGACTTGAGTACACAGACGACAAAGTGAGATAGATTTCTACCAGAGTCAGTTTCTCACAGGGCAAGAATTACTTATAACGTATCATTTTAGATTTAAGGTAGAGATACACCAGACTGCACTGCCTGTCCGTTGAACAAGTGTTATTTTAGTCCAGGCTTTTTTGATAGAAGCCTGAAACTTCGGGACGGCTTTTGACTCTCAAGAATATTATTGTTCACATTCTGGCTTTATATGATCCTTGAATGGTACCACCTGGACTGCAGTATTGATTGTGAGGTAGCTGACCCTGTTGGAACAGTAGGAGGAAATCTGAGTAACGGAGGATATGAGGAAGAGATAAAGGTGAGATCCCATTCCTCATGCAAGCAGAGGTGAAGTGCCCAGGTGAAGATAGAATGAATATACTAGGAGGGGGAGGTGATTTTAATGGACACGGGTTCTTCAGTATCTTTAGGATAAAAGCGTACATACAAACATAAAAATGTCTGTAGGCAGGTGGCATGATTGCGTTTTGAGATTCCTTATATTCCGAAACGAAAAGTTCTTTTAAAAAGAAGATTGACATACTAAACGTGGCCTTTACTTAGAATGGTGAGTAGCTACGAAGGAATAAAATAGAAAAAAATAGCTGTTCAGTAGGTGTAGTTGAGTTTTAAATTTCATGGGAATTTCGTTTCGAATTAAGATTTTATTATTTAAATTTTTTCAGTTATTTTCAGGAAACCTGATCGCGCAGCATTAATAGAAATTCCTTTGATTTAGTCCAACTCTCTAAATTTGTATCCGTTACTGTAAAAAGGTGTTAAAATACAAAGCACCGAACTTCGGAAATAGAATTGTGGGATAAAAATAACTTTCAGTAAACAGTTGATCTTATAAACAATACGTTGTTTTCTTTACGTCTATCAGTTTTTTCTATATTATTGCTGCAATGAGACCGCAAGTTATGGTTTTTCTGATTGTACTGATAATTGGAAGTGCTCTGGGAATAATAATACGGATAAGAAATCCATCTTTTGTTATTAATTTTCAAACTTTCTAAACATCGATAGAATTTTTTTTTCAAGTGATAACCTGACATATCTAAGACCAAACGAAATTTGAAGATTGGTAGTCTCTACAATCCAAACGGCTACAACGACGTTTTATTATCAAGAACGGCTTATCAGACGCTTTCATTATCTTTAACTTTGGGTTTATTCACTTCGAAACCCAATGAAACAAATTGTTTTCAAACCGACGCAGAAAAATAAACAAAAACGAGTAATTCTGAAAATATTAACAAACCGTTTCATAGATAATATATTTCCACAAAAAACGCATGGATAAAAAGTCGGAAATAAAACAAAACAAGTGATGGGCGCCATCTGGGTATTTACTCAGCCCATCAGTCAATGCAAAATAATCAGATCCTTTAAATATAATATATAGTGCCACCAAAAAGCTCATGTAGGATATTGTATTGCTCGATTAAGAATTCCTGCCCAGTGTACGTAGTATGGGATGTGTATGTTTTCACGGGTTTTCGGAGCCTCATATTTTTTTTAGTTTTGGATATCGCCTAATTATTAATAATAATAATATAATTAGAGGAAGGAAAAATACATTAAATACATAATTACCTTAATCCGTCGGCTAAATGGAACTATAATTCAAATGCATTGCTTCATATTTACACTAGTCATTTGTAGTTTTCTCTACAGTTGTTTGTCATTCTAACGTTCTTCTTTTGTACTATAGTTGCTCCGTTCTTTTGTTCTTTTTTGCAGTATAGTTATTATCCGCTCTTTCGTTTTTCTTTTCACTACAGTTATTTGCCGGTCGGTGTTCTTCTTTGCACTACAGTTGTTAGTGCCCTTTTGTTCTTTTATGCGCTACATTTGTTTGCCGTTCTTTTGTTCTTCTTTGTATTACTGTTGTTTACCATTCTTTTGTTCTTCTTTGTACTACAGTTGTTAGACGTTCTTTTGTTCATTTTTACACCAGGGTTCTTAGCCGCTGGTTCTTCTTCTTTGAACTACAATTGTTTGCCGTTCTTCATTGGAATCCAGTTATTAAGCGGACTTTGTTATCTTTGCAATATAGTTGTTAGCAGCTATTTTGTTCATCTTTGAACTACAGTTATTTGCCGTTCATTCCTACTTTTTGCAACACTGTTGTTCGCCGTTCTGATTAGGATTAGAGTTACTATCCCTTTTTTTGTTTTTCTATGCACTACGACTGTTTACCGTTCTTATGTACTTCTTTGCACAACAGTTGTTTCCCGATCTTTTGTTCTCCTTTACATTTTAGTTGTACGCGTTCTATATGTAGAATAATCAACACTTCTGGTCTTTTTTCTGATCACGAAATTATTTAAATTTAATTTTTAGTGTTAAAGCCAATATTTAGGCTTAGATTCCTTTTTTTAGATGAAGTTTTAGTTTTAGATTGTCATATGGTACTTGAAATCATGTATACTCATTTTTATATAAGGGATGATAGTAAATGTCTGATTAAATCGTGTTATTATTTTACAGTTTGTTAAGTCTAACATTCATTTGTAATTTACTAGTTTCACTTAACTTTTATTTACCCAGTATAAGAAACATAAGGTAATTTTGAAAGTCCTCAAAAATGTTGACCCTTGTTTTTTAACAGATTTTCCATAGCCTCAGAAAACTGAAAACAATTTTCCCATGTGATCCATACATAGTTGTTATCGTTGTCGTCTGTATGTAAGCTCAAAAGCGGCCACAAAATTAAGCGAGAGTTATGAATTTGTAAGAAGATTGTATAGAAATTAAATGTCAAAATAGCAGCCATTCTAAAGAGTGGTTTGCTTATATGTCGTATGTTAATCAGCAGATTTCAATTCTGCATGTAATAGTACTAAACCCCACTCCTCTCAAATAGCGAAGTTATAGTCAAAATAAATGTATTGCGAACCCTGAGCTCCTAAGGAAATGTGATGTTTGTATATCACGATACAAAACACATACAAAACACGAAGATCGGAAAACCCATGTAACAACTCTTTCAGACAATCTCAAACCTCTTATATAATCCCCTGATGTACTAATAAAATTTAAGATTTCCTGGAAGGCCCAAAAAATCAACTTTTAAGTAAATAATTATCGAGCTAGACTTGTTAGAAAATATTAGTTAGAATAAAACTCGATCACAAGATTTCATAAAAATTACATTTACTTAATCACGCCCGTTTCAACGACAAAGTCGCCATCCTCACAGTGATACATGAGTTACAATAATTAAACTATAACTCATAAGGATGGTGACTTTGTCCTTGAAATGCGTTTGAATAAGTAAAAGTAATTTTTGTGAGACCTTGTGTTCGAGTTTTATTCTATCAAATTTTTAGATCTAGATTTAGAGGTGCTGCTTGTATTATATTGTATGGGGCTCGGTATGTACCGTATGGTACTTACCATATTGTAAATTGTATGGTCCTTATTTTAAAACTATAACAATATATTATCATTATTTTTAAGTATTGTACTAAGTAGTGATTATTATATCACTATACTCTATAAGGTTCTTTTCTAACCTAAATTAGCAGTTTAGATGTTTTTTGTGTAAGGATGACGAATTATTAGTTTTAATGTCGTCTTTTTGGTGTGTTTACTACTTCTTTTAAATAATTATTGGGAAATTTTTCACAAGGTTTCTTCAATATATATTTGAATTACACTGTTTTATAAACTATAAAAGAATTAATTTACCAAAATCATTTTTTTATAAAATAAAATTTAAAGTTTAATTACTTGCAAAATCAAAGTATTTATCAATTGAATCTAAAAGAAAGAATGAAAAGAGGTTGAGACAATCCGCTTCGTATTGGAAACTCGACTAAATCACCCCTTCAAGATTTCCCTCAAGAGGCCTTTCTGGAATTCACACTTGACAATATTTAACAGTTTAAAGAGCACTTCATTTTAACAAACAAAACCATTGTTCCCCGTTATTTAATCTCGACGCCCTCAGCTTGACGGGAGTGTTGTTATTTTCAACCAAACTATTTTTACTTAAGTGATTGCAACTTGTAGTTTGTACTAAACTTTATTTGAATTTATATTTATTTTTGAGTGAATGAAAAAGTAGTAGAAAAACAAAACGAATTTTAATTCTATAGATAAAATGTGAAACATTTAAAGCTTATTACAATCATTAAATCTCCTAAAATCTACATAATTCGTTTGAGTACAATCTTCTGCCGATCCTGGGATTCATTATTATATATGTTTGTTTCGGAGTTCCTCCTTCGAAAGTTCTAACATAGGTCACGAATATCGAGAAACACCGAAATGTATAAATAAAAAGAGAATGCTAAGGTTAGCAGAAAATTGTTTCCTAATAACTGTTTACTTTATAGTAAGGAATTGTTATTTACAAAAAAAAAAAACGAAAGGTTTAAAAGAGGAAATCAGTAGTTTTAAAATTATAATAAGTTACTTGTTTTGGAGAAAAATATATATTGATTTCATTTACCACAATAAATTTGTATTCTTCAATTATAATAGAATGCACTGTGTATTTTTTTAATGGGCCACCATTGGTATATCTGAAAATATAAGATTTAAGACATTTTTTTCTGTAATAAAATGTGTTTGATTTTTTTAATTCGTATGTCATTTTTCAATATGTCGACATAGGTAAAAAATTTCTATTAGAAAACTCCATTTTTAACGATAAATTTGATTTTAAACCAGATTTTATGACTTTTTATTCTTGGATATTCTCTTATTTTATTCTCTGGTTTGCGCCATTATTCTTATTTGGAAAAGACCTTTAAAATGCGGTATCACCTAATAGGGGTTGCTATTTAAAATTCTTGACTTACCCCCCAAACTACCCCATTTTGGGGGTAAGGGTTGAAGATTTTGATACTTCAAAAAACTCCTCCTTTGGTCGTCTAAACTTTACCCAAAGCAAATCTGTATATTTCCATTAATAAAATAATAAGAGGGGGGGGAGGGACTTTTTGGACACATGGTATAAAGGAAATTAAAACCAACACAACTTTTCTCAAGTGAATTGCGTCTATTATTTCAGCAATTGTATTATTAAAATTTTACCATTGCGGTCTTTTTCGTTACAGTCTTACATATTAAAAGTTTTAGACATTTGTAAATCCATTTTGCTTGTTTCTATATCCCATTATCGTGTTTCTATAATTTTCATCCCTTTTACTGTGTTCAAGGACCCTATTAGATTGGATGTAAAACAAAAGTTTCAATACTTAAAACCTTGTGTCCGATCTTGTACAGAGAGATAGTATTTATTTAATTTGTAGTTAAAGTAATCTACTTGTCGCTAGAAAATGATGTTTGAAAATCAACTTAAAATCACGTGGACAATTCATGAATATCGAAAAGCAATCTTCCTGTAAAGAAATAGAATAGAAATAGTTTACTCTTTTCATTACTTCACCATATGTTACTTAGCAACGTATCTCCACGTATGGTGTTTTAAGAAAATTATATTTACACAAAAATCTAAATAAATTCTCGGCGTAACAGCCCAATGGGATCTAAATTTGTTATATCAGTCTTTACTAGTGATATGGGGTCACTAGTCGAGTTCCTTTCATGATAATCCTAACTATGTTAACAGAATTCGCTAAAAACTCGTTCTTCCTTAATCACCTTCGTCCTTCCTGAAACAAAGGGTCTTCATCGCACCCGAATACCAACCTATCTCTTGATCTCCTCCTACATCTTGTCAACCACTCTTCATTGGAATTAGTTGGACAAGAGTCGAGAGTTCTTCTTCCATGTATTCCACTCCAGCACACCCCCTGCAAAGTTTCTGTCTCCTTTCCTTAACGTATGCCCATCTCCATTTCATGTTTCTAATTTAATACTTCTATAGGTTCTTCGTTCGTGATTGTATCCGTCCATCTATTTAAATTACTCTCCTCCAATATCATCTAGTGATCATCCGGACTTTACCAACCAGCGAATTGTTTCCAAGTTGCTCACTCATACAGTAGTATCCTGTTCACATTAAAGTTATAAATCCTCACCATTCGTTTCTCCTATAAATTGTTTGAGCTTCCCATCTACTTGAGGCTGTTAAATTCACCAGAAACTCAACCAATTATGCATCTCTGGTCCACCCTTGTACGATTCCTTATGCCAAAACACGTTTCATGTAAGCAAACTCAACCTTTTTTCTTAATCTTCTACTTGTATGGCTGTCACGGAGTCCCATCATATTTTCATGTATAGATTCGTCTTCCTTTCACCGTCAACTAGATTCTCTCCGCTTCCTCACCCAATCAGTCTGTTTTGCGTTGATGTTGCTCTCTTGAAGAAAACTGTCAAGATATATCGCCTGCCAAGTTGGGTACCTTTACCTATTACTGGCCGTAGTTTTTTCTTCAGCTCTACTGGGATTGAACCAAGAACCTCTTGTTTACAAAGCTAAATCACCAGTCTCTACAACAACCGACATTATTACTATTTTAGTATTAATATTAAAAACAAAACAAATTTTAAATTCATATTATATATAAAAGTTATAAATATATTTACTTTAACTTTTCCCTTTAAAAAGCATTTTAGTCAACAGGCAATTATAGAGCGTTTTGAATTATGAGCTAGTACTCCAAAACGAATAACTAACGTTACGTGCTGTAATATGTGTCAACATACGTAGATTTAAACAAATTATAAAGACTAATGTTTAAACGGTATATCTAATTTAAATTTCAATATGGATTTCACTGCGTATTTAACTATGATTCCATGACGAAATTCACGAAGTAAATACTAATTGAAGCTATGGATCTTAAGAGGATTGTTTAACGAATTGAATCATAAATATCCCATTAACTATTGATAATACAATTCTGGTGATAACAGATATATTATGGATGAAATATATATTTCGTAAAAAACTGTTCTTTTCTTGACGGGCATAACAAAAAAATAATAAAAAATTGCACAATCACTGAATAAACTTTCTCATTCAAAATACAAACAAAATGTGGACATTTCAACAAAAATATTTGGAGAAAAAACTTTAAAAAATTAAAATCAACGATTGTTTTAAACAAAACTTAAACATATAAGGTCTAAACTTGCTTTACTTGTGTCATAAAGTCAGCTTAAGCGTCTTATGAAATCAATTTTAAATTACGGTTCTTTTTCTGAAAACTGTTCTATAATGATAAATTTCTAAAATTTATGATTTGTCAAACACGTATGGATTAATGACTACATTAAAAAATATATGAATGAAATCTGTAGACTTGTTTATAAGAAATTCTTTTATATAACATTGTCCAATTTTGTTTCGTTTTAATAGATAACTAACGAATCGAATTGTCTGGAGAGGTGGCAACTAATACGTTTGGTTAGGGTATATGTAAAAAAAAGAAATTGAAACTGCTCCAATATGAAGAGAATTTTCTTAAAAGCATACAAACTTATTTACTTTAAGATTCTCAGTTATGATTCTCGACAGTCGATGACAAATCAATGAATCACAGACATATTGTAGAACGAAGAAAGCAGTTAAAGCTAGGTTTACCTCAACATAATATATAGGTCGGATACAACCTTAAAGTGGGTAGAGATTTACAGCGCAATTAAGTCAAGTTTACAGGATAAAATTAAGCCTCAACATTCGTCAACTGTGCTTTGTACGGAAATAGTATTCTGACCTTGATAGAAAGTGTTCGGTATAATCGAAGGTTAATTGTTACAGTAAGAGCGGAGCACATTGTTGGCTTTGTTCAGGAGAATTTACAAACACGTGAAGAGTGGTTTATAGAAAATGTTAGAGTTTTAACAAATATATTTTTGTAATAAGTAAAGTCTTTATCAAATATAGCAGACATTCTATTAGAACTGAAATGTACTGCTATCATGGGTTCTAGGACAGATACACACTGAATAATATAGTCCATATTAAACATAGGTCCGGGAAACGATGTGTTTTTTGTGTTTCATAATAGATATCTTTGGCAGTAGATACGATATTATGTGAAGATTTGGTATATTTAGGAAAACTAACACTTAATTTAGAACATTTTCAAAATGGCTGTCGTTTAAACTTTTTAATGTCATATAACTCGAAAACCATTAACATTACAAAATATTTACAAAACACAAAAGATTTTCCCTTCTTAACGGAAAAAAATGGTCCGTTAAATTTTTTATAAAAGTAAATTAAAAACTAAGCAAAATTATTGGCTTTGCTCAGGGGACTTTACAAACAAGTAAAGAGTGGCTTATAGAATATCTTCAAGTTTAAAAATTAATGCGTAATAAATAAAATCTTTATCAAATATACAGAAAGTTTCGAAACGCTTGTCCATTTTTTAGGGGATTGTTTCTGTTGTTGAAGTAAACACAGAACTAGTATTAATTTCTTTAAAACAAGCCTAAAAGTCTGTCTGTCCTCTTTTTTGTGTGTTTATATTTTTGGATATAAATTACATAACAAGTTCAAATCTAGTATACATATTTTTTATGCGACCTTTTATCAATGTACTAAAAACCAGAACCTCGGTTTTTAAATTTCTTAATGCCGATATCTATAAAAACGTCGACTTTATAAAAATAATTACGAGAGAGAAAAAAGTTTCACTTTTGGATGACAAAATAAAACTCGAACACAAGACCTCACAAACATTACGTTTACTGAATCAAACACGTTTGAATGACAAAGTCGCCATTCTCAATACATGAGCTAAAATAACTAAACTATAACTTTATACAGCTTAGTTATTGTAGTTCATGTAATACTGAGGATACGAATTCGTCGTTGCAACGCGTTTGATTAAGTAAACGTAATTTTGTATGAGATCTTGTGTGTCGATTTTTATTCTATCTAATATTATTTCACAAGTCAATCTCAATATTTATTCACTTTTTGTATTTTTACTGCAGCTCAAAGGATTACTGAGTTATTGACAAAAAACTGAAAACATAATTTCTTCCAAATTGTCTAGTATACCATAAATACATAAAAATAAAATATTTTGTAATTATGATATTTTTATAAGTTATAATAAAATCCATTGCTTAATTTACCGTGTTTTATTGTCAAAGTTGCTCATTATATCACCCCCCTTGTATAACCAATTCCAGAAATAGCCCAGTATCGGTTATGGATAATCCGCATGAAATTGTAATGTGTAACCACCAGCACAAATTTCCTATAAATGTTTGGTTGGCATCCTCAAAAACCAAGTAAATGGGCCAAATCGGCTTAATTCTCCTAATTATATTGTTTTCTTGAGAGGCATTCTTCAGGACATCTTCGAGTATGTCCCATTAGAAACCAGAGCCAACTTGTGTTTCCAATATAACAGCGTCTTGGATCATTTTGGAAAAACTGTAAAAGATCCCTTGGATGGGGTTTATGACCAACGATGGATCTGACGTGATGGAGACGTCTTGTGGTCTCTTCGTTCTCATCTCATCTCATCTCACCAGACTTTTTTCTTTTTGGGTCCGATGAAAGAGTTAGCCTACAATACGCCTATAGAGGAAGAGGGTTGACCTCGTTGCTAGAATTGCTGCCGAAACTGCTGCAATATAAGATGAGGCCAATGTGTTTGCACAAATGAGAGTGTTTATGACTTAAAGGTGCAGATTGTCTAATATGACTGTATGGCAGCATTTTGAACAAAGAGTCAAATTTTTTATATTTTTCTTGAAAAGTGTTTTAACTATATAAAAACAATAATTCTTATGTTATATTATGATGTTATTATTATTGTCTTTTAGATTTTCTACCTTAACGTAAAGCGGTAACTGTTGTTTCTTTCAAGAAACAGTTTATTGTTAATTACAAGACGAATGATACAATGAGCAACTTTGACAATCAAACTAGTAAACTAAGTATTAAATTTTATTGTCGCTAATAAAAACATCATATTTCAAAAATATTTTGGTTTTAGTATAATTTAGGGTTTTACAGACACTTGCCAAGAAATTACGTTTTCAATTTTTTGACAATAACTTTGTTATCCTTCAAGCTACAGTAAAAATATAAACACCAATTTGTCCGTCTTCAAAAGGGAGATTTTTGTCTGTTGTATTTTTTGTATAAAGTAAATGGTTTTTGAGATATTTGAATTACTTTAAACGGCCACATTTGACAAAATACAAAACATGGTGATGGTTTCATACATTTATGAAAGGTCGCCTGAAAAATATGCATAATAAATTTAAACTTTATATCAAATTTATTTTCAAAAATACAATGTTTTGTGTACAAAACACAAATTGGTGGACTGACAGACAAATAAACTTCTATAATCCAGGAACAATCTCGTAAAATATCCAACAAGATTTACGAAACACCCTGTACTAATGTGCACGTATCGTGGTATTAATGACAAAATATACAGGAAAATTTGAGATAGTTAAATTTGAATACATTTTAAACATATAATCTTATAACATTCAAGAAATTACAAATATTGAACATAATTAGTTCTTAGAAATTTTTATTTAAAGAATATGTTTAATTATTATAAAACAGAAAACATTAAGTACACAAAGTTACACAAAAAACCCATCTAAGCAGTCTAGTTTCTAATTTAGTTAAAAAAAGATAATTTATGATAAAAGCTAAATTAAACAACAACGTATGAATTAAGAATGTACATGATTTTTAATAAACTAAACTATAAAACTGTGTATCCTATCTTGGGAGATAATGCAAAATATACTTCGAAGAAAGCTGTTTTTTTAATACAAACTACTGTCTTGTCGAGAAACACTGGTGACGGCTGGTCTATATGTTTTTATAACTTGCTACAGACGTGGAATCATTCAATTTGCTTTCCCATGTGCATGCAGAATTATTCCAAATTTTATGTTACATCGCCCCCTGTCACGTCTACAGTATTATATAGATAATGTTACATTCTGTTTTATTAATTTAGGACCACAGCTGGCCAGCTCTCTAAGCATTTTTAAAAATTATTTTATTATTTTTTTTATTGTTTTCTTACGTAATATAAACCCCTGTTGGGTGAGTAATTTATTTCACTAAATACTTTGTAAATTAGGTTTTTTATAGTATTAAGACTAGCGTAGTTTTAGTATCAATTCGATTTTGTTTGTTTGTTTATTGGAGTGTTTTGTGTTTTAAATGTTTTTTTGTATAAGTAGATGTTTTTATTTACTGTTTTTACTCAAATAAATTTAAAAAATATTATAAAATAACTAGTGGCACTGTGAATAGTTAATCTTGCTTGATACATAGCGCCATACTAGCGCATGACATAACCCTCAACAATAGACCATGAAGTAACTGTACAATAACACTGCTGAAAAACACCACTTCAAGGAGGAAACAATTAAGTAAAAAGCGGAAGTCTTACTCCTTGCACTATGATTGTTAAATTAATTTGTTTATGCTGAGTGCCTGATCTGTAAAATAAACCTACACTCCAACCACTGCTGGGCCTAGGTGGCAGGTGACTAAATCCAACGGAGGCTTCAACGATCCGCCTACTGTTTATAATTCACATTTTTAAAAAATATAATGATTGTCCAAAAAATGTGGAAACGGTAAAATATCTCGAGAAATACACATCTATTAAATTTTTTTTAAAAACACTTGTTTAAACTTGTTAGCTACTTTGAAAGGGTGCAATAAGACAGGTATTTTTGATGTTTCCTGGTGTGAGCCATTAGATGGTAGCACTAGAGCCTCAAACTTATGGGTTTCAACTCATACCATGGAGATGGGAATTCTCTTTAGTATATAAAATCAATTGTATAATGAAAGGAATGTCTAGAGGTTTTTATCTATGAAGAATTTAGTAAACGTTTACATACCCTGAATTTAACCCAAGGTAGTTTGAAATACAGAATAATGTGAAACGAACGGGACATTTCAGCTCATATGAAGATAATCTAGTAAAATAGATGCTAAGACTAAAGCAGGACTTGGAAGTTACGTAGATCGACTAAAATTACGTTAATTAATTAGTGATGTGCATCAAAAAAAATTTAAACTAGGAGAGTAAAACTTGCTCCCAGAATTCATAAAACAAACTTTGATATCTAAGTAAGGAAAATATATTTTATTCAACCTCTTTATTATAGATGGAAACCAATAAAACTTCAACGTCAACCATTGTAATGTCAATAAACACTAGGCATAGATTGAAATAGGAGAATATTATAACCCATTTTGTTAACGTAATATAACAATTACCCTCCATTATTAGAAATCTACTATCCGTAATTGTATAATTAATTGCATGCATAATAACTGTTACCGAAACATTTAATTTACAATTACAATTAAAGGCTAGATACCCATCGAATGAAAGTTATATATTAACCATAATACGTGATTATGAAATCATGTTTTATTCACGTGAAATTCTGGGACTGTTTAATTATTATTTGACAAGTGACCGAAATAGTGTTGTAATTGTCAAAGTTTAGATCTTTATTTGTTGTCTTTCCGTTTCAAGGCCTCAGTTAATAAAAAGAGTGATTTTTGGAATTCTGTCCGTCCGTCGTCGTTTTAGTTGTCTGTGCTGAAGAACGACAGCGACCACGAATATTAGGATAGGGACATAAAATGTTATGTTAGTGTAATTTTGTAGTATTACAGTGTGCTAAGTATACAAAATAAGAGGTAAGATTGTTAATTGTCAACGAGTAACCGAAGAAATTAATGTTGGCATGATGTCGTTGTTGTCTGTACGTAATCACGATAGAACCGTATTGACATCTAAAACGTATAATTTAAAAGTATAAAACATCGGCCAATTTAGGTACAAATTTACAAATTTGATTTCCTTATGTAATGGTACCAACCCCACAGCTTTAGTATGACAAATAGCGAAGTTATCATGTAAAATGTAATTTTCAACCCTGAACCCCCAATCACATAGTTACAAGATCCAACAGGGCGTAATTACCGACAATAGCGTAACGATTGGAGGCTCCATTACATCCACATTTTTAAGGCTCATCAGCGCCGAGACATTAACAGGAAATATAAGAGTAAAGAATTTTAATAAAATCGCAATATTGTAGATTTTTTTACATAAATATTTTGAGTAAACGATCAAATTGTAAGAAACATACTAAATTTGATTAAAATAGGTTCACGCGTTTGTTCTATGGTGTAACACAGGGACCTTCTAAAATAGATAACATCGCAAAATCGTGACTTTGATTTGTCTGAATTTCAATAAGGTCCTATATGCATGCACACTGTAATTTCCTAAATTTTATGTTCATACATTACTCATTGTTGCCGCTATTATGCATACTTCCAGGCGACAACGACAACACAAATGACGATAGACGGACGGTATATTGAAAATATCTTTTCGGTTTCCTGAGGCAGTTATGAAACGTGAAGATCAGTCAAAAAACTTAAGCTAACCTTACCATATACGACGTATAATGTGTAAGTAAAACAACAAATTTGGTATATACGCAACATTTAAATTAGCGTTAATAAGAATCGGAAGTAAAATTATTGAATATTGACAAGACTTGGTATTTTTTTAATGGTTTTGAATTTCGTAATTTAAATAATTTTAAAACTTAGGAAACATATATTATAATAACTTGACGTTCATCTCCTGAAACGTCGCTTGACCTTTATTCATTTAATTAATGATGTTTCGTGAATGGAGAACCGCGTGAGGCGCCAGTCTGACTTTGTATATTTGACATTAATGGCTTTAAAAACAAAAAATATTGCAGTTTTAATTGAATAACACTAAGTAATATTAACTACCATTTTCTTCGTGTTCACATTGTATTGTTGAGCCATATATTCATCGTACTAGGGTGCACTTCTGGTAGGATGAGCATTCTTTTATAGAAACGTACAATGTAACAAATTAGTTCTTTTAGTATTATTAAAACGTGAAAAGTGTTTCTTAAAAGAAAAAAACTCAGTATCAACTACTTGAAAATTTCATTTCATTAAAATATGCAACTTTTTTACAAATTAGAATTTAGAAGAATTAATCACATACCTTTTTATATACTTCGTCAAAAGTAGTCTAGCGTGTAACTGTACAACTGTTTCACCTCGATATGAGTCATCTTTAGGCACACACGGGAATACTTTCTACAATCGCTCACACGATTACAATTTTAAAATATATTCATGCACTAAAATTATAATATACCTGAAACAAATTTGAAGTTTCAGATTTGATTTGTGGCCATAATAATTCACTTCTGTTGCTACTAGTAGACTGATGGGTTTGTGTTCTGCTGATAAACTATGAACATTTTAGAATATGCCATATATAAACAGTATAATACAAACGCAGATTCTATAAGGGTAAAAAAATTGCCTCAAATTATATATAAGCGAAAACTGAAATTACAAATTAATTTGAATATACTAGCGATGAGGGTGTTAATTAAAAATATAACTAATTGTGATGACATGTTGGAATAAATAATTAATTGCGAGTTAGACTTGTATTATTTTTAATATGTTATTGTTCAGTCATTCAGAAATAATAGATACAATATAACCGAGTGAATCGCTTCCTACTAGCATCTAGATAAAAATAAAACAAATGGTTGTAACATTGGAACAAATTGAAAATTATAATACTTTAAAAAAATGTAGATTACTCAATCCAATACAAATATAGTCAACGGTGTCCCACTGGGAGAGTTTCAGTCGGCGGGGAGTGTCTCCAATGATGATAGAAGAAGTGTATTGCTGTGTATGGGTTTCACTAGTTGTTCCAGGCTATAGTATTATTTTAACAAAGTCTGAGTATCACGAAAGTAAATACTGGTTCAAGAATGTCAAAAAAAGTCTGGAACAATGAGATTAATTCATTAGGAGGATCGTCAACTGTTTTTCTCTAAAACGTATTATTTTGAGTTATGTACGCAAAATGAACTCAGGGCAGGTTATTTAAACAAATTAGTAGCTCCAAGCTAGAAATTACTAATGGAGTGAGTTCATAATCAACATGAAGGTAATGAGAGTAGATGGGCTGTATGCAAGCAATATGATGCGCACGAGTGGGGATGATGAGACCAAAGGAAAACCGTTTATCAGATAAAATTTTGGACACGTCAGAATTGATACTAGTTTAGTAACTGGATATTTTGCCTAATTAAATATCTTATAGTAGGAAAATTACAAACCATCTGTCGACAGATCAGGGCAGAGTAAGACGTCAACTTTTTTGATGTGGTAACATAGTTATGAACCTATTGAGAAACAGATCCGGATAGAATTCCAACCTCTCTTGCTAGGAACTAACAAACAAATAGAATCGTAAAAATCATTCAAATCAGAAGTTTTCTATTCAAATTTAAATCCGAGTTTACAGCGTTCACTGTTGAATGTTCGATTGAAGAAAACGTTACTAGCTACTTGCAGATGACTACTCATGGAGGTTATTAAAGTTAGGGTTGACAAGGTCAAAGGAACTGCATTGAGGTAGAATATATAAGGCACTATATCATTGAATTTTCTAGTCTCCTATACAGATATATTTTCCGTATATGATGATCCAACTAAAGGAAGATCGGAGAAAGACGAGACTGAGAGTCACTTTTGATACCTCAGCTAGGAACACACCCGCAAGGAGGGGCTTATCAAATAGTGACCATATCAAACCTGAATTGTTTTCCAAGGTTGCATATAAATATGTGTAATACTTTTAAAAAATAGGCACCAAATCATCTTAATGGTCTAATGATAAGGGTAATTGACGCAATTAATTTTATACGATTCCGAAAATAAATTTGAAAAGGAATAAATGAATAATTTCGAATATGTGGTCCACGAAATAAGAATACTATTCCAGACCACCTCAAAATAACGGTAACATCATATGCATATAAATGATAAAAATAAACATGTGTTGAAGGAACGTGAATACAACTAACAATAGTGTTGAACTAGGTCAATTATTAAAAATAAATTACGTCTCCATATTTACACAGACCTAATAATATCCACTTACTAATACAATATAACTCTAATAAGGGGGTTCAGTATAAGAGTTGTGTTGCCAATGCAACAGGCAAAATAATTGTAATTATTCGTATAAATCAAAAATGTCAAGAAATAAAATTATTGTACTAATGTTTGATCTCAATGATTACTATCCTATATTAAAAAAATACAATATCATAATAGGTGCATTTACATAAAGAACAAATTTTCCAAATCGGTGAGTTAGTTTTTGAGATAATTTCTTATAAGCATACAAACTCATTAGTTTAGTGTAGATTAAAGTATACAAAAACTTATTAGATTATGCCTAAACGGAAATATAAAACCGAAAGTGAAAATATATGAGATACAGACTAAATTTTCTTATTTATACAATTTGTAGTTTAAAATTTGTCAAGTATATAAAACTTTCACAAGTAAATTAGACAAGCAGAGTATACATAAACAGTAACTTTCATGCAAAAGTGGTTAGAGATGTCAATCTTACAATGCATGTCTAGACTGCCTGACTGGCGCCACATGCAAAGTCTGAAAACTACCTTAATTAAAATAGATCAATTTCTGATCGTGTAGTCAATAATGCACTTTAAAATACATACGCTTTTCCGCATATACAGCATTATAAAGTAATATCAAAATTAATGATGTGGCATTAAACAACAAAGAAGTAATTATTTAAGCATATATAACGTCTACGCCAAGTAATAGTGTCAGCAAATATTTGTTGTGTGCATTTGCTTTCTATAATGCAATTTCAACATATTTATAAGACTTTGCGAATTCTTTAACTTTGCGAATTACAACATTTAACAAAAATAAAAAGGTGAACGAAATTGATTACGTTTCTTGACCAACGTAAAAAAAAATTTAAATAGTCATCCCCGAAAAAATCTTAACTAGTTAGAAATTAGAAATGTATCGTAATAATCGTTCTAAGAGGTGAAATAACTCCAAATTGGCTCAATCAGTCTAATTTTAAGTTTAAAAAGTCATATTTAGATCTAATTTCGTATTACAGCGTTTTAGTTTTATGTTGTTTTCTGTTAGATCACAACTAGAGAGGAATTTTCCAGAAACGAAGGACCAATTTAGTTTCGAATGTATGATTAATCAGGAATTAAATACATTTATGATTATAAAATATACTGGTTATCGTACATTTCAAAGCACTATAATAGTTAATAATAACAATATTCATAACGAGCTGATACCTCTAACTATTGTTCATGTTAAGAAAAACCTGGAGGGGAAAAAACAGAGATGTAAGGAAAAATAAATCTAATACAGTACCCTCAGGCTAGGAATGTGTGTGGTGTAATGGGCCTGTACTTCCTTCTACTTGCTTCTCTAACGGTACAACCCATTCCAAAAAAACTAGCTACACAAACTACTGCTTAGCTACATTTAATTCTTAAAGTTTAAGTACAGTTATTTCTTAAAAGTTTAATTTTGTAAACGTTTTATTCTTTTTTACAACGATAAAAGAAACGAAGGTATGGGTTTACATAGAAGCATTTGAGGTCTATATTTTATTATTGGGGTTGTACCACTAAAAGCTAACGCAACTAACGAAGTGTGGGGGCCCCTCTTTTCCTCTCCTCCCCCCAGACACCTTCCTACCTTGAGAATACTGTACACCACTTGAAGATGAGGTTTGTAACCCATTACCATATCCTTTATCAACTACACGACATACTTACTGTTTAACTGACTTGGAACGACGTGTTTAGTTTTGACGGGTTATTTAGGTTAAATATGGTAAACATAAACCAGGACATTTGGAGTAATGTGCTGAGTCGCCATATTGTGCTAATTACCTAACTCTATTAATTGTGAATTGTAAACGTATAGAGTCTAGCTAACTAAAATTAACCAACTAGATATGAAACTGATTAGGTAAACCTGCATAACACAGAAGTCCGTTCCTAGGCCATCTGTAATGAGACGACACTAATTAAGATGCGAAATTTGTATAAATCCAGTAGTTCCAGTTTGCGAGATTCTGGGAGTCCAAAACCCGTTTATAAATTAGTCTCGTATGTCAAAATAGCGATTCAAGTTAACTGTGGTGTTACGGTGTTACCCCAACACTTTATAAGGTATTAAATTAACTATCACTTTACACTAACTAATTGATTAAACCTGTATAAAGATGTCCTCTCCCGCTGATTATTTATTGACCAATCTGAAATCGGCCACTGGGTTTTCGTCTCTCTGAGGACAGCAAAGTGTCATTTCAAATACTTCTAGTTCAAGCGCTTTCGGATTGGAGCGCTGATTGATACCGAGATGAGCGTGCAACACGTCACAGCAAGTCATTTGGATTTAACAGACTACACCGACATTACGTCAACCAAGGGTTAATCCAAGTGGTTTATGAAGTGGTGAATTATTACAATACACTCATCAAGTGGGTAAGCTTTAATCCACTATGTCACACATTAATGATGACAAAAGACACATATATGACATATTTCTTCAAACTTATAAAATCATAAAGTGCGGACCTAGGACGCACGATATTGTTGGCGTCAAGATCTGCAAGTGCAACATCGATTAAGTTAAATAAACGGGTCGTAATATTTATCAGCGCGTTACCGACCACTCAGCGAGAAATATACCAGACACCGTAAACTGTAGTAATGCGGCTATACTAATGTTACTGATTTTTATTGTTTAATAAATCAGTGCGTTGGCGTTCGTCCAAAAGTCTTTGCGGAGCATGTATTTACTGAAATACTGTTCAGTTAACATAACCGCAGTATGCTGTAGTCATACATAGTGGTTGCATGACCATTTGTTTATAGTTTTAATGAAAACTGAGTGAATGAAAATATTCATGACATGTGTGGATTATAAACTTGTGAAAGTTTCATAATTTCTTTTATCAGGTTTTCAAAATTCTCTGATATTTTCATTAACTGTTGAAATTTCTATTGCACATTTAGACTATAATTTAAGGCTATTTAAAAGACAATATTTCGTGTATAATTCCTAAGTCTAATTGTTATAAGAATAAACGTAAATTAGGAAAAAGTTATAAAAACGAATAACTGAGCCTAATTTACCAAACTCTCATAATGAATGATTGCCAATTACAAATAGTGTAAAATAAATTGACAAAACTACAAGTAACTGTAAAATTAGCAAAAAAGTTTCTCAATAATTTCTTTCATAGAAGATTATTAATAGTAAGGAGAAAAAGTCAAATTAAATGAGAGTTAAAAAAAAAAAAAAAAAAAAAAAAAAAAAATGTTAAGACCAGTTGTTCTGGAATTGAGATATGTATGTGAAGTGAGTGAAGATTTGGAATATATTGAGGAATTAAGGGTACTGAGAAAAAAAACATCTGGACCTTAAAGGAAGGAGATATAAGTTATTGTAGTGACGGACAAACAAGGGCGTAATGGAGGGTTCAAAAGAGCCTGATTTTGTAACATGAAGAAAAATTGGAAGGTTGAGATCGGGTGAATATGTACAGTATATGGAAGAGGATAAAGAAAAATACTCAATAGAAAACATGAGAATGAGGAAAGTTTAACAGTAGAATGGGGAAAGTTTGACAAGCATTGATGGCGAAAACAACAGTAAGAGTATTGCATTCGACTAATCCTGGTTTAACAGTTTTGGCGGAGAATGCGTCTAACGCCGCAGTTCGAGCCAACGCCCTTTTATGAACATGGCTTTAGTGGGTTTCCGGTGTCTGTACCGTGGAGTCGTAGTTCATGTAATCCGAAAACACGACAGCATCGTCAACTATCAGTCTCGTAAGCAGTACAGTACCCAGCTGAAGAGTGATCCCACAGAAGCAACTAGGGAAGACGATTGCTCCTACGCAAACCGTCTCCTTGTTGCATCTGAACCTAACAACTCGTGGTAGCAAGGAAGCTGCAAGCCCAGTACTAGCACCTCTGCACTAGTGCATCTGCCATGAAAAAACAAGATAAATTTCTGGCGGGAAGATTACGCTTGTCAGACCAACTGGGGACTTGTTTTTGAAGACCCCGTGGAAAGATATTTATAAAGAGGATTCAAAAAATGAAAGTACGCTTTCCAATTAATGCACATAGATACTGGCCTGGACATAATTATAACAGTGTGAAACATCGTTCCGGATTTCACGGAAAATTCTTTTTTCCATGAAACATCTGTCATAATAACTTTATAAAATAATAACATCTAGCTCTTAAATACTCAAACAGAGTCAGGGAAAGAAGAGATCAAGGTTTGGTCTACACATACCTCCTGACCGTCTGCTGCTAGAATAAGATGAGCAGCAATATGGAAAGGAGAAAGAACTTCATCAACAAAGGTAGGGGAACAAACGAAATAAGTGGCCAGGTCAGGAACAGAAAGACTACGATGGCAGAGACGGAAAACTATCGTCTCTTGATAATGTTTGTATATTTTTTAAGAATTAAAGTTCAAGAACATTGTATAATATTACTTTACAATAAATTTAACGTTAATTCTATGCTTATAAAACAAAAAATAACAATAAATCAAAAATAAAACAGTAGATTTTTATTAATTATGATACTTAAGGTATTCAGATGTTATCTGGATTCCAAAGTAATCAAAGGCAATCCAAAGGAACCTAGTGATACCCCTTTTACGTGAATTCTAACGTTAGATCTCTCGTTTTCATTTCCTATTTTTCTTGACAATCTTTTGTTCTCTTTACTATTAGAGTATTCCAGGGTTTGCGGTCGTTATATGTTCTGTTGTTGTTGTTTTTTTTTTTTTTAAGGGATGATAACCTAGACTCTTTCTCGTTTAAACAACAAATTAAAACAGATATCCAAAATCTTTTTTTTTAATAACTGCTTAGTAACAATATCAACTGTTGGAAAATATTTCTTTTTAATATTCATACTCGTATATTTTCATAAATTCTGGAGTTTTCATAATAAAACTGGCCTTTTATTACATTTTGCATGAAGAACAGACCTACGAACTCACTATCTGAGGCTAAACACTTCGATAAGGGATCGTGGAAGAACAAAGCTAACTAAGCTGAAAGGTTAAAGTGTTATTCTGTTGTGAAATTGACCTTGAGTCGCTCAAGTTTCTATGGTTTCTAGGTTTAATTGGTTGTGTCATTCGATGTACAATGGTGTCTCCTCTCGCTACATTTGTCCCAGTTGACAAACTCACTCCTCAATTTACTGCCGTATTTACAACAAACAAAATATTGTAAAAAATAAATAATTCAAAATTTCTAATTTATAACAACCAATTTAAAAAATAAGTAATCCATTCAAAAATATATAGTAACGAAAGCAAAAATGTTCTATATGTAAGAAAAACTTTTGGTCAAAATAGGTAATTTTGTTTCTTTGTACCGATATCAGTGGTTATGAGCACAAAAGTAGAATTCGCATGTAAAACAAGGTTGAATTTAACCAGAACTTTTAGCTATTAAAAGATTAAAACTAAAAATCTGGTTAGGATTTTTTAATTATTTTATTATTATTACTTTTCATTATATTAATTTACAGTATAAAATAAAAACTTCTTTTTTTTTTTTTAAATTCAATAAAATATATATTAAAATATTACATAACAACTTTACACAAAAAACTAACAAGAATGGTTGAATTGTTTTTTTTTGTTTTTTTAATGTGTGCACAATCTCAAGTGAATAGATATTACAGTTGACATAAAATGGCAACAACAAAAATAAACTTAGAAAGCTGAGGACGTGCGAAGCTTGTTTATGTCCATAGAGTCATACAAGGTTATTTTTATCATTTTGAGTAAAAACTACCCGACTGACATTTCTCGTGACAAATAATAAGTTTTGGTTGTGGTAACTTATTTTTGGGGATGTGCAATGTTTTTGCACCGTTAACTTTATGATTACTTAAGAGTGAACAAGCTGATGCAATGTGTGATCACAATTTATCATTTTAAATGTCAAAGCATCATGATAATTAATTGTCCAAACATTTTCTTGGTGACATTAAGGACAAGATATTTTGAAGACCTGTCTAATACGTCATAATCTATTAATTCTTGGGGTAGGTTATGATAAATGTAAAGGATTGGCATGATGCCATACACCTATCTCCTTTCCATGTTATTGCTTCTAATTTGACATCAAGAAATCTTCAATAATGTTAACCATGTGATATTAAATTAAAAACTATAAAATAATGACATCTAATTCTCTGATTGACAAAACGGCTCTATCTTTAACAAAAGCTCCAATCAATAAAGTACTTTATTTAATTACCAACAAGAACTCCTTCAAAGGTTCGTTCATAGTGAGTATAGGTGTGGCAAACCCGAAGGCCCTTAGCTGGAACTATACCTTTGTCATGTAGTATTCGTCCCTTCTTTTTAATCTATCAAAACAGGTCTTTCTTAGCCAACTGTTGACCTCGTCTGACCATGAGGCTATTAGGGTATTCCAGAGCTAGGGGATATTTATTTTACATCCTTCTCTTTCTTTTAGAGTTACCTAGTATACAAAGTATAAGGCAAGTTTGGTAATTACAAAAAATGACAACCTCTCTTTTTAAACTGATTTTCAGGTTTCATGGTTTCAGGAACCCGAAAATATGATTTTCTGTATGACTTTCGTCCATCGTCGTTATCTATACTTAGGCACGACCACAAAAATTGAATATAGAAACATATAATTTGGTATATGAGACTAAAGTGGGCATAAATAGAACCATAATAAAATTTAGTATAATCCAACTGAAAATTGTTCACTTAAAAAGTTTTTTTTTTTTTAATATTTTTTTTTTTTTAAATAGTATCTTATTGAACTTATAACACACTAATTTAATTAGATAAAAATTTTACAGTATTGAGAACTAGTTATCTTTATTTTGTACTCTTTTGTTCTTCTTTTATAAGTCCATAATTACTGAAAAGTTTTTCGCCTTTAAACAACAAAACATAAAAAACATTCAATGTCGTGCTTATATGATGTATAGAAAATTTTCTGTTTATCGTATTTAAAATTATTCTATCAGATTCAAGGTTATGTATGTATAAAGTCAAATACGTGTGAGAAGTATTCATGTGAGATGGGATGTAGTGGTTAAGTGATATTCTTCTCCAATTCTAAAATTATCTACTTACAAAAAAAATTAAACCTTTCTACATGTACCGAGTACAGCAGAAGGGATGTATTTTTTCAAATCCAGTTTTTAACTTTTAAACATTTAGCGAGCTCCTTACTCCCCGAGGAACAAATGTCTCACACCCACAGCACAATACCTTGATCCCACTGTACTTGACGCCTATGTTGGGTGAATAAAAGCATTTTCCGAACCGTTCCAACAACTACCATCGTCTAAATTCGAAATAGACGTGTTAGAAGAATTGAACAACCCCGGTTCACCAATATGTTTCAAAATCCCCAAGAACGCTACTATTGTTTCCTGAAAGTTAACGAAGAGTTAACTGTTCGTTCTCTGTTCACTTTCACTGCTATACCTTTGTTACAAAATTAAACATTTTGAAACTATAATTTCAGTACTGTTTGTTTTGGCGCATACTCTAAATTTACACGTGTAAAAAAAAATATCATCTAATATTTCCCGTGGCAGTAATAATGGATTCAAGTCTCAATAAATTACAAAAGGAAATACAATGACATTAGGTTATCTATAATAATTTCTAATCGTATTATGTCTGGTGTAGAGACAATACACACTAGATTTACAGCGAACCTGGGCGGCGTTATCGATGGGACGTGAAACAAATATCTATACAATAAAATAAATTACTGTTTTGTGTTGTCGGTGCCAGAATTCCGTGCAGTGATTGTTTTGTCGAAATTACAGTGGCGAGACAGAGAGAAACTATCATAATAACAGCAGTATAATGTGATTAGACCAACTGAATGTTTTGAAGAAATAGAAATAACACTCTAAAATTTCACCAAGAATCATCTTAAAATTATTTGATTCTCTAAATGTAAGTTGACGATAAAAGTAGGATATTTTTAGAAAAAGTAGAAGGGAATAAATATTTACAGTGATTCACATTTTTACTTATGCAAAATTTAAAATGAATACGTTTAAGTTAACAACTTACAGAATCTAAAAATATATTTCTCAGAGCATATATATATATATATATATATATATATATATATATATATATATATATTTAGTTGAATATTCCGAACCAAATATGTTGGTTAATCTTTTATCTAAGATGTTGAAGAATATTTAAACTGTGTGCATTTTCATGGACTTTACCACTTGTGCAAATAAATTATGATGATTGTAAAAAATATGGACCTAACTCTAAATATGCAATGTAAAAAATATAAAATAAAATACAAAATATAGTGTTACTCAATTGATTTTCTTTACATTCAAATGTGGTCTCTAAATGTGTGTTTTTCATATATTTTAACATATTTTAATGTGATAAGTGTTCCACGTATTCTGATGATGACTGACAAATAAGGGAAACAGCTGTGAACTTTAATCGTTTGCTCAGGTAAGTAAAATATATTATTTTCTAGGAATAGTCTGTAAGGTTAAGCCTGTAAACCAACATAAATGAAAAATATAAATGTAAATATAATAGAAGGCTACTCTTGTTATCAAGTCTCAACATCACAAGGAAAAACCTAGATCATTAAAAATATGAAAACTGCCAACATAACCTAGTATGCTTTATAACTTTCAATAATCAAAACAGCGTGAAGAAACATCTACAAACCTAAAAATGGTACTCAAGAGAATAAAACCTTTAATATTAATTATGAATGTGATAGACAAAACATTAGTCAGATAAAATGACATCTAAAAAAAGAAATTATTGAACACACGACTAGTGTTAGTAGAAAAATCGACAATAGCCGGGGAAAGATAATACCCAGAGGAAAAGCTCAGATAAATGGAAAGTAAATGAATCTTTCATATAAAGCTAACTGGCAATACAATCAGTTAAAATAATGTAGAAAAAGTTATTATAGCTTCCATTAGTTGAAACATAATTAAATCAAAATTAAAATTAGTATACTTTAAGACTGCATTTGTTTCTGATCAACGTAAGGTGTGACTACAATGTCAGGCACTAAAGTCTTGAGAAAAAGATAAAAATTGTTTACTCGAAATAAAACTGTTACGTTACGTTTGCTACCAAAATTGTTTATAGTTGACCAGTGTATCTCAGTTTTTGTAAGTCTTGTGTTAGTGTGCAGTTCTGTTGACTTTTGGTTTTTCCTAATTTGCTTTTTACATAACCTGGTATTTTTACAACTCAAGTCCTGGATCCTTTTCTTAGGTTTCTAGATTATGTTCGCTCTTTTCTTTATCTGAAGTTATTTCACTTGATAACTACAATTGATCCGCATTCTCAAAATGTCGGTAATGTATTAATTTCCATAAATACAAAGGATGATTAGTGTTCGAATAAATTAGATCAATAATACGAATTTTTGTATTCGGTGCTGTGAAGGATTTTTTTTCTTTTTGGATTTTGTGTTTTAGGCTGTAATTTCTAAACCGCTAAAAATATTTAATAAATAATTATTTCGGTAACATAACTATTATACAAATATAATAATAAATGTGACACGTGATTGATATAAGTGTGACAGCTGTCTTACCTTTAAAATAATTGATATATTAAAAAAAATAAAAAAAATAAAATAATTTTATTTTTTTTTAAATCAAATAGCACTCCCCTGAACTTTTTAAGTTGTATTATTTTGGGTTTTTTTAAATGTGGATGCTATCAGCCACTCTTCGAGATTGGCGGCCAACTTTAAAATGTTTTTTATAAATACCTATTTTTACGATGGTTTTCGTTTTTACACATAATTTAAAAAAAAAATTATCCTAGTAAATTTGTTGATACATTGAACTGTTTAAGAGCTACAAAGATTACAAATAGTGAAACACAAGATTTTAGGCGTTTTCGGGTGCCCATTTTCAATTCTTAAAACAGTTCAACCGAGATTAAAAGTGAAACGTTAATCCCACACAGATATCAATGACTCAGCTTGATCACATTTTGCTCAAAATCGTGTTCGAATAACTTTCAAGTAATGGGGGACGAAAATGTAGAATATGGGTAGTTGACATGGAGAAAGGGGGTCATCAGACTTCTCGCTCTACAATGTGCAGCTCACGTTTTAATTCTAGTGACCCACTTAGATTTGAACTTGCGTGGACAGTTATCTGTGTTTTTAGAAAACATTGTTACATGTTTACACTAAAATTCAACGTTGAATAAAAACCAATTCTTTGACAACATTCTTAAGCTATATTTCATATTTACTTGATTTTTTGATATCAGATAAATGTGAAATATTTTTTTAAATATATCGGTAAATTATTTAATCTCAGTAATCTATGCTCAATTAAAATAGGGTATTATGATTTTCAAATGTGTAACGTATGATTTGGGAAGTGGATTGGAGTGTAGCTAGTCTGTAATTTAAATTTACTTAAAAGTCTACTCTAGACCCGCTAGGTTTAAAAATGTAGTATAGCCCAAACCTATAAACGTATCAATTCCATTATCGTTTGAGTTACTATAATATTAATTTAATATAAGAGGCCCTAATTACTAAACCTCAAAACTACGCTAGATGATATATCAAAACCAATGGGTTACGGTGAAAAAGAATTTGCACTCCCATTTCGATTTTTGACATTACAACCACTGTCCGATTGGGTTTTGGGCCTTCCCGAGAATACGACATCGCGGTTAATTCAATTAATTAGCTCGTAAATGTAATTTCGAAAAAAATATATAAAATAACTGAATTGGAAAATCAGACCACGCTAAAACAGATACACATCGACTGTCTGGCGGATCAGGTAAGCCACACACTTGCTGTAAGGAAATTAATATTAAAAACCCTTGCTACACGATGCGGATTGCAACCAAGGTATACCAAATTAAGGAATTTGTTTGACCAATTCGATGCATTACCATCGAAAATATACTTGTATCCGGAATATTACTATTACTTAAGGGTTGCTTATCGCGATTATAAAACAAATAAAAGATACAAGGCACGAACTTTCTGACACTAATTCTCAATAGAAATAGTGATAAAAATATTCGTCGCCGAAACCTCGGAAATTGAAAATAACCGACTATGCCGTGTATGAAAATATATTTGTATATTTAAATTGGGTCTAAAATATCTTCCATTTTCCTAAAATCGCATCCTTTAATAAGAGCAGTAAAAAGATTCATTTTTAAACAGTAATGTATATATATTGTTTTTATTTACTATTTTGTACATATATATATATATATATATATATATATATATATATATATATATATATAATTTGTTTACTATATATGTATTTATATTATTAATCTTCACACTTCATTAATATTTTAACGAAATCGGTGTTGCTTATTTTGAGATATTACGTCTCTTATAACATCATCATGTCAAATTGTATTTTTTTTTTTATTTACCAATTACTCACGCACCGGTATATACGAAGTAATGGCGACCAGTACGTTTTGCTTGGGTCTATAGAGGCTACACTGGACAAAATTGTATAAATATCGTGATAGCCAATTTTGAGTAAATTAAAATGTTCATGTTTTGTTTTATAACAGCTATTACTAAATTTTTCATTTATGCAAAAAATTAAAATATGGCCTGACATGTAGCTAAATCGTGATCACATACCAAATTTGATTCAAATTGGTCCACCCTTTTTGACTGCGCAATCGACAATCACCAAACCCACAACTTTACAAAGATTACTTGTTTTGAATTCAAGAGATCTCAAACGCATATATCTACAAAATCCTCAAAAATGGTTATTCGAATATTCACATAAGTTTCTCAATACAACTTATACATATGTAAATATTTATGTAAAATAAAGACCCATTTAATTTTATAATAAATTAGGGGGAAATGTGTTTAGAAAAAAATGGCAAAATCGCACTAACTACTCGAAAAATTGGTCAACAATATACATTTTGTTCTTACCCTTATTTTTTATCACACCGTAAAGTTTCATCAATGTCAAATCATTTTATAAAATGTTATCCCGCATAAACTGCAATTAAAATTCAATCTGGCTAATACACGGAATAAAATACTATGAACAGATATGAGAATTATGTAATTGGAAAATTAAAAGCTTGAATTTGTGATGACTAAAAATATTGGCAAATGAATTAACAACTAATTGGTTTGACGCTGGAGTAGCTGAGTCTGCCGAGATCATCAACTCGTATTAATCAAATAATTCTACATCATTGGTTTATAACATTGTAAAACTTTTAATTACTAATTTCTTCAGATGTTTTCTAACAAGTTACCAAATAGCAATAATTATTACATTATTTTGTTTACTTTACAAAATTTATATACACAAATTTTTTTTTAAACTTTCCACCTCTATTATTTTAAATACGTTAAGTGGTAAGCATAATCAGTTCTCGTCACAGTTATTCACCTTTAGGGGAACTTAAGAATATTTATTTAGAAAATAAAAGAAGCCCTCCGACCACCACATCTCAAAAATGTGTATTGGACAAATACGGCTTGTGATAGCTCAAATTAAAACTTTTGAAAGCCGTGAATTTTTGTTGCAATTAAATAAAAAACGCCCTACGCATCTTGTCGCTACACTCAAAAATGTTGTTTTGAAAGTTATTTTCTAGAATTAATTGTGTAGATGTATTTATCTACTATGAAAATAAAATAGTTTTTTGATAGCATTAAAGTAAACTGACTTCTTATTAACTAATTGTAACTTTATAACTTTTTTTTACATAATTTTTTTTTGTTCCAGATTTAGTATAATAAAAAAACTATAAAACTTTTCAATTGGATGCTGTTGACTTTGTCCAAACTTAAATATTGAACTTGTTATAAATACTATTTTCATAGTGTGATAACTTTTTTTTTATTTCTAGAAAATAACTTACAAAATAACATTTTTCAGCGTAACGAACGAATGAAAAAGCCGGTTTTAAATTTTTTTATATCAGAAATTCATGGTTTTTACAGGGCTTTAATTTGTGATATTACAAGGAATATATATCAATTACACATTTTTGAGATAAAGATGATGGGAGGTGGGAGTAATTTTTATTTATTTTTTTTGTAAATAGGTATTCTTAAGTCACTCCTAAAGGTAACTGTCCAGATAACAGATTATGAATATCTCTTTTCGTATTTTAACTAATATAGGTGGGAAGTTTGCAAAAAAATA
Organism: Aphrophora alni; assembly: GCA_963513935.1. Lineage (NCBI taxonomy): Eukaryota > Metazoa > Arthropoda > Insecta > Hemiptera > Aphrophoridae > Aphrophora > Aphrophora alni. Next base: position 138,978,859 of record OY740767.1, on the reverse strand, counting down.
CTCTGTATATTTTCCTGAAATATATTTTCCTTAAATCATCATAGCGTTATTAATAAAAGGAAAAACCAAAGCCCCAGGATACTCTAAAACGTCGGGGTCGGAAGAGAAATAGAGTTGGTCAAGATTTACCTCATAAGAAAGATGAAAGAAAGGGATATAACCTAAGACTACATGAAACAACTTGTAGATCTAGCTAGGATCCGTCGGGATTTCCATCCCCTAACTCAATATATTGAGCCCCTGAGGGTTCTCACACATAAGTAGTATTTTGAGAGTCGCAATTTGTTTTGAGGTAACCTGAATACAAAAAAAAGTGATATGGTAATTACGTATTTTTCTTATGTGCAGTGCTCTAGCGATTTCAATTTAATTTAGTATCTGGTCATATTTTTGCAACATCTCGGAAGATTTTCTTTCATTAGATAACACAAAATATAAGAGTTGCTGCGATAAAAATACACAAAATTAAGATTATTTCTAAATAGGCTCCACTGATTCTGATAAAATTTTGTTAATTGTACGTCCACTAAAACAAAACGTATTTATTGTCATCTCTCTAAAGATGTTCATTCGTGTTTTATTGGTTTAAAACTAAAATATTGTCCACGACGTAATTACATAAAATCGGCACTACCAAATTAAAAAAAAAAGTTTAGTGAATTATGAATAATATAGACTCAAATCTGTGAGTTAAACCACAAATATTAAAAAATTGTTTCATTGAAACTGAAATTGAAAAATATTTCAGAAAAAATTGGTGATCTTTTACAACCGTCATTTAAAGTTCAAAGTTCTATTTTAAAACTGAACTCACGTTGGAACGTGTTTATGCCACAAGCGAAGCGAGAATGAAGCCTTATTTAATTGTATCTTTTCAGAGCTGTGTCCACGGTGCATATTCACTTTTCGATTAACAAACTCCATAATTTTAGTGACGATTCGTTTTTGTTTGTTTTTATCTGGTGGGATGGTTGAGTGAGAATGATCGTGCAATATTTTTGGACTGTGAATTAAAATTTTTTTTAATGTTAATGAATTTTGCTATATTTTATATAATTTGTCCAATAGTTTGATTTAACTCGAGGGACTTGCAGGCCAGATTCGTCGAAGGATATCAATTATTCATCAACAATTATGAGGCATAAATTCGATTTGACGTTTCCACTGACGGAAAGCCTCTATCAATAAGAATATCAAGGGAGATATGATTTGGCATCTGGCCAACTCTATCAGTTTGTACCCCCCATGGAATTAGGATATGATGTAGTAGACAGGTATTACTATTGTGTGACATTAACCCCCTTGCAATGGTTCACTATATCACTGCTAGGAATTGGGTCGTTTCTGTTAAAACTTTAAAATTAAAGAGGTTAAATATATGGTTAAACTAGAGGTCCTGAGAAGGGTAGTTCGATAAATTATAGTCCAATATTAAAATTCTATTGGAGTAATTATTTTGTAGCTAATGTTTGGAGGGTGTAAAATAATTTAACTGTTCGATAAAAATTTATTTGATACATTTGTACAAATGGGAAAGGTTTAATTCATATAAACGTCAGATAATAATAAGTAATAAGCGATAAAATTTTAGTCAGTTGAAACTTTCTGGCAGATCGTTGTAGAAATAAACAGTATAATGGTTTCATATGCACTTCAATACTAGTGCCACCTTTACTTTTTAGTGACTGAACGTGAATTTGTCTCCTACAGATTTACATTTTCAATTTTTATTATTTTTGAAAATGCATTTCATAATTATATTCTAAAATTCTGCAATGAGTGTATCAATAATATAGTTTATTTAGTTTAATTATATAATATCGTAGATTTATTTTTTGTACTATGTACAAACTATTAAAAAAAAAAATCATGCAATGACACAATAAACATAAATTTTAAAAGACGTGTGACTATTACGCAGAGTTTTCTGTAAAACGTATTTATTGCCATAAAAATCTGCTAATTATATAATTTAAACAGATTGGTGTAGGTCTTGTGTTTTTCCAGATGTAAAAGCACTTTTAAGAGCAATATATTCCAGACTACATCATAGGCCATTTATAATGTTTACTCCTTTTGGTCTTATTTGCTAGAACTATGAATTATTTCAGTCTACCATTATTTGTGTACATTTACTGAAATTATTTTTTTTAATTAACAGAATCATGGAGAAAGCTATAAAACTAAATATTTGTTTAATTTGAAATTGAAAGTTTTAAAATATTTAACACACTATTCGTTGAGAGTTAAGCGTGAGGCTGTAATAAAATCTACGTTTAGCTTAAATTATGCTTGGTGAAGATTTCTATTTATTATATTTTTTTAAATTATTTGAAATTATGCAATTTACCACTGTTTATCACTGACAGATTGTAACTGATTTCGAAAGAAATCTTGAATGCTCCCAAAAAAAAAGTTGTTTCGGCGTTGTTTCTTTAGGAGTTGCAAAGAAATTTCAATAAAAATGTAAATGTATATGCTTATTTCAACCTTTAGTAACATAATACGATCTATTGTATCTCCCCCCGCCAACTTTTGTGCTTAATATCAATACTTAATCACGTGTCACTTTGGAGCTCACTCATAAGGAGTACGGGTGTGGTAGACCAAAGGCACTCTAGCTGAATCTACAATTTTCGTCATGGATTAGATTCCTCTCTTTCATCTTTACCATCAAGTCTATTTACAAACTCTTGTTATTTTCCGACTCTAAAAACATTAGAGTAATCGAGGGCAAAGAGTGTTTATTTTGTACTTCTATGTTTATAAGGCGATAGTGACCGAGAGGTTTTTCGCTTTTAAACAACAAGAAAAAACATTATCCTCATAAGATTATTAAAAACTAGATACTTCTATAATCAAGCAAAAATAAAGGATAAACCGGTGATCGAAATCCTGATCAGAAGGTCATCATAACAGCGGACGCACGTGTATCGAAAAGAATTTGAGTACTGTGAAGCCTACAACATGCTCTAAGTATGTTTCACATGATTTTAAATTAAATTCACTTTTGCAATCATCATTTTTAAAATTTAACATAAGTTATAATAATCGTGGATTGGGCAAGCGGCTAAAGATCTCCAATGATACGTGAGAAGTCCCGAATTTAATACCCTTAGGGATTTCAAAAGTTAAGGTGTTAAACTATTATTGTGAGGAGGGTAAGGGCCTTCATTAGCGAATTCTAGCTACGAAGGCCAGAATTGCAGCGTGAGGAACTCGATGAGTTAACTACACTTTAGCTGACTAAAAAAATTTACTAGCAGTCCTCGATTCTTCAATATACTTAAATGTTAAAATTAGGTCACAATGACCGAGACATCCATATTGTTAATCTGTTCTTCATTAAAATTTTGATAGTGTATTTAACAGTAACTCCCAAGACATTTTCTCAAAATATGGTAACCGAAATCTACCAAGGCAATACATACTAGTAGGCTAATTATGTACCAAAATGAATGTGTAAATCTTTTTCGATATTTGTTACACTTAATGGAGCTTAACATTGAAAAAATTTTAAAAACATTTCTTGAAAAAGTTTGCTCCGCGTTTAAAACTTCATTTATTATTAAGAAATAAGGTATTTGGAACATGTTAAAAAAGTTGTAAAAAAAAGCAGTAATTTTTCTTTGTAAACAAAATTACCTTTCTATATAAGTTCCAATTTTAATCTCAGTTCAAGTGTTTTAAGTACAAAAATGGTCCTCTGAAAAGCCTAAGATCCTGTTCTTTAATACTTTAAGCTTCAGTAGCTCCCAAAGAGGTAAATGAATAAAAAAATACATAAAATGAAAAAGTCTTAATATTATATATAGAATCAAAAACGGTATTGGTATAAGATATATTTACGTTGGTCGCCATATTGAAATAATGGCTGATGGATCAAAATTTTAACCCCCTCCCCCCAATAAGACAGTATAATAAGTTCATAGAATTCCCATTTGGCTTTTCTTCAATATATAAACTAAAACAATATATTTTCAAGTTAAACAGTTCCCGCACAGATATAAATCACTCAGCTTGGTCACATTTTGCTCAAAATCGTGAAATTTGGTTGAAGAAAAGAAGCTTTGATCTGATTTTGCTTCATTGGCTAGTTCCCTCTGTTTCATTGTTACTATTCTTTTATAAAATATTCAACAACCATTAAAAACATCCATAAAATACACACCTGCAAGACCGGTCATGTCGTCAAGAAAGTAGTAATATAAACTATTGCGAAATTCAAAAAACCCGAGTAACAATTGTTTTGAGCAAGCTCACCCCTAAAGTGTGATCTACTAATACAATTTGACGTTTCCGTATAGATCCAAGACGCCAACTTTTGGGCATAACATTTGGATACTCTGCTTTTATCACATTAAATGTTGGGCTGGGTAAATACTATGATGGTACCCATCAACTCGTTTACTTATATTATAGTTACTTAAAAATAGCAACATTTAGAGTTAATTATATCAAGTCATTAAAGACACTTAATTAATTTTCCTTTATCATTACATTATAGTATTAATACATAATTTTACAGTTTTCCCATAATTTATGTATTGTCCATAAATATTGATAAAACATATGACCTTAGTTTCTTATAAAAACCTAAAAATCGTTTATCTCAAATTGCTTAAAACTGAAATTAAATTAAACGTAACAAATCTTGTCTTTTCCCACTCTATTAAAATAACATTTCCTGATGCACTAATAGAATATCGGCAATGCTGTGACACAAAAAATATATAAAAGAGTCAAAAGAATTGCAGAGCAGTTACCAGTGCCAGAATTCCAAGCTGCACATTGTTTAGACATTGGCAGCACTGAAACTAGACAAAATAAATCTCTCAGTTAAATTCAATTGAAGACATAATTTATGTGTTGGCAAAGATTTTTATATTTATTTGATAAACAATACTTTGAAATGTGGCTGAACTGGAGTATTGGTAATTCATTTTGCTGCATAATTTAGTCAGAAATTTACCTCCCTTACTTATATTATCTAGAAAACATGTATAAACAAAGCTGATAAGTTATAATTTAATAATTTGTTTAATTTTTATGTATAGAGATAAAGTAATGTGCTGAAACAAATTTTGAGAGGTTAAGTTAATTTTTAAACTTAATAGATTAATAATAGTTATAGTTTAGTTGTGTTAGCTCTTGCATTACTGAAGAGGCATTTGAATAAATAAACGTACTATTAATTTGTGATCAAGTGTTATTCAATCAATTATACCATCTCACTAGTTAAATTCAATTCTTATTTATAGTTTTTAGTGCTTTTTATTAAAAATTACGCACCCTATATATTTATGTGGTAAAATATTTCGATACGATTTACACTAATGACCGAAGGTACTTGGTAGAACTCCATTTTAATAAAAAACAAACACAATATTTAGTAAATTCTAAAATTTATATGAGTCTTGCCGACCATGGTTTCGCCAGCAACGGCATTTACAAGGCAGCTTAACAAAGACTAAGGATGATATTTAAAACTAACATATATTACAAAAAGAAGAACAGTTACTTAGCTAAAAGGGGGAAGGGGAGTAGAAGGGCGCGGGAAACATGTGGTAATAATTAATAATTAGACAACACAAAATATTACATAAATGTAAAGAGGCTCTGCAATAATCGAATCTAAACAATGGTTTTAAATTTTAACAAAAATTTACAGACGACGCAAAAAGGACAATACCGATCAAAGATCTGAGCATTATTCCCCAACATTTCCTGAATTGCATTTGGTAGGGCAAAAAATTCGTTGCATACCTCTTAACTCCTCACATTCAATAAGGATGTGCTTAATTAACAATACCTTGACAAATGAGAATTTCCCTGTTCCACAACTTCCTCTCGAGGACTGACACGAATGAATGCATTCCACGGACGGACAGTATCTTTTACTACCCTCAGCTTATTGAACTCTGTATGTGTCCACTCTTCTTAACATTTACTATGCGAAATAGTTTTAACTGCCGATAGAAAGTCAGATTCCAAAACACGATGTGTGACTGGTATCTGTCTTGTAGCTTCCTTTGCCGCCACGTCAGCTTTTCCCCCGAAATTCCACAATGCCAGGTACCCAGCAAAATGATAATCCGACGTCCCGTATCTGGAGTCTGTGTATGGAACACAAAGTACATTCAAGCAAGGAATTCTTAGAATACATATCCTGGAGAGACTGTAAAGCACTCCTGGGATCGGCATAGAAAAGATAGTGAAAGGATAGATAGGTTTTATGAACATCATTGTGTATTTCACAACTACTTCTGATTAGCCCTAGCAGGCCTCATGGATGAGTTCATATTAAAACGTCTACCCTCGCGTCGGCTCCTGGCAACTCTTGAAGTTATACATATATGGAGTAAACGCCGCTGTACAGTTATGTCGGTGGTACTGCCACGTAGGATCTCGTAACAATACGAATGTCACATTTTTTTGGAGGACTTAGTTAGAAATTACATCATTGACAATAATTTCTCTATTTATTATCATAGAGAAGTGGGGGTTGATATCATCATTCAGAATTGAAAAATACACAAAACTGTTTTAGTAGTTGTTATTTTTGACATTTTTAATTTGATTTTTTTTTGGATGTCAATAGACTTTTATATGAGCACACTATAAATTCCTATACTAAATGTTATGTTCCTGCATTAATATTTATTTCCGCTACCGTACACGCGACCAGACGACAACGACACGGCCACTAACGACTGATGAACGGCATGTCGTAAATAACTTAAGATCAGTCAAAAATTATGAAAGTATTTTTTTCGATTACAAAACATACCCTATACTTCCTATAAAGGGTAATTAAAACACAAATTCGCATAAAGGCAACATTTAAATTAGTATTAAGAATTGGAAGGTTGATTAATCAATAGCGAATAATTGACAAAGCTTATTCAATTTGTAATGATTTTGAATTTCGTAAATTAAATATCTGTGTGGTTGGTACCATTAAATGCAGAATTGAAATCTGAAATTTTATAACTAATTTAGTGTTTTATCAATTGTTGTTTTTGTTACAAGATATGAAAAAAAAGTGGCCGCCATTATGTCATTTTCAATTCTATTTTTATGAATTTCATTCTTGTTCTATATGAGCACTCTATAGTGACTCATATCAAATTTTATATAGTTATCTTAATTTTTTTCGTGGCTGCTATCGTGCTTACTTACAGACTAAATTTACAAGACGTACGGCATGTTGAAAACTACGTATTCGATTTACTGAACAGTTAAAAAGTAAAACATTTTAAATTAGAATTTAAAAACGTAAAAATGAGTAATATTTTAAATATTTTCTTTCTTCATATTTCATACGTTAATCAACTCACTAAATTAGATAATAAATTTGTAGATTTCTATCCTGAATAAACGATCCAACCCCACCTCTCTACGATGACAAATAGCGAACTTACTGTCAAAAATGTAATTTTTAACCTTGATCTTCCATGAACAACATGATATTCGTAAAGTTATAAGAAATCACAGGGACGAGTCAGCGTCACGAGTGGAGTCGATATCTACGTTAGGGCGGAGTTGACGCCAAGAATGTAGCCTTGTGATATAGCCTACACAATTACAGGGTTCAGTAAATCTGTATCAGCTTATTAAAAAAAAAAATAAATAAATAAATAAAAAAACCTTAATAGATAAGACCCTATAATCCATCAATACGCTTTAAAATTTCCTCCGAGACCTAAGAGATTAGTGGGATGATATTTAGAGGTTCTCATTGAATTACATTATTATGATGGAGCTGGTAAGGTGCTTATCAACTTTTAGTTCTCAATAAAATGATTTGATCTTTGGAATAATATAATAACGAACTGGATAAACTTCACTCCGGTCTTGTTATTCATTGTATGTGTTAAAAAACTCAGGCATAGAATAGTATCGATTATCGTTCAACAACTTAGTAAGTCTTATGTTCGCGAATTGAAAGTACACTTTACTATGGCTTTGGCTAACTTGAAGGCTGTATTGGTCGATTAAACTTGAGGGCTTCATTTAACCTGCAGGTCAAGCATGTTGTAGCATGTGTGGGGATAACTAATCCTCATATACAGTTATTGATTCTGTAAAAGTTCACAAAGTATGAAAGCATATCGTCAATAACATGAAACAAACTTTAGAAAATATACACAATATCTTTTGATTAATTTACGATAGAGAAACGGTAATTTAGAGAATTTGTCAAAGTCGTAAAATTTCTTGACTAGTGACATGTTTTTTCCATTTTCAGAGTTTATCTTTCAGTTGGATAAAGTCCAAGTTTTCAGTTGTATACATGTATATGTTTTTGTGTGATATTTAGCACTTCGAGTCTGTAAAGTACCTAGGTATATTAATAGTTTTTGGCTGTACCCGGATGTCTGAAGTTGAAATCTTAAAACTAAATTACACTAATCAATAAAAGTGGTTTGTCTTTTAAAGTTGGAGGACACATTTTAATCACTTTATTTAATGATATTAATTTGTGTCGCCAATAATGGTAATTGAAAAGAGAAATTCAAACTCAAATGTCTATGCCACTTTTTAGGGTTTTGAAAATTTGCCCTTAAAATACTATACTTACTGTCTCTATTTTTTATTAATATGTCGGATATTTGGAACACTCTAAAAACTTGAAACTTTACAGTTATGTTACATAGATATGTAAAAATCTCGAGTTTCATTTTTTATGGTCAATCAAAACAAAATAGCGGAATAACAAAAAACGATACGTTTTCACAAAAATGTGTTTATTTATATAATCATTATAAATTTATGATTTGCAGATAACATGAAAATAAGTAAAACCTAATTTATAAAAAGGGAAGAAATAAAAGTAATAAATGATTAAAGATCCAATATGACCTTCTACCAATAGTTATCCACTTATATCAATGAACTAAACAAAGAGTCATAATCTTTTTTGAAAAATGTCCGAGGTATCAACAGTAATTTTTTTCAATTAGCCTTATTAATTTATCGACTGCTGACATAGAGTGATAAACTTTTTCTTTAAAAAGCCTCATAGAAAAAAAAAATCACAAACAGTGAAGTCTGGGAATCTTGGATCTTAGTCCAGGAATTTGCGGCCACAACCTAACCAACGGTTGTGAAGATCTCGATCTAAAACTGCTTTCACCTCATTAATATAATAAGAAAGACCTCTATCCTGTTGGAAAAAAACGCCCCTCATCTCGAACTGAGTAAGATGAGGAACTATGAGATCAGTAATATTTGATGCTTATATGTCTCCAATCATTGTCCGATAGGATATATTATTCGACTAAAACAACATCCTTGGTGACGGTAGCCCAGACGACTGAGTTTCAACTCCCAACCATGAAAGTGAAGATATGAAGGCATTTCAACTCCTAACACGGAGAGAGAGAGAGAGAGAGAGAGAGAGAGAGAGAGAGAGAGAGAGAGAGAGAGAGAGAGAGAGAGAGAGAGAGAGAGAGAGAGAGAGAGAGAGAGAGAGAGAGAGAGAGAGAGAGAGAGAGAGATAATTAGCACGCATCTAACCTAACCTAACCTAATCTAACCTAAACCTCGTAAACTAGTTTAGCTACGGAAAAGTGGTACCTACAGAGCAAACTTAAATGTTAGAGTACTTACCTTGAGTGAAACACCTATCTTCGCAGCCGCGATTGCGTCGACGTTCACAAAAAAAAAACCTAATCTTACCGCACTTGAATACCTTATGTCTTACTCCGTCCACCATCAACCCCAACTGCCCTCTCTGCGTTAACACACTTTCGACCTTCATCTTTCGCTAATCTTCAACCAACTAACTCTCTCTGAGACCTTGGTCAAACAGCCTTATCTTCTTTCTCTCTCTATGGGTTGGGAGATGAAACGCCCTCATACTTTCTCTTTCTAGGTTGGGAGTTGGAATCCACCCACCCAGACAGTTATACTCCATGATTTCAAGCCCTCTTCGTGTATGATATGTGGATTTTGTGTTTTATAATAATTACAATTGTGTCTCTTAATTGCCTGTTCCGTGAAATTTAATTTCATCTGAGAATAAAATTCCTTCATACTACTCGGCATCTTCGTCAAGTTTTTTAATTACCTTCGAACAAAATTCCACTCGTCTATCTAGGTCATCTTACAGCAGTCCGCGAACTAAATGTGAACTGACGACTTTGGTATCCCAGTAGCCAATGAAACTTTTCTATATGAAGTTGGCTTGTTTGGAGATTTCATTTAAGTAGCACATACAAGCTCTTTATTTTCTGTGTTGAATAATGTATGGTTTTATTTGGAAATAGTCAAGTTTCTATTAGTTTTCCATTTATAAATTGATTGTCTTCTTGGAGGAATCACATTTGACAGGTTCTTTGAAAACATCTTAATGCGTCATATTCATTTTAAAAAGCAATGGAACAAGAACAACGTTTCACTTTTTATTCATTGTTTCGTTAGATATTACACATCGACTGATTGAACACAACTACCAAATTGGTTCATTGTTGTATGTTAACAAAACAAGACCTGATAGAGATTCAACAGATTGCAATTCATCTTTTAATTGCATTGCATTGTTAGAAGAATTGGTTCCATACAGAAGTTTTTTTTTTGTTATTCCAGTTATTTTCCTTCGATTGCTCGTAAAACAATGACAATCGAGGGTAATTTTTGTACCTATCTATGTAACATAACTGTAATATGTCAAGTTTGTATACTGTTTCATATATCCGGCAATATTAAAAAATAGCGACCACTTCGTGTGATACCCGGTATGTACTGTATTGAAGTTTTTTCATAGTGGGAATAAACCGAATATAGAAATTAATTATTTTTAGAACGTATCAGAAAAAAGGATTACACAGTACACAAACCAATAACACCCACGTGTTATAAGTTTTATTCATTTATATCACCTAAAAGTTTTAATCACATTCCACTAAATATTAGCCAGTGTTAAAAAACATTTAATCTGTTTTAATTAAGCAAGAACAAGTGCAACATATCTTGATCTCTCATTGAAATCTCGTTTTGTTATAAATAAAGTGTTTAATGTTTTAAAACTGTGTTTTATTTCATTGTAGGAACTTAAATTTATTTTAAAGATAAACTATTTTAAATTAATTGTGATGGTAATGAAGAATGAAACGGTTTGAATTTCAAGAAAAAGATAGATGATTATTAAATTTGGCTTCGTGTCTAACTTCGGATTGGCTCCCTGGCATGGTCACGTTTTATCACTTATTTCTTCATTTATTTCTGGTACGAAATAATAACAGTCCTACCTTCAAAAACAATTATAAAGCAATGTTAATTTAATTTAATAATATTATAAATTGTAAAAATGAAAAAAATCGATATTTTGAACTTCGTATTAATATTCATTTATTGTTTTTGGTTTTTTGTAGTGACAGATCAAAAACGTTTGCACTGCTTTGTGTACGTATAGTAGTCAAACTAAATGTTTAAACATTTTGTGTAGCTTTCGATTTTAATGAAATTTAAAATAGATATTCTTAGAGACACCGAGTTTAAAATTGTCAATGGTTGTTATGTTATAAATCGAAGGACAGTTATATTGAGTATGGGTGCAACAATTATAAGTTACAGCTAGTTCTACAAATTCCTCTATCTAATCTTGGGTTTTACACATCTCTTTCATCTTACCTATTAGGATTGTCTGGGCCAACTCTTTTTTTCTTTTGACCCTGACGTTAGAGTATTGAGTGCTAAGTGCGTCTATTTAATGTTGTTGTTTTTGTTTTTTTGTTAAGGTGATGATATGATACTTTAAACCATAGAGTAAATTACTTATCTTATCTTATCTTATATATATATATATATATATATATATATATATATATATATATATATATATAGTTTCAGTATCATCAATTCAATTTGATGAAGGATTTAATAGTTCTTAATTTATTTATCTTTTTATTCCATTCCTGTAGAGCAACAATCCTAGAAGGGCCTAGGCATACTAGACAGCTTTTACTTTGAATGACGTGTGGTCAGCAAATAGAGTTCCCGCCACACCTAGATTCAATAATCGCTACCAATCGTAACCTAATAGTGTTCGATACACTTCTTAAGTCACCCACTGGTATTAAAGTCAGAACCTCAAATGCATCAACCCAGAGCGCTACTCGACCAACTAAGTGTTCATACATACTTATTAACATTAAATATATGTTATTTATTAGAAATTATTATTTATAAATATTTAGATAATTTAGTTTAACCGACAGGTTTAGTTTTTGTTTTATTTATTGATTTTTTTTTTTTTTTTAATGGAGGAAGAAACCTGTGAAATGTGGAGAATAATTACACAATGATTAGAGATACATCGGATCTAACTAAAACTGTACATGTTCAAAACATATGCAGACTCATCTACGGTGTTTACTAAATCTATCCAAGCACCATATAAATTTATATACTCTCCAGAATTTACTTGTCATTTTAAATCACTCAAATATGTTGTTGATCATAGTACTAACATTGTCACTGATATTACTGATCCTACAAATTATTGTCACTGGAAATATTTTTCATTCACAATTTATTTATCTGTGATGTAATCAATAGATTTTAACGCTAAACATCTTCAAGTCTAGGAACGTTCGATAGTAGAATTGAACATTACACATCTTTACGTCGAACGTATGATAATATAATTAATTGAACATTACACATCTTTACGTCGAACTTATGATAATAGAACTCAACATTACACATCTTTACGTCGAACGTATGCTAATATAATTGAACATTACACATCCTCACGTTAAATTTTTTATAATATAATTGAATATTATACAGCTTTACTTCTAACATTTGATAATTGAATTGAACATTACATATATTTAAGTCGAACGTATGATAATTGAATTGAACAATAAACATATTTACGTCGATAGTACGATAATTGAATTGAACATTACACATCTTTACGTCTAACGAATGATAATAAAATTGAACGTAACACATCTTTACGTCGAACGTTTTATTATATAATTGAACATTACACATCGTCAAGTCGAACTATAAAAGATAATTCGAAGGTATGAAAGATAACGTCGAATAGCAAATAAAACGAGTGATTGAAAACACAAACGTTCGCAAGCAAAACAATAAATTTAATTAATTAAGACTTACGTCTTAATATTGTACACTTTTACAACCACTAAGCCGCCTTAGAAACAACAACCTAAGTTATCTGAATCTCATAAGATTCCCACGACAAGTTGATTGTGCCAAGACATCAGAAAGCCTGAGTTAAACAGAAGAACAAATGTCTTCAATAACTCAGCGTCTCGTTGACAGCCATAAGTTTCCTTTTCACCGTACTATAGGAAATATTGCGGCATTAGACCTAATGTCAGAAAGGATAGGATCGATGCCTTGTAAAGGTCAACTTAAAGTTATTTAGGGCAGATAATTGGAGTGTAGCCAGAACAACGCTTGTGAACAATGACTTGGTACGATTGCATCGCTTAATGGCGACTACTCCTAAATACTGTGATAAGTGACCAAGATTTAAATGTGATAATCTTTTGGTATTTATAAAATCTGAATTTTAACCGCATAATTTCAAAAAATGTAGTTTCACAATTTTGCAGAATAATGACCAAGGGAAATTGTCTTTTATTAGGTAATTATTCTTTACTATATGTAAAGAGTTCATTTAGATTTAAAACAAATTTTAAAGGAAGTAAATGTAGCTGATATCGATAAAATCTGTATTAAAAAAATGTTGTAATAAAATTTTTTACATAGGCTACGTAGTCCTATTATTTGAATTTATAGTGGGATATGTAACTAATATGTTTCATTGTAGTCTTTAGAAATTACTTTAAAATTCGAAATAACAATTTTACCACCAATTACTGGTGGAAATATTAAATTTTACCAATTTTTATGAAATACAATACCTTGATACATGCTTAGATCGAAATTTTATCAAAATAGATTTAATGGATAAATGGTGATGAAAGTGTGGAAAGAAAGTTGGATATGGTTTGTTAACAAAATGTTTACAAAAGGGTTCTTCTTTTCTTCTTTTTGTAGCTCTTCTTTCCTTACTTCGGGCAAACATGTCAATGAGAAAATACTTCGGAAGATAAGATTAGTTTTGTCATATTAAAAAAAAAAAAAAAAAAAAAAAAACCTGCTCTCAGATAACTGTGTTTTTTTTCTCCTCGATCAAAATTTAGACTAATTGTGATTTTTTTGTACCGAATATGACGTGAAATTTTTGTAATGCAAAGCAGGAGGTGAATCAATTTCCAATCAATGTGAGCGAAAATAAAACATAAGAAAGCGATAGAAAACGGAAAACTCAGGAGTCTTCTTGTTCCTAGTTGTGCGAGTACTTGTGGAGACACCGTCATGACGAGGTTGATTTGTGTGGCCGAATATGGAGTGACATTAAAACTTATTGACCACCAAGGTAATGGAAAACTGAAGGCGAGTCCATCAGTTTTAGTTTATCGTCCAACATTTCCAGTCAATAAGAGATAGTTTAGTATAAGAGGTTCGTATTTACAGTTGATAACGAGTGTAGATGCGTAATATTTAAACGTGATGTATTAGATTTTAAATACATAAATGATTACATTTGTCAAATTAAACTACAATAGCGTGAACAAATAAATAATTGATTCTTCCTTTATTGCAGATAAGTATTTCGTTTTACCAAATGACACGTTTCATCTTTTTGTGCTAACACGTACATTTCTCAATATTAATTATTAAACAAAAGCATGCTCTTTAAACAAATTAGTTTTCATTTCAAATTGAGCTACATAACCTAAAGATATATTTGTCGTACAATTTTGTCAAGCTCCGTTATTAAATCTCTTGCTTTATTAACTATAACAATCATCTGGTATTCTGGTTGAGGAAAACACTGACTTGTTATGCATACCAATTGGAGTAAGGGTTGATATATTGCTTGAAGCGTACTGAGATAGCACAACCTAGAGGCATTCATTACAAGACAAGTTGTTTTAATTGCATTTTGTTTTAGTTGATAAATTAACTATACGTAGTAATTATACAGAAGGAAACAAATGTTTATAGCCTGGAATAAATTGATTCCATATTATGCATAGTGTTCTAAAACCATTATTAATATAAACTTAAAACCAATTATGACCATAAAGAGCCAGATTCAAATATCTTAAAATGACTTTTTATGTATCATTATTGTTGTTATTAAATTTAATATAAATTACTTTCATTTTAGGAATGTATTTGGAAATAGAATATTGTATGATGTTTTAATTATTTATATTAGTCAGTTAGTTTAGACGATACTGATTTGAATAGTGACTTCTTAGAAACATATGTAAAGCCTCTATCATAGATGAGGCTGAAGGTATGGTTTCTTGTTCATTCTACAGCACTAATGGACTTTGTGTGCGTCACCCTCCAAAAGAGATGTTATGAAAAGATAAGAATGCAAGATAAGGAAAGAACAGTACGAGATCAAAGCAGAACCGAAATAGAGATAACATTTCTCTTGATTTAACGTTATTGGATAATGATGGATTGTTCATATTATCGACATAGGTTTTGCTGACATTTATCAGGATTTGTACAAGTGTATAAATTATCATCCACGAAGTTTCGAGTTTGGATCATCTCATCTCCCGTTATCATTTGAAACCTAATTCATAACAAAAAAAATTAAAAAACGGCCAAAATAGTCTCTATTGACTTCTTTCTCTTCCTATGGTGCTACAGCTTGTCCTCATTTATGCTCCTTCTTCAACTCTCTGTATTTGGCAGCAAAGCACTTTCCTTATTGCACTTCCGGCATATTTATGGAATATGCAGGAATGGTATAACTTCCTTTTGAACTTTTACCTTCCATGTTTCCCTTACGAGATTTCCAGATTTTTAGATGTTTTGACAAGGTCAGTCTACTTTAACACTCTTAATTTATATATCCCTCTACTGTTGTTTAAAATTACAGTACCGTTATACTTTGAACCACTTCCAGGTTGTTGTTCATCCTCCACTTCCAGTTTCTACGTATGGATCAAGGATCTGCCTGATTAAATTCCTTTCGAATAACTCCAGTACGTCTTCTAATTACTAATTGACTGCACATTTTAAAATCTCGTAATATTTTATTTTAAATAAATTCATCAAAATATAGTTTGTTTTAAAAGCTTCGTTATTTTAACTGAGTTGAGAGAATTTTTAATTTAAAACACTGGAAAAAATCAGGTATTACTGTCTTGAAGAAGTAAGTCATTTTTTATATTTAAAGTGAACTACAATCTTTATGTTTTCAGAATAGTAATGGTGTCCATTTATACTGAAATATTATTAATTTCTGTGCCTTAACTTATATAATTCTGCAATTTCTCCAATTAAAGGCTTAATAAAAAAATACTTCAAAATTAAACGAATTATTAAATCATCTTCAAAACATAAACTAGACTTTTTTAAAGCAAGCAATATGTAAATTAGTGTATCCATCTACAAATAATGTTGGGTAAAGGGTGTTTCCTCCGGTATATAGAGGGTTAACGACCAGTCATGAAGCTGAAA
Source organism: Aphrophora alni (assembly GCA_963513935.1). NCBI lineage: Eukaryota > Metazoa > Arthropoda > Insecta > Hemiptera > Aphrophoridae > Aphrophora > Aphrophora alni. Next base: position 138,962,317 of record OY740767.1, on the reverse strand, counting down.
TGTCGGCATGTTATTAGTGAATCAATAGGGCAAAGCCAGTCAGATATTTCAATATATTACAACGTGCTGTATACTGTACACACGTAGGTAGTTTTATAACCAATATAAGTTAAACACTGAGCGAGTCTAAAGTTTTGTAACCCTGTATGTCTAGTAAGAAATTGGCTTTTTGATTGGCACAACGAGTAAAGCTTGTCATTGTTGAAGAAATATTACAAACAGGTCATCCAATTTCACCCTTTATCCTGATAGTGGAGATTGAACTGAGACTTGTGTCATCGAGGATTAATGTGGGTATGCTAAACATTACTTTAAATAGGAAGTTTTTAGAGTGTTCATTAATTCGGATTTACCTAATAAATCGAGATTGTTTAATAGTCTTATAATATACCGATTACATAAATTCCAACATCACTACCATCTTTAACAATTTACATATATATATATATATATATATATATATATATATATATATATATATATATATATATACAATGTTAATACACCAGTTTGTAGTCAATATTATCTATTGCATTCATCCCATATTGTAATCAATCAATTCCACATCCTATCATTCTCTCACATAGATTTTATGTACGCCATATTGTTCTAGCCCTAGTCGCCACCAAAACACCGATCTTACCAGCCTTCTTTGCATTAAAACTCGTGTATATCTAGATATTAAGTAACGATTATTTACTCTCTTCAGCACCTCTAAGGAAACTTTCATCCCTATATTCTTTTCGTACATTTCTAATTAATTTACTTATTTTATATTTCCTGAGATATTGTATATACTCGATGTGCAAGGAATGTAATTTATTAAAAGTTTATTAATCCTAAATCGCAACATTCTACCTCATTTGAACATTTAGATACATACCAGTTATATGAACAGCCAACTTTATCTATATTAACTAAACAATAAATAGCTCGTATTAAAATTTTCCTTTTTAAAACTTGGTCAAGGGAAGTTGTATAGATTAACCAAACATTTTTCGTGTAATAAAAAAAAAAAATTATTTGGTCTAAACAGCAGTAAATTTTCCATATTTTTGATATATAAAATACTGTAGAACTAATAGTCGATAGAGAGCGTCCAATTTAAATACGCAATTTTATGTCCGATGTTCGTACCAATCAAATAAACGGGCACCATCATTACTACGGTCGCTTTTCACGGCCAACTACTACCAAACGTTATCAAATATATCGAAAGTGTCAAGTAGTTATTTAAATTAAAATAGTAGTCGGAATGTAAAAGATTAGATGAACCTACGATTACAAATAACAAGTCATTGGTGATTGGGAGCGAACCTTTATGGTGTGTCAACAAATTGATGTACTGTATTCCGTAAGTATACGTAGAGCTGTAATAAAACTGAATTTCCGTTAGTATCAGATTCATGTTGTTGATCAACTTTTCTAAGCGATTAAGAGATACTTAATTATTATAGATGAGTTTCGCGTTTGGTTGTTAGTTGTTTTGGATTATATTTACTCAACAAAGCGTGATTTCATCTAAGTTACTACTATAACATCCAGAACAGATATGGAAATTTAGGAAACACCCTCAAACTTTTTAGTTGAATCCTTTAAATTGACATTTGGTGAGGTTGTTTTGAATATTTTGGTCCATTCACGAAAACAAATAGATGAACGTTTTCAGGGTTAATCACGCAAGTCGTAACACTGTTAGAAGCATCACTTCTGCATAAAACGAGTTGTGACGAATTTTCTTCGCCACAGTTTCAAAACCATATATGGTTATTTTTACAATCCATGGCGTTGCGGGTTGCTGGACGCAATGTGACAGGAGCCAATTAGTTCCCCCACTCTGTAACTAAACCATACGCAGAATAAACCATAGTTGTGCGTCACCCGTCACTAGGGCAGGAACTCAAGACTAGGAGCTAGACTCTTGTGAAAACTACTTGTGTCTTAAATTTCCTGTTTTTGCCTATTTAATATTCCCCCTACCGAAAAAGGCACACTAGCTGTAGTTGGGATGTTCGGAAGACCCCGGGGAAATGAAATCGTAGTCGGTCATCTTGGCCCAGCGATTGAAATTAGGATCACTAATTTAGTAGAGTCAATCCCTTACATCGGAATTAAGATAAGTATTTATACTTACGATAATATTAATTATAAATTTATTATTTAAAATCATTTAGTCGTAATCCCTCATGTAAGCTGGCTAACTGAGATGAGTCACAGTTGTTGGTCGTAGGTCTGGGCTGAGAAGGCTATTCCGGATCAACTATCCCAAAGATCCACCGCACAACCCATTGCCAATAATCCCCAAAAACCCGAACTACCATTTTTTTAAATTAGTATTATCGCTGCAAAGTGTAGTATAGGACGTCAGATTAAGCATATCTATGAGATGCTTGAGAGTGGACGAAACTAACGGAGGGGGTAAATAGTGGCTGGCGAGGAAGTAGTATAAATGGCAATATTAAAGATATCTTTATTAACAAATAAGTCTAATGAAATAAATTACCATAAAACACCGTTATAAAAGGATATTAATTAGTCTGCTTTACCACTCAATGTTAACCAACATAAAATGTGAAAACTATAATTGTAATTGTGAAATAAATACAATATATATATATATATATATATATATATATATATATATATACGTGAGTTGATACCCAACACGTAAAACGTTTGTTTGTGTAATATCATAAATTTGTTATTTACATGGAAGTTTAATTTTGGAGAAATATTTTATCATAGAAACTGTCTTTTCCTTTGGTATGGTCAAATTAACAGTGTCCTTCAAGTTAATAACAGGTCTTCCTTCTTTTCTTTTTACTTTGCTAAGATTTTCAAATACCTCAATCACATTTGATTGAATTGTACGTCCACCATTAGTCCATTAGTCTAATTAAACATAAATCAAAATTACCGATATCTGTTATTATTTTGCTTTTTTATAATTTGTAGCTTTGTTTGGTGCGAAAAATTCTATAGGCGTATATGATTGTAAACAATACATTTCTTCTTTTAAAATGCGTTACAAACATATTCTGTTAAATTAGGACAATATGCACACCATCTTGTCTTTACTTAAATTATTAAGCATTAGCGACAATGAACAAGATTGGTTGTGTGAAAATTTAACCCAAACCATCTTTTCTTTAAAATTCTCACTGTCAATTGTTTAAATAAAGATAACATCAGGAGTAAATGTTTTTAAATTGGGAAGTACAACAGATAAATAGCCGTGATCAAAGCACAGCCAGCAAACAACTGTACTTTCACCCAGTAATCAAATCGACTCTGATTCTCTACGCATCTAAAGGTCATAGCTCAGACTACATCTCACGCATTGTACTGTATATAGCCAATGCCATAACGTTGGGTAATTTGTTTGTAGATCAAATCAACAAGATTTTCTTCGGCCTAAAATGTCATATGTATCACCTCCGGATTATCATTGTATATTTTTCAATGAAATGTCTCTCAAAACAATCCACAGATATATAACTAATAGAAGCACGACGTCAAAAATAAAATATTACACAATAGATGTAATAAGTATCGGAATTTATGCACAAAGAAACATGTTTAGATATAGCAATTTATATAATAACCAATATCAATCAATTGTAGTCTCCATTAAACTATATTTTATATTATGTGGCTACATGTTTCACTAGCACAGCCATCATCTTTAGACCCGCTAATTAAAAATAAACTTATAGAATATTACACAAAACACAAATTTTCAAAATCACACAATTACACATTTAGTACATTGACTGTATATATCACAATATTAAAATGTTTAAATAAATTCAAACATTAAAATCTAGTGTATTTCATTGAAAAATAAAGGAAATTTTTTACAACCGATTGACAAAATCGGAATTTACTTGTTTATAAATTAATGAACAGGGTAATATTTATAAGTTATACCAACATACCTCATTTACTACTCTCTTTAAACAAAACATTGAATAGTACTGAATAAGGTTGTACTTACTTATAGCTACTTTCTTAATTACAAAACGTGTCCAGAACCAAACTTACCTGTAACAGAAAAAAATTACATTTGAATTTATTACAATATTAAGTAACAATGAAATACAGTATCATTAATAATAGACTTTAAATTATCGTAGTTAATTTTATTACTTAATATTTTATATATATGTTTATAAACAGTGACTTGTTTATAGAGTTTACACGAATAATAAAAATTATTAAGTTCAAATTGTTTTAAGTTCTTTATGAATATATTCATGTTTATTATTATACTTTTAGATAATAGACGCCGTGCTATGACATTCCGTACATATTTCATGTAAGGAAAATTAGATTTTTAAATATTTCCTTGTTGACCTTTACCACAAATACAACATTTCTGAACATTTAAAAAACAAATGTCCTTTAGAAGGTTTCAGGGTTTACTTAGACACATCATAGAACTTGCATTGTATTCAGTAAATAACAACAATTTATAACGTTCTGGTGGCCAGTATGTGAAGTGGATATTATAATGTGTTTTAATAATATCTTTTATGCGTACATTTTGTATTTTAAGTGAAATGCATGTTAATATGAAACATTGTACTTTAAGTAAAATGTATATGTAAAGTATATATTTGTAGTTTTATAAAAGACATCTTTGATTTGTTCTGCAACCTTGCTGCTAGGTTTATAACAAAAAATAAACAACTTTTTTTTTTCTTAATCAATTTTGGTTCATTTTAATATCAAAATTGTATAAGATCAAAATTTTAAATGCTTAGTTTTTATGAAGTGTCATACAAATAAGTTATTTATTAAGAATATAATTAAATTAAATAGAAATACATTTTTAAATTGTTGAAAAATACCCAAGCCATGACAAGACTTATATTGAAAAAATTTAGATACCATATTTTATGCTGCAATTTGGATTTTTTTAAAAAACTATATTATTGTGCTTATTTATTATAAATACATTTTTAATGGGATAACGAAAATTGTTTATATAAATGCATGTTAATAATTTTTCGTATCATTTCAATAATATTGTGTGGATAATTTGTCATCCAGTCCTTACGAAATCTTAAACGATCATTTTATCACAGTTTGTTTAAAACAATAATTTAAAACATGTCTTTGTAATTGCTTAAATATTTATATATTCCGAAAAGACGAGGGTAATTTGTTTATTACAACACATATTTTGTAATATCATTTAGTCGTTCCGATATGATGATAAACTGCCTCTTTAGAATTTTATATCCTGAACTGTACTGTTCATTTGGTTTTGTCCTAGTGGATTTTACTGAAAGAGTAGGAGTCGAAACACGCAATCTGAGAGTGTTTGAGTATCACAAGTGCACAGACTTTAGTTTTCTACTTCTCTAACTATGAGGAGGTCACTGATGAAATTATCCTTGTAGTCCTCAAATCTAATATAAGGAACTCAATGTTAAATAGTAACAAGAAGGATGCTATCCTATCTGTTGAACTGCGTCAGCAAAGAAGATCAAAGAGACGATTGATCTTTCACATCAGCTTTAATTTTCGACAAAACTGCAGTTAAAGCAATAAATTTTATCTCATTGAGCAGGCAGTACCTAGACATGGTGGATAATTATACTGCTAACTACACATTGTTCAGTGTAATACCTAGACATTATAAAAATAATGGAGTTGAAAGAAAAAAATATATGTTGAATATGCTCTACCAGAACGGGGACAGCAAAAGGTGTTGAGAGTCTGAAAAAAGAACAGATCTAGAATTTGGGAGAAATTATGGTTACTAAATATATGTATATTTCACGAAAAACACGTTTACATCGCAGCTGAGAAAGACTTTGCGATTCAAAGAGATATATTATATATTTAATATCCATTTTCAGAAACGTATTTTACAAGGAAAGTAATTTAATTAGACGCTTCTCAACTTAAGTTTCTGCTATGAACCACCTAGTGATATTTCGATGGAATTAACATAATCAAAATATTTGAAAGTTGTTATATTTATTATTAATAATAGTATTTTTTTTATACTAGGATTTTCAAATAATTATGACTAATGATAAATATAATAAAAATAACTTCCTTATTAACATAATTAATTTACAATTCAAGAAAGAAATATATATGCGTGTTTAAATACAGACCACAGAATCTTTATAATTGATCTTTGTAAATATACCACCGAAGGGGTTGTCAAAAAATAAACATTATTTCAAACATATAGATATGGTGGGTGTAACAGAGCATCCGTCTTAAATGTATTGTAAGAAAATGGTTTGCGCTAAATAAATGTAACCTCACTAATTTGTATATCAAAAATCTTGGAAATATGATTTTATTTTTCAAATTTTGACACACAATAAGTCATATTTTAGAGGATAGGATATGATTCTAAAAATTTTCAATATCAAGCATGGTTCAAGTAATTAATAAAAAATAAAGTTAATGGTTTTAGAGATATTCAACATTAAATATTTTAGACGGCCGCCATTTTGAAAACATAAAAAAAGTAACTATTCATTTTAGGGACACTTTTAAAACGTAACGTACAAAATGCGTATACCAAATATAAAATCAATATTTCTTCTACTTCTAACATTGTTTTTTTTTTTTTTTTTTTTTTTTTTTTTTTTTTTTTTTTTTTTTTTTTTTTACCAAATGAGGATATCTCTAAAATATGCATGTTTTTAGTGTTAATTTTTCTTTATCCTGACCGACATAAACATGTCGTAAAGTTTGGCATCTTACTTACGGGACACTCTGTATATTACACAATAAATTCGTTCGAACCAATAAAATCCAAAGGAAAAAAAACAATAATCATTTAGCTGAAATCACTTTTCCGGAAATATTGGAAAACTAAAAACCGAAGCTGTAAGTTCGGCTAGTGAGAGAAGCTTCTACAAAAACGTTGAATTTGATAGTTTGCAAGAAATAACTATATAAGTATCACACTCGACTCGTTCTTTTATTAGAAACTTTAACACCTAAAATAAATCTGAGATTACAACAATATTTCGTTAGGCTGTAACACGGTTGACAAAATGCATATTCTCTAACACAATGCATATTAGATAACGCAATTATATAACCATTTTCAAACAATTGTTGTAGTCTCCTTTAAACTATATTTTATATTACGTGTCTATATATTTCACTACCACAGGCAGCATCGTCAGGCCAGCTTACATATAAATTAACTTACAGGGTATATTCAAATAACATAAAATTTCAGATTTAAAGAAGAAACAATTAAAAGTTTAGCTGTATAAACAAAGGAAAGCCTAGTCATTATGACACCTTGCCACTTTACATAAGTGTGTTTTAGAAGAAAAGCAGGTTAAGATAATCGACCTAATGAAGCCACAGTGTAGCGCAGTAATCGTTACAGTGCCTCGGCGCGGCGCCAGTCTTCAAGTCTCCTGAACGTTGAAGCATTTTCTTGACATGTACTCGTATATCAAACATTGACAAAGTGAATCTGTAGGACAAAACTGTCTTATGTGTGTTAAGGTTTGATCTGTTCGACTGTATTAATTTCATTCTTGATTTGTTCCTTTTTATTTCATTATAATAATTTTTGGTTCATTATAATTAGCAGGAATTTTTTTCTCCCAATGTATCCGAATAAAATATTTCCTATTAACTGTTATTATATATGGTTCAAGAATATTTCTCCTATAAATATATAAATAAAAGTTCACTGTACATAATAAAGTACCTTTCAATTTTTTTTTTTTAATATCTAATAATATTTATAATAAAAAATAACTTAACTTATTAACCACTACTGAAAAAATAAATCATAAAAAACACTTAAATAGTAATAAGAAATATTTGTATAATTAATACTTATAATTTTTAATATTTAGAGAGTGTATATGTCCGATAATAACAAAAATTACCAATACGTATCAATCATTGAAGAATACTTTACTTAATAGAGCAAAATATCTTTTGAATGATTAATATTTATTTGTTAACAAAAACAGAATAACGTTTTAAAATATACATATTACTTTATTTACTAAATACTATATTTTGTTATTATGATAATCCTTGATTGTCCTTGTTGTTTAAAGAAGAAAATGTCTCGGTCATCATCACATTATAAAATAAAGTAAAAACATTAGAGAAAATCTCCTAATCCTAGAATACTCCAACACAGTTAATCAAGCAGAGTTGATAGGAAAGATGAAAGAACGCAAATTAACCGAACACTACATGAAAAAAAGGTGTCGATTCAATTGTAATTTATCGGGATTGTCTCACACCATACTCACTAAAGTGAGGCCCCGAGGGGTATTAAGACACCAAAATTTATATTTCTCCTAGGACGGTCAGAATTGATTTTATTTCATTCTTCTGCAACTCCTACTTATTGTCTTAACTTCTGCTGGCTATTTTCGGATAAACTGTATTTTAAAAACTATTTAAATACTGCTTCCTCCCTCAAAAATGTCGTCTTATATAATCTAAGTACATTATATGAAACGTGTAAAATAAATGTAGTAAGAGATGACGGTTGGAAGATATGTTGGAAAAAAAGAAAAGGATAAAATATTATAAATGAACAAATTAATAACCGTCACATATCCTGTATAATAAACTAACAAAGTATAATACTTAAATGAAACAGTTCGTTGTAAAAAGGAAACAATAAAATAGCAGCATGGTGTCAACGAAACACAGAAGAGGGCGGGCCACAAGTGAGAAGTGGGGAGCAACTTGTGCTATATAAGACCATTCTTTTGAGGGACGAAAAATAATACGGACATAGCTGTTAAAATAGTGTTGATACAATGGGCGTCAGCAAAAATTAACACAATACTAGAAACATACTCAACTATTATTTGTTTTACTTAGTAAATACTTTATATATTTCTCAACAGCATTAATAAGATGGAAAATTAATATTAGTCTTTAATTTTGACCACAAATTTTTAATTTATGTTGTCGAATAAGAAACAAAATTAAATATAGTTGTTTCAAATTCTAATTAACATCACAATAAACAATACACTAACTTTCCCACACATCAATGTAAAAACAAAACGAAAAAACGAAAACTAACTACAGAACTGGTGCCTAAAACTTAAGACTTCTCTGATACTTAAGTGTGTAAAAAATACGTAATTTTCTGTATTGAATCCCCTTTCCCCTCCCCAATAATTTTCACGGGTGATAAATTAATAGAGTAGAGTTTCCCTTATCAACTTTATGTGAAAGTTTTAAAAATTAATTTGAAAGATATTGATATATTAAAATAAAGGTTAAGTTTACTTCACTTATGATATAAACTCATATTAAGAGTTTATCATACTTCTATTTCCTTGAAATCATAATATTTTTCTGCATAGAACTTAAGTTTTTGCAAAACTTGATCTAAATCGTTAGATTTAGAGAAAACTATAATTTTATTAAGAAAGTTTTTTTAATTCCTTTACATTAAGTCAAAATATGCCCACATACCAAATTTAAACGATTACTTCTATTGGGCTGTCGATTATTACACAAACGACAGACACATCATTCTAAAACTACATTTTTGAACTTAAATTCTCAAAACAACCATCACAAAGTTTTCACTACACAAAGAACATTTGAAATAGTAACACTATAATGGATTTAATTATATTTATAAAGTGTAATATAAATGTAAACGACGTATAAATTGTTATTTTGTTTCCACATGCATGAAATAAACAGCAGGTTTTTTACATCGTACCTCCATCGCTTTGTAAACATAATACTGTTTATATAGATACGGCTTGCATATTTTATACTTTCTGGTGTAAGAGATAACCACCAATCTATAGAGTTCTATCATAAAATATACACCAAGCTGTACGGAATGAGTTCACGACATGTTATATACGGAGGAAACCCTTTTATCCTTTATTAAAATAACAAAAGATAGTGTTCATGTTCATTAAAGTTTTATAACATTATTTCAAATAATATCCTTTCTTTAACGTTTTTTTAAATTTAAAGGAAACTATCAATACTGGAAGAGTTTCTGGTTGGTTTAGTGGTTTCGCTTTGCATACAAAAGGTTCCGGGTTCGATCATCGTGTGTTGGAGACTATTATATTTTAGTAAAAATGGAAGATCTTAATTTAGACAATTTTGTTTAGTCTTAATGTTATTTTTTTACTTTCCTATTATAAGAAGTACACTGGTAGATTTGGTAATCGTCAAAACTTTTAGCCTCTGATTTGTATTTCACTTTTTATGAACTCAGGAAACTGAAAAATTGATGTTCGACTTGCATTTAATTCGTCGTCGCTCTCGTCTCTACGTCAAAACAATAGCGCTCACAAATATTAAAATAGGAAAATGAAAATAGATATAGGATACTATAGTGAGCGAGAACCCAATTCATGTTTTTTTTAATAGAATTTAAACAGTCAAAATGACGCAGAAAATTATTGTTGCTAAAATCTTGTGTTATTTAACTAATAAAACAATAAATTTAATAAACATTTTCATTTGTAATGGTATTAACCTCATCTCTCTACGATGAAAAACAGCGTAGTTATTGTGTAAAAACGTAATTTTGAGCCGTGGTCTCCCATGAAAGTGTTATATTTGTACAGTTAACAGAACCAGCAGGGCCAAGTCACCGACTCGAGAGTACCTTTTTATAACCCCCCCCCCCCAGTCAAAGAGTTGAGTGGAAACTTTTTTATATACCGGTATATATTTTACAGGTAAATTGTTAAATCAGACATTGTATACAATATCTAGGACTTATATTAAGTGCCAAAATTTGGCAGGCAAAGTATAAAATCAAGCATATTTCATACTAAGTATAGACATTTTATAGAATACCCACTGCACTTTAAGCAGAGTTTGAAATACTTGGTTTTCCATGGCTTGAGGATTATGTTAGGTTAGGGTGGGTCCATTTACGTAAATATTTAGAACACACACATCCTATTTTCTCCATTTTTATTTTGTATATCATAAATAAATAATTTTACGAGCAAATCAGTTCATTTAATACTTTGCCTGAAGAATCGTAGGTATTTTACAAAAAGCCCAAGCACTATACACAAAAACCTCGGCAATGTGATTGAAGATGTAACAAAATTACTTTATTTTATACTTTGACAAAAATGTTTAGGCAATGTATAAAATGTCTAGATATTCTATAGAATGCTTGGATCCTACACATTGCTGGCAACATATACATGTAACAAGGCTCGCTAAGGCCTAACCGACATCAAGAGAGTGGTGACGTGCATATTTATAAGTTTATTAAACATGTGTAACAACAATTTTAACAAACATCTACTGGAAAATACACTTTGATCTACAAATATAATATAAAATTTACTACAAAAAAGAACAAAGAAACCAACTTTTTGGTATTACATTTAGAGGATCTGTTTGTATTACATTGTACGATCGGAGAGGTGTACCGTGAACACTTGTTTTTCTCAGTAACTATTTATTTAATTTTCCTCTATAATATGTCCTTAAACTCTTAGCATGACGGATTTTAGATTTAGTCAATATGCTTAAATAAAGAGTATAATATAATATTAAATAAAAACCATGGGTAAAGACATATATTTATTTAAAAAAAAAACTTGAACCACAATTTTTTTTAAAATACCTCATTCTAAAGTACACATATCAAACATCTTTTAAAAGTGTGAAAAATATCAGCACTGTATCTTTCGTAAAATATGACTAAAAGGAACATAAAATTGCTAATTAAGGCTGTCGTGTCAGTCTTGAAATTAGCTGGCCCAGTTATTTTTGAATTATATTCTTATTTCATCAACAATACACTCTACTATTAACTCACAACATTACAAACTGCAATAAACAATTCAATTACTGAAGCTGTTATCTAAAGTCTTCTTAGGCGAAAACAATTTGAAACGCAGCGGTAGTAGAGATCATTAGCAAATGTATAAGTATTTAACGACCTCCTGGTATTAGAAGTTCTCCCGTTGAGTTATCGGCACAAAGAAGAAACCACCCTCTGAGTCAAGTAAGATAAATGAAGACCCTAAATCAATACTGGGGGAGGGGGTGTGACTTTAAATTGATACACAAACATTCGGAAGCTTAGACTTTTGACGACGAAAACATGACAATATTTCAGACGCAGTCACGTATGTAATAATGTATTATTATTACAGTTTTACTTAATTTATTGCGAGTTATTTATTTTTATAACTTGATTTTAGTTTTTAACTTAGTACATAATTCGAAACCTTTATTTTTCGGTTTACTATTTTATAAAATAATTAATTAATACTGCTTTTACTTTTCACGTATAATATAATAATAAAAACTTGTTTATTTAACACAGGTATCTACAAAAAAAATAAATTAAAAACACTTTCCCATGATCATAGATGGTGTGAGCGATTGGTAAGTTTTTCTCAAAATAAAAACACTTACTAATAGTCATAGACCGTCTGAGGAATTGAACAGTTGTTCACAAAATAAAAACACTTACTAATAGTCATAGACCGTCTGAGGAATTGAACAGTTGTCGAGAAAATAAAAACACTTACTAATAGTCATAGACCGTCTGAGGAATTGAACAGTTGTCGAGAAAATAAAAACACTTACTAATAGTCATAGACCGTCTGAGGAATTGAACAGTTGTTCACAAAATAAAAACACTTACTAATAGTCATAGACCGTCTGAGGAATTGAACAGTTGTCCAGAAAATAAAAACACTCTCTCATAGTCATAAACAATCTAAGGGTTTGGACAGTTGTGCACAAAATAAAAACACTTTCTCGTAATCATAGACCGTCTGAGGGGTTGGACCTTAAAATAAATAAACTTTCTGATAGTCATAGACCACTGAGGGTTTGGACAGTTGGCCTCAAAATAAAAACACTTACTTATAGTCATAGACCGTCTGATGAATTGAACAGTTGTCCACAAAATAAAAACACTCTCTCATAGTCACAAACAATCTAAGGGTTTGGACAGTTGTGCACAAAATAAAAACACTTTCTCATAATCATAGACCATCTGAGGGGTTGGACCTTAAAACAAATAAACTTTCTGATAGTCATAGACCACTGAGGGTTTGGACAGTTGGCATAGTCATGGACCGTCTGAAGGGGTAAACAGTTGGACTCAAAATAAATACATTTTCTCATGGTCATAGATCGTTAGGGTTGTTCACTTTCTTGTGCTTTTTAAGAAGCAGCTCAAGTAAAATCATGGTATAAACCTAACACCCTACAATATCTCACTGCAGAGGTTAAAACGTCGTCATGGTTTGAAGTTGTATGGTTCGGAACTCATCCATTCTTTAATGAAAGATGACCCTCACTGGCGTCTTCAGTTTTACGAAATTTAACTAAAAAAATTAATAAAAGTACTTAACCGTCTTGATGAAAATCCTGTGACCCGATTTCTTTCAGTTGTTCTGATATGTACACCCTCACAATTCTGATTACTATTCACAAGATGACCTCCATATATCTATTGAAAAACTACTACACTGGACGCTTTTGACAGTTCATAGTTGTCTGTAGGCTACTATAAAAAATCCTTTGATTCCATTTTATTTCGATGGTACTGGTTATGTATACAATACAATTTTTCATAAAACTGTCGTTCATCAGATAAGATCGTACTATGACTATGTATTCTTCTAACAAGATGCCGCCCCACTCCGAATATTTTAGGAGTGTTTGATAGTTAACTAAACCTAGAGTTTCCTTGAAAGTGAATTGATCTTTGAATCGAATGGTCGCCACGATCACCTGACCAGACACGCATGAACTTTATGTTCTGGATTTTGTAAGGATAAAGTTTACTCTCGTAAACTACTATCGATGAATGTTATGAAACTGAGCTGAATAGTTTCCGAGGAAGATAAAAAAACTCCATTAATGGCCAACAATTTATACACCCAGTGTCCCTTGTAAAGCTATTCTAATAATTATGTTCAAGAATAAATTAATTTCTGTAATATATATATATATATATATATATATATATATTGTTTATTTGCGTACCTACATATGAGCACTCCTGTATATTGTTTTTTTTTTCTCTTTTTTTAAATCCTTGCGTCCTGCCTTTACGCATGTTCAACTAATGATGTCGGAGGACCGTAAGAAATCTATTAAAGAGATTTAAATATTTGTACTAGGTTATCTGAAGAATCTCCTGATGATGAATACACTCTTGTCGAAATGTACACAAAGGTATTTAAGAGAACAAAGCTAAATAATAATCATTACCATTATGGGTTTTTAAAGTTTTTATACTTGTAATTATGATTAGGAGAGTTATCCATTAATAGTGTTAAATAATAAAGTATCCAGGAGTATCTTTACACAAATTTGTTTTGTTGTTTTTGTAATTTTTTTTGTATCTTCAAAAATACTGTATTAAATATCAGCTACGGCCTCTAAAGTCTAACAGAAGCTGACTTATTCCTTTCTGCATTTGTCAACTATCTTGTAGCATTTTAAACCAAATTTTGAATGTTTATTTTTGTGGAATATTTATAAGCGAATATTTCCCATATTTCCTTCTAACAGATACAAACATATACATAGATTATTGTAATTGTTTCTTGCCGATAACAATGCATTTTGGGATAACACAACTACGATACTAATTATACGTACCTAATGGAGCATTGATAACGTTTTCATGACAGGAGTAGGAAGGAGTGATAACAGAAACAACCAGTAGTAACATCATTGAATTAATATCTACGAAGAAGTTACCACAATGGGACGTTAGATGACAACTATGCTTGCCCTAATTTCTGTTTTTTATACGATACTTTGTAGATGGCATATATTTAGTACGTAAAATCAATGGTACAACAATAATAGCCTTGTACTCCCGGGACACTACAAAACCGTGAAAGTCAATCTTGGACTGCTTTTAATTACTCTCTGAACAATTGAAAATCTAAATTATATTTCCACAATCCTACAAATTACGAACACACTAACATCCACAAGTATCGTATAGTTAGCATATAGTTATTCAAACCAACACTTTTCACATTTCCAACCTAAAGTGTTCGTAATTATAAAGTGTCTTATGAACATTCATTTACATTCTCTGTACATCAACCATTCAATTTATCTTTAAAATAAAAGCTAATGTCACTCCATGAAGAGGAGGTTCAAAGAGTGTTTGCTCACGTGGTCTACGCACGACTCTTATTGATTACTTCCGTCTTTTTGACTCCCTCGTTTATCCTGTATTCTGAGCTTCAAGAACATTCCTCGTAGACTGTAATTATAAATGCCATATGTAAATTAGTTATGTAATGTAGGAAATACAATCGTGTTTATAGTAATCAAAGTAAGGATAAATATAAAGAATAATCGGCGTGTATATTAGACGCTGACGTGATAGCGCGAATATTTTACAAATTTTATTCTACATTAACTCTTTTGTATGTTTTTATCTTGGTTTTAATACGTACAGATCGCCAAACTCCAAAACTATGAAATATTATACGCAGGCGAATTTAGAACGTAAGTAAGGAGTAAAAACTGAAACCAATAATTTATTTTAAGTAAAATTCATAATCAGGGTAAATATCATAATTGCTATTCATACCAATACTTTGTTAGTGTGGTAAGTTAACAGACTTTTACAATTGGTAAATCTAGAGCAAACCGGGTATGGATATTAAATAACTGTTTATTACTGTCACCTACAGTCAGCAATCCCACTCATTTGCCTGAAACCTGCTGTCATTATAAGACAAACTGTAGCACGAATTGTTTAAGACGAAAAGTTAAATTATAGACCCTTCTCTGTTGGCAATACATAGCCGAGTTCGTTTCGTAGAGAGGAGTTGAGAGGAACGAGAAGGCTGACGAACTGGCAAAAAAGGAGCTCAGACCCCACTCCTATTGCTATAATAAGATAAACTGCAGCAAGAACTGTCTTGAGAGAATGAGTTAATCTAGAGACCCTTATGTGTTAACAAGAAGTAGCTGTGTTGATGCCGAGGAGTTGAGAGGTACGAGAAAGTTCACGAACTGGCAAAGAAAGGGGCTCAGACAGAACTCATTTGCTCAGAGCCTGCTGTCATAATAAGACAAATTGCAGCAAGAACTGTCATGAGAGGTTGAGTTAAATTAGAGATGCTTATCTGTTAACAAAAAGTATCTGAGTTAGTTCTTTAGAGAGGAGTTGAGAGAAACGAGAAAGCTGACGTACTGGCAAAGAAAGGGACCCAGATTTAACTATTAGAACTTGCTTATGGAATAAACAAAATTATAGAAAGAACTTGACGAAGTGGGCTAAATTTGGGATGTTAACCTTTGAAGAGATGAAGAGGGCCCTCAAGTAGCAAACCAATCAAAAACTCTAAAGACTATGTAGGAACAACCAATGGATGTTATTGATTTTCGTAGCTGATATGGAGGAGAACCATTTAATTACTTGGGATTTAATCTACGTTAGTTTAAAATTGCAGATTGTTGGCAAACACACAGACAATAGAGCAGATGACTCCTATCTTCGGCGCGGCTGGAGCTCAAGTTAAATAAGATTCTGAACTAGGTCGGCTAAAATTATAACGGAAGTGCACAAAAGTAATTCAAACAGAAGTTACTAGGGTGTAAAAAAAGCTTTCAGCATTTATTTAAAATTATTTAAATTCTAAATTTTAATGAAATACTACTACAAATTTGCTACTGGAATAATTATTGATAATATTATCAAATTTGGAGAATTTATATTTTATGATTTTGTTTTAGTTATCATACTATTAATCGAAGTGAGAAAACACTATTTGATGCAGATTTCAAATTAGACCTAATGAGTTATGTTGAGGTGGTATAACTATTTTATATGTTATGTTTTACAAGTGTACCAAATAACAAACTATTTTTATAGTTTTTAAAACGACGCCCGTTAAAACTTTTAACGTGGAATATCTCCAAAACCGTTAACATTAAAATAAATTAACTAAGACCTTTTTGAAAATTATAAAAATAAAGTCTTTGTAAAATTTGTGAAACGTAAAATCCAAAATGTTTATACCAAATCTGAACTCAATACTTTAACTATTTATGGAGTTATAATGTTTTTTTTTTTAAAAGAACAAAATGGTAGAAAGACGGATAATGATTGAGAATTGGACCATATGTTACGTGACACTTTTTTTTCGTTTCGATGTATATAATCCGAAAATAAATAGTCAGTTTTGAAAATGAAAATAAAACTTCAAAATGAGCAGGTAATTAATGAACCTTTGAATAAAATGTGATAATGTTTTAAAATTTTAATCATAAAATAAAAATATGATGTACCAGGAACGCTCTGGAATAATTCAACATGGATGATACGAGTCGGCGACCTGAGTAAGATCTCTAAACAAAAGTTAGGTTTGAGTAGGTAAACATTAAACAATAGAAAGGGGGGAGTCTTGATATTATATGAGGTCGTTGAGGAAATTTAACAAATTAATATAAAATTATACGCTTCTGGATGCTGACTACCTATCTGGTAAAAACGTGTCATGTAGCATGTAAAACTAAGAACACATGCCTTTTATTTGGTAAATCGTAACATGAAAAAAATATACAGTGTTTCCAAAAAAGGTGGACCTGATAATTTTCAGATTGTACACGTCAAAAAGAATAAAAAAAGGCAAATAACATATAGGTCTAGTCGAATTTTACTTCATTATGCTTTTTATTCTTTTACAAAAAAAGTATTATAACTCCAGAAACAAATATGACATTGAATTTAGATTTGGTATAAGCATTTTGTATGTTCTCCAAGTGTACCAAACACAAACACTTATAATTTTCGAAATGGCGGCCGTTTAATACTTCGATATCTTCAACTCAATTTAATTTTTAAAAAATTAACGACCGCCATTTTGAGAATTATTAAAATAAAGTTTTTGTGTTTGCTACATTTTTGGGACACCCTGTATATATGATGCACACAAGTTCTAATAAATAAATTGATCATACGATACACTAGCATGTTAACTTTAAAATGCTTTAGTAGTAGTTTCAAATCTACATAATTTATAAAAAATTGTAATTGGTTAAAAAAATCTATGTCTGTTTTTCAGGGGTATATCCAATGAGGTCCTCTAAATTATAAAAATAGTGTTTTTTAGGGTATTGTCTATCTGTATTATTTGTAGGGCTCTTCAACTCAAAAGCTTTCTACGATTTTAATCAATGTGGGCATATTTTGGTCATTTGTTGTGACATGTTTTTCATTTTTTCAATAACTGAAATTTTGGGGGTAGGTGCCCTAAAAAAGACACAAAAATATGTTTTTTTCTAAAAATGTTCTACAACGATTTTGATTGAATTTTGCTCAAGTGAAGATTCTAACGATCCAAACAAAACGTATTGCTCGTCAACTTTCCAAATATTCTGGTGCCTGATTTACTGGTAAATTACAAAACAAATTCGGATTTACTAATTTTTTTATGCTTCCATAGGCCTAATCTTACATTAGAAACATAAAAACATAATATAAAATTATGCGAAGTAACAACCACAATGTATCCAAATAACCTCACTGCGCATCTTTCTCAGATCTACGACATACCATTCTTTTCAGTTTTTAATTGCAAGACTGTGTAAGAGATTTTAAATAATCCCTATTACAGGTTCCTTATTATAAAGTTTATTTGTCTCCTAATTCATTCCTGTAAAAATATAATACAACAAAAAATAACTACTGTATTTATATTTTCAAAATTCAAGAATATGTTTTAAATTATTCCAAGTCTTTCAAAATACACAATTAACGGTAAACTCTTTTACCACCCTTACGTTAACTAGTTTCAAATCTTCAACATTTTATTGGCGATTAATTTCGAGATGATAAAGGCTTATATATTTCAGAGATCTAACAGACTCCATCCTTACTTTAATAATATAAAAATCCAACTACTTTCACTTATAATTTGTAATAAGGTAACCAATTTTTTTAATTGAGGAAAATACTTAATCTATAACCCTCTGTACTGTAACCTATTGCATATTAATTTTAATGTAATGGCAGATATTTCTTGTTGAAACTCCATATTCAAGGATAAAATAAAGCAAAAGCTTAAAGTATCAAAATATACTAATAATAAAAATGAGCTACAATTGTTTCGCCTTGCGTCATCATAGGGCAAAAGATATTTCAAGCTTTTGCTTTATTTTATTATTGCATATAATGTAAAACGCTTACGTCATACGCTCATACTCATACACTCATATTACGTCAATAATTAATACTACATTCCCGTACTACCAATATAAATGATCGTGATTCCAGTTGATATTAGAAATCTATAATATATTTCCAAGAATTTAATTTTAAAGGTGTTATTACAGTTTAAATAACAAAGTAAATAACAATTTTACAGGAAATGTTAGCCTCCATTCATCATAATCGAAAAACCTTACAAAATTAGGTATAGTTGCAGGTTTTAAAACTTCTATACATGACAAGATAAATCTAGAATCACTACCTACTTGCATTCCAAAAAAAAAGATATAATTTCAATCTATAAATGTAACTGTAAAACCCCGTCAACCTCAGCAAAACTTGTAAAATATTTTATAATAAATTCTAGCGACTCCATTTAACATTCTACCTGTTCTCTTAGTGAATTAGTTTTTAAGATCGGTGAATAGGAGTTATAAAATCAGGAATGTTTTCCGGTAATATTTAACATTTTTTTGTCAGCTTCTAGTAAATCCAGACTGGGAACCGATCAAATAGAAAGACAGTATTAACACAGTTGCATACCGAGGTCATCTCTTTGGCATAGAAATTTCCTGTCTATTGCGCCATTCAACTTGTTTTTAGAATTATAAATTAACCATGCCTAACTGTTTCACCTACTGCTGCTTTAAATGCAGTATACACTAATAAATAACTAGGCCTATCATATTGTGCTTACTGAAATTAAAAGCTTTAATAATTATAAAATTGTTACAATTTTTGTTTTGTTTAACACATAAATGGACAATAAGACCACTTTCTCATGTGTTTTTGAAAAAAAAAAAAAAAAAAAAAAAAAAAAAAAAAAAAAAAAAAAAGATACAATACTTCGTAATAAGGAAACCTTAATATATTAAAATCGATTGAAAAAATGCCACAAATATAAGTTAATATAACTTATAGATAACACATTTAAATAAATAGGCCTACTATAGACATTTTCTTTTTCATCGTTTTTGTAGAGAATTAACTGACAACAAGTTAAAACTAAACGCAAAAAATACCAATTTAATTATTTTTAATCTCTCATCCTTTCTCCTTGGTGGCTTAAGCTGTATACCTGTAAAATTGCCCATATTATCCTTTTCTTAATAATATACGGTAAAATATACCGCAACACAAGGCAACAGCTATTTTGTAAAATGTCTGCTCCTGTAAACGAAATTTGTAATTCCCACACAAATATCTACTCATTTCTGGCTTATTAAGATGTCCAGCTAAATTTTATGAATTGTCTCAAGTCCTAGTAAGTAGTACACATGATAATTTTGCTTTTACACCATGACTACCTACACTAAAATTGGAAAATTTCTCTCTAAAATATCTATTAAAAGATCCAAATACATTTGGATTAAACAATAACTTTTTTCTATACAGTCTGCTATTTTTACTAGCATTATATCATCGCAAAATGGCTCTGCAGTCGGTTTAAATTCTTTTCATTTTTGTTCTACTTCTGTTACATTGCAACTAAGATGTTATTATATAAGTTTTCTTTGAGGAACCAAAAACTAAATCTTTCATTAGTTGCTTTAATTTTATATCTTAATCACTCTGTAATAGAGTAATATTTGTTTGTCGCATGGATTGTCGTTTCAGCTTTCATTCAACAAGAAATTTTAAAACAAGAAAGAAATATAAAAATCAAAAAGATTAATAATTTAAACCCAAACCATTATTTTCTTTTTTGTATTATGAAGAAAAAAATTATTAAGTCAGCAGACTAAAAATCATCAATACTTAAAGAAGTAATTATTCTTTTCAGACATTTTTACCTAACAGGTTTAATAATTTCATACCTTCTTCCTTCCTAACTCCTAACCTTTAGATTCGTTTTTGAATTTGATTTAGGATCATTATTTGCATTTTTAATAAATTTACACATTACTTAGTTCCACAAATTTTACACTTCGTTGCTATTCCTAATACAACAGTTGTTCTTGGAACAATCTGGATATATATATTAAGTTTTGCTTTTACATTTAGGATAGTGTATATAATAATTGAAATTCATTAATAAAAACGATTTGTGTTACGTTCGTTTCTGGGGGAAACGGTTAAAATATCAATAAATTATTTATTTTCTAGATAGTATTAACTAAAATATTACAAATTATTTCTTGATTGTCCTGATGAAAAAATCAATAAATTAAGCAATATTTATAACTTAATTATTTTTGATATATACTTATTCCATCGTACACCACCCCCACAACATCGATTGTTGGAAACATTGATAAGTTTTAGGTCTAAGTATTATCTCAATACTATTTATTTATTTTAAAGTGAAACTTATATAATAAAGGTGAAACTTTATGTATTTAAAGAGAATTATTTTAAAATGAAATACAAAACTATGCTTTAAATGATTTATGAATACTAAAAGAGGTATCATAATGGTAAAGGAACAAAACTTTCCACGCAAATGTGACAAGAACCAAATTGACGAAACGTGCTCTGACTTGTGAACTTGAAGAGTAATCGAGAGATCGATAACTACAACTCCTGGTTTGTCAGTTCCTATCGAAGTTAAAGTGATTTGACGAACAATGGTAAAACGGAAACTTTATAACATGAAATGGAGTGAATTATTTATGCAGTGACAAGTTTAAAAGGAGGAATAAATTATTTTTAAACTGTTATAAGAGTAAAAGGATTTAATTTTAACTTATAAAAATGCCATAATAACTTTAAATCTGATGGTAGTGTTTGGTTTTATTTTCGATAGAATATATTAGGTGGGCTAATGAGTATTAAGTAGTGATTACTATTTGATTTTATTAATACGAATTACTAGTAGACAAACCTCAAAATCCTACGATTTTATTCAAATAATTATATGATATTTTTAAATGATTGAAGAATAATCTCAAAATATTATTTACGTTTTTTGTGTGCATTTTAAAAATTAATATATCTGAAAACGACTTGCTCCTTTTCAAAGTTTCGTTATGTTTCGTTACGAGATCTGGATAGTGGAACCCAGCTATGTACTTGCTTTGCTTGTAAGACTTAGGTACAAAACTTTAAATTATACGCCCATTAAAAAAAAGATTGTTTCATGTCAAGGTTGAATTTGATATAGGAGTTCCGCAAGAAGCACTTGGTTACTAAGAATTACCATTTAGATTACAAATAATAATGACTTACGAATGGCAACCACTTGACTTAGAATGTCTACCAGGTGACCACCTAGACAGTCGGTCAAGAAATCACTCAGATAGCTAGTCAGATCACATAATTAGGCAGACAGTCAATCACAAAAACAGTTGTACAGTTTGGCTATTACTTATAACAGTCAACTAGGTTATAACTTAGACAGTCAAAAAAGCAATCACTCTGCCAGGCAGTTATACACTCACAGGCAAATAGGTAATCACATAGTTAGACAAACGATCATGTAGACGGTCAATCACGCCATTTCTTACACAAGCAGTCAGGATATAACTTAAACAGTTAAGCAAGCAGATGAACACTTAGGTAATCATTTTCACAGTCATAATGTGATGACATAGCCATTACTGTGAGAGTCAGTCAAGCAATCACTTAAACATTACTTTATAAGTCAGTCGTTCAATTGTTTAGCAATTACTTGAACAGTAAAGAGGCAATTACTTATCAACTATTTCGACAAAGGGTTAGGCAATCACTTAATAATTACTTGAATAGTCAGACAATCGCTTAGCAATTACTTGGAGAGTTAATCAGAAAATCACTTAGTAATTAATTGGACAGTCAGGCACTCATTGAGAAATTATTTGAACAGCCAGTCGTTTAATCACTTAGCAATTACTTCAACAGTAGTCAGGCGATCACTTAATAATTACTTGGAGGGTCAGGCAATCACTTAACAATTAACGCTTTGCTAATAATTTGTTGTTTAGGAGTAGTAGTTTATTTTGTTAAATTATTTTATGTTACCTTGTTACAGGATTTCCATTTACTTTTTCGATTATATTTCAGTAACAATTAATTAATTACTTAAACTAAATTATTTTCATTTAACTAGGTATTGAAACATATTAAAATTGTAATAGAATAGAATGTAATTAATAATTTAACAAACGTTAAAAATAAATACACCTAAATTTTAACAACTTGAATTCTCGGCTGATCAAGTGGATAATGTTCGAATATGATGTGTGAAAGAAAATTAGTTATTTCACGTGAAGTTATACCAAATGATGATTAAGAGCATTTTAGTATTAATACAATTATTTACGATCAACAAGATATTTATTTAATTTAATTAATTTTCCTATAATGGATTTAAGACTCGCTTAACTTATTAACAGTCTATAAATTCTTGCTGTATGAGAAAAAAACATGCACGATATGTTGCACCCAACTTAAAAATCGGTAATGTTATGTAATTTCGTTATTAATTGTAAGTATTCACGTTACATTTGGGCAAAACAGGTTTCATTTATTGCAAAACGATATTCAGGTTTCATTTGACCTAATAAAAAAGGTTTCGCGAAATAATTATACTTTTTTACGTTTAAAGATGAAAAATTAAATAACAAATTTGTATTGGGCAACTAGTCTACTGAAGAAAGATTTCATGAAAATAAAATAAAATCAGCTAACACACAAAGGATGCAATAAATAATAAGAGCTTCCTGACTTGCACAGGTTTATATTGGTTTAGTCTTACACGAAGAGTACTTTTATTTTGAACGTCAAAAACAAATTTTGATGAGGAAGAACCTAGAAGCTACAAAAAACCCTCAATACACCATTAAAAATTTCATACGATGTGTGAAGTGCGTCAATGGGCTCACCTCCTTTAGAAGGGTCCATTTTTTGCCTAACCGAGACTTTCCAAAGCAGGAAGCAGCTGACTGGGTAGCTTGATTGAGCAGACCATGCTAGTCACAAGAAGAGAAGCATCTGTATCCACCAAGAGTGTTGTGATGTGTTCCTTGTTTTAATTTTTGGTTTTAATATTTAATTACTAAATTAACCACGGCTGGTTAAATAATTGGGGTGATGGCGTTCAGCGTTTGACCGGACGCCCAATCCCCAATTCGGACGTGTTATTTGTTAATATAAACGAGACGAAATGACATTGGACCATGCCGAAATTCTACTCACTTCTTAATTTGTAAGTGTTTAATTAGTAATTAGCTCTAAATTAATTTCTTCAAAGCTTGGTACGCTAAAGGTGCATGGGCAGATCTGGGGCGAATGCTTTAGACCTCAAAACGGGCTTAGGCCAAGCCAGTACGTTATCCAATACGTAGACCGTAACCTAGGTCTCAATTGATTAGCAATAGCAATGACTACATAAATACTATAAGACACGACATGGCCATGTTAAATATTCTACGCTTATTCTTGAGTTGACCAATACCCGCTAGGGTGTGGAGCTGTCGCTCTTTGCTAGAGAATCTGAAGTTGATGTGACTGGCACTAGGTGGCTCTACGGTCAAACAATGTTTCAGTTGCGCACTGATGCCACATTTGGGACCAGAGATGCGAGGGAAGGTCGAGAATCGCTTATCTCAGCGCACGAACTGACAACACTGACTATGCTGTGTCAACAGTTGTACAGTCTCAACCAAGTGGGATGCGTACAGTCAAGCACCTGCTGCTAGCGCTTTCTGATAGCTGTGTGTCAAACTTGTGACGAACAGCACCCGTAAAGCGAAGACTATTTCCCTATCCTATGTCGTGTCTTATAATATTTATGTAGTCATTGGCAATAGTTTAAAGAAATTTTTGTATATAAAATATAAAAGTGTTATTTATAATACAATAATTAATTATAATTTAATAGTCCTGTGAAGGAAATAGGACTGTTAAAGGTTGTTATCATTGGGTTTTAACATATTATAACGAGTATTGTGTGATCAGTACATCGAGTTGGGGCTTCAGATAACAAAACAAACTTATGTTTAAATTCTTAAAGTGATTAATCCTAAACTGAACTGGGACACGAACATAAAATGGGTATTGGGAGAAAAAAATGATCGAGCCAAACGGCGAGAAATGAAAGTTCGAAATCACTTGTTACGTGTTGGTTAGAGTGAATTGTGCGAAATGAGTTGTGGAAAGAGTAAAAAACGTTTTAGAGCAGCAATATTTGATAGATGTTTTAATAGAATGGGTTAAATATTCACAATTTACGGGAATAGTCTAATAATGTCAATTTAGATATAACTTATAGAGCGATTTCCCATCCTGTAAGTTGATTAAAGTTAGACAAATTATCTAGTTATATCTATTGTCTGAATGTCGTGAATTGTTTAGTAACGAACCATTATTTATTTATTTATTGAATGTAGTTCAACAATACAACACATTTAATAAATTTAGATTACCGACTATTAAACCTCTTGATCTACGGGCATTATTAAATACATCAAAATGCGAGTTTTGGCTACCCCCACATTGTCCAAACTTGTGTTAAGGTTACTAGTTTTCCCGGACTACCAGTATATTCCTAAATACTCCTAATTCGCAGCATTTTTTTTCACGCCGTCAATTAACTTTTCCAACCACATTTCGCATTCTGTAACAGTTGACCTGGTCAATCTTTCCAGTAATCCCCGTCAACACCGTAACTCATAAGCCCGAAGCAAGAACACTAGCCACTAGATCATACAGTACCTTTATTTAAGTATCATCTTTAAATGGTTAATCAACAATATCGTATCTAATCATACTTTTTAAATTTAACCAACTTAATTTAATGTGCAGGTAACAAGATGTGATCGTTTTTATTCGTCACAGGAATACTAAAACAAAATGATTGGGCCATTATAGCACTTACCCAGCACCATCATACAATATAATTCAAGAAGATAATCTAAATATAATAACCAAAAAAAGTTGTTCACTTGGGCCTTGTAAGCAAATTAAATTTATGAATGGTTCTTAACCAGTAGGATAAGGTTGTTTGAAACAGTTGTTTACACAAGTTTCCTGAATCTATATATCACTACTTTCTTGACATTGGCAAGGCTCTAAAGGATCTCGTAGATGTGTGTATTTTTAAAATGTCTCCACTCGCTTAGCTCGTCTCTGAAGTGCCATGGAAGTGTACATATATGAAGGAGCCTCCATTCGCTACGCTCGTGTAGATGATTCACCCCTATTGAATTACATAACTATCACATTTTCTTGATAGGTCAGAATTCTAATTTACATTTTTGACAATGATTTCGCTATTTGTCATCGTAAAGAGGTGAGGTTGATACCAGAACATGGAAAATTGAAATCTTCAATTTTGTTCTAATTAAAGTATGTTATAATTAGAATATTGCACGAGATATGCCCCCAAAAATTACTACGGACTTACGGAATGTCGAAAATCACATTTTCCGTTTGCTGTAGCGACGAAACGTGAAAAAATAGTTAAATATGGAGATTTTTGCGATTACCTATTTTACCCTGTACCGTGTAAAGTAAAGATCTGCATCTTACGAAGCGTACTGTAGTTTTAAAATGTTTATGTGTTGTAATAACAAGTTATAATCACTATTACGGATAAACTGTCTTGTCTTTATTGTGAATTTCACATTATAAAACGATATCTCTAGATTACTTCTTACTTGGACTCGGGTATTGACGAAAGGCGCCAGATTATTAGATAAAAAGAAATGTTATTGTGTTTATACTTCTATCACGGACAAGTGAATGCCTCACTGCACCATATTCCGTTGTTCCAGTTTAAAATAATTAAATCTAATCATTTCAAAGTAAGTTTCATTTCTTTGTCATATTTTTATATTTTTCACAAATATCAATACTTAAAACTAAAGTTAGTTAAAACAAGACTATTTTTAAACAGGAAAATTGTAGGCGGAGAATAATTACAGATCGGGTAAGGTAACCCGAGACCAAATTTGTTACTGAACTCATACATGTTTTGACAAGCGGTTTAAATTAAATACATTATTTTATGTATACAGGGTGAATAGTAAACAACGTGCCAAAAAATATGGGTGATAGTACACTTCATTTGCAACAAAATTGACCACATTAACCCAACCCTACATCACTTCGTTCCCCCCTCACATTTTTAAGGGAAACGCACTTTCAGATACAAATTATATTTTTTCAACTACAGGAAATATGACACCACTTTCAAAAACTACATTAAATTTTCTATGAGAGAGACTCAACATCATTTAATTAAAGTTACCACCACGAGTCCCAGAAAGATAAACCATAAAGGGACCATGTATTAGAATATATTTCGTTAAACGTTATAAATAATATTCACTTCGTTTCTAAATATGTAAGTAACCGCCAAAATCTCCCAAAGCGGAAACAGAAGGGAGTAATGTAATTGAAATTAGGAACTCTTGTAACCGAAACTATAAATTTCTTTATCTTAACGAACAAATATTCCCAATACCTAATCCTTTCTTCAGTTTATTGAGCACGGAGTTGTGTCCGGTTTACTGTGAAAGATGGAGTGGGGAGGGAAAGAATTTGACGCCAATTCGGCGTCTCCTAAACAACACAGTTTACCATTGACCCTTGTACAATCGATTGATAGTACTTATATTGCAGTTTAGAATAAAATAAATGAATTGAAACCAACCTAGGCCCTAATTATATTTTAAGAACGACGAAGGAGTTTTTAATATTGTAATTTATTCCCTCCGTAAATGTTGAAACATTTATATCCTATCAAATATAAATTATATGATTATTTGCGTAGAAAGTTAACAACGTTCCTTCTTTTTTGTAGTCGTCATGAAATTAAATAAAACACAAATTTCTATAAGAAACATTTTACTTGAAACAAGATGACGTTTCAATGTACAATTGTTACATTTTCAGTTGTTACATGTACATGAACCTTCATGAGCCCAGGGAAGGCTTTTGATTCACTGTCACAAAGATATGTGAACACGTTATTTTTCCAGTTAATTTTCCACAAGAAGTGGTGACAAGTTCACGATAAAAATCTTGAGAGAGGGGGCAACAGGCTGCACATCACCTTCATGGTTTTATTTCTTGTGCTAGCAGGACGTTTTGGTGATTTTTTGATTTCCTTGTCATCTAGTTTCAACCATGATTCCTTTCTTAGACTACTAGTTACATCCCTATCTTTCCTATAAAGTCTCTCTTGTTTTCCCTTCCGGCCCAATATTAGAATATTCAAGGTTTTTTTTTATTATATACAAATGGTGATTTTTGTTGATTCTAGTTTATATATTTTTTTTTACAAATCGTAATTTTTATAAATTTGATAGGGACCGAGAAAAATTCAAATTATTTGTAATAAGTCTTTATCAATTAGTATAGATTGAAATTATTTGAACAAATTTTTACCTAAAAATATTAAAAATCACTGCCATTAATATGTTTGTATTTTATTTTAATAACTTTGGTATTCGGGTATTTTAATGAATATTGGAGTAAGTATAATTTCATTGTTATAAATAGGTGTTACAAATTTGTTTAAAAATAATAATAATAACGGGAGGAAAATATATTTGTTGACAACATGTTGACAAATGTTATAAGAAGTTGACAAAAATACAACATCCAATGAGCCTTGTGGTTAATAACAATATAAAAGAAGTAATCACCAAACCACAAGTAAAACATAATTAAGGTTAGAAAGTTTAATAAACTGCTCTTAAACTTCTTAACTAAAAGTTATATTAAAGTAGCCGGATTGAGCAGCGTGTCGCCCATCCCATTTTCTAGTTATGGGGGGGGGGGTATCGGTCTGACCAATATGAAGATACGCTTGACTCTTTATAAGTCCTACCATTATCATATTTAGTTTATTATTGGTTTATACTCTCTTTGAGGATGGTAGTTATGTTACGGAAATGTACATATGTGTGATTAAAATTTCTAAAGATAATTGTGTTAATGTTTTATTTCGAAAATATTTTGTATTATTATTTTGTTTTATTGTGTGTTTTAAAATGCTGTAAAATAATCTAGACATTTGAAAAAAAAAAATTCAAATTTTTTAAATTTCACTATTTTTTGTTTTAATTTTTGGCTGAAATTATCTTTTTTCTTGGAAGTTAAATCGTTTCTAATATTGTCTTATAATAGGAGTGCAACTAAAACCAGGTTATATAAATCAGGTGAATGTTGTATAGAAGATATGCATCTAACTGTAGACAATACAGGAGGGAAAAAAATTATGTGATAATATTTTTTTTTTTCAATAATTTTAAAAATAATTATACTTTAATAATTTTAAAGTATAAAATAACCTACACCTTAAAAAATATATATTTGGCTTAAAATTATTTGAAAATTTGTATAAAAATTTAATTTGTCCCAATCTTCATAATAATTCAAAAACAAATTTAATACACATTATTATGACGATTAAAAGAATATTATAAATATAGATTAATCGGACGTTTAGCATCATTTATGTATATAAAAACTAATATAGGACGTTCCAGAATGTTAATCAACTCTCGTTATCAAGTGTAAAACACGAGTTGATTTAAACTCTAGAATCTCGTGAATTATGTTTTATAAACATCAATGATGGCAAATGTCCAATTAAACAATATTATTAATATACAAATTAATATAAATAATATTTCATCATTATCAAATAAATTTAAAACCAGAATAAAAGTATTTGTTCCAAGTTTTCGTTAAAATACAACCATTCAAATCGAAATTGTTATAAAAAGCAAAACAATATTAATAACAGTGTTTTCCAATATTGTGTAGGTTATTACATTCTTTTATAATTTACAAAATATTATAGAGACAAACGAAAGGTCAAGCAAAATTGAACTTTATTTTTATGTACAATTTTATGATATCCGATTTGGTACAAGAATGTTTACAATCTTTTACAGTTTGGAAATAGTTATTAAAAACTGTGTTTTAATACTGCTTTTGACTTGCTTCAGGAACAAAGCTTTTTTATTGAAGACATCAGAAACCTTCAGTGAGAGTGTAAATAGTTTTCAGTGCAGACAACGTAACTGAAATAGCATTACTAGTATCTAAAGTCTCCAAAGCTGTTATTAAAAGATCCTCATGTACCGTTCCTACTTACAGAATCCGTGATATTTTTAAAACACTGAACCAGATATATGAAACAAAAATCTGTTTATTAAAATAATAATAGAGACACACATTTCAGAAGGTTAATTGTTCATAGTTGAACGTAACCAAACGAATGTGCAATTAAACTCAACGTTGAAAACTAATATTTAAATTTAGCAAAACAACCATATTACCTGTGACGCACTCACGATCACGCTGGGGATTCTGGTTGAATCCCTAAGCATATCACTGTACTGGTTACCAATTAGTGGCAAACGGATACCTCACAAACCTCAAGTGAGGAGTCATACGTCAAGTTTCTGCGTGATTCTCCTTCGGACTTGTGACGGAATGTCTGCTTTGAAGCAAACTGACCGTGGAATGTTTTTTGGGTAGTGTGGTAAATTTATAATATCCAGGTAAATTTAATGGTTTCCCCTAGTTTATAAAATATGATTTAGGTTATTTTTTGAAAATGTAGGTAAACCATTATTTTTATATTTTCATATAATATTCATTACATATATATTTTTATTACAAAATGAGATTTGAAAACATATGTATATACTTTATTAACACGATTAGACCTATATGTGTGTAGTCTTTATACAGAGTATTCAACAATTCATGATACAATCAATTAGGTTAATTGTTTGCATTTTAAATAATTAAATGGAATCTGAGATATTACACATTTTATTATTATTACATTTATTTACACGAAAGTATAGAAATCGTCAAAAAAATTTACTTCTCTTTTATAATCGATATCCACGTACCGTGGCCTCGGCAAACCGAAAAAATGAAATTAGGAACATGAATTTTGGTAGCAGTGACTATATAGTTTGCTGGTAAGAAATTCATCAAAATATAATTGAAAATGTCATAATGGTGGATTTGTTAAACAGTTTTTGGTCCATATCTCGTGTATATTACAATAATTTACAACAAATAAAATTTTATATAAATATGCAGATTTCAATTTTGCAAGTAATAATGTCAACCCCACCTTTTTAAGGGAACAAATAATTATGTTATTGTCAAAAATGTAATTTTGAACCCTGACATCTCACGAAAATGTGATATTCGTATAGCTACAAGATCTGGCAGGATGAGTTACATCCACTAGTAAACGAGTGGAGACCATGCAACTTTGAAGCCTACTAGGGCTGAAACACTGACACGAGGGAAACGAGTGAAGACTTTTAGATAACTACACATCTACAAGTGATGTTAACACCTAACAGACAACAAGAAAGTAGTGATATACAAAATTAATTACGAAGTTCAGAAAACCTGTGTAAAAACTATTTTATTGAAATTTACCCTACTGGATTAGAGCTCTTGGTCTACCAATACAATTAAACAATTCCTACAAGTTTTTAGACGTTACAATTTAGGGTCTCCATGTTTTACTTTATATAATGGGATGTGTAAGTACCATGATGGTTACTATCTACTTGTTTCTTACTAGATACAGTTTAATTAGATTAATAACAACACGACAAAATTTATGGTACCTCTTTATGACATTTTTTTTTAGACCAAATCCAAACAAATTACATTATATATTATTTAATATGTGACTATACAGAGGTGGTGAAAAGTCCCGGAACGGGTTAATATTTTTTTAACCGTTACAGATGGAACTATATAACTTGGTACACTGTTACTGGGCATAAAACACTATTTTACCACAATTTCAATGAGCCGCTACCGCTTCGGGGGGACGGCCCACAAGGAGTCAGAAGAAAATCCTAAATGAGAGCGTGGGTCGAGTTGTACATCAAATTAAAGGTCTAATTTAGTAGAATACAATGCAGCAAATCCGACTTCAAAAGGTTCACCCTACACAAAATGTCGGCGTTTTAAAGTTTATGAAAGTTACAATGGCGTTGAGTGTTAAAGATTACTGGAACATGTTTACTCGGTACAGGTTTCAAAACAAACGCCCAGAAATCAGTGTTGAAGCTATAAAGCTATTTTTTAGAGTTCCACTTGACCCTTAACCTCTAATGGGGGACGGCCCACAAGGAGTCGGAAGAAAATCTTTAACGAGAGCATAGGTTGAGTTGTACATCAAATTAAAGGTCTTTATTAGCACAGTACAATGCCACAAATCCGACTTCAAACGGATAACCGAGCCGGAAATGGCAGCCATTCAAAGATGGCATGAATTTGAAATACTATCTTTAACACTCAACGCCATAGTAACGTTCATAAACTTTAAAACGCCGCAATTTTGTTTAGGGTGAACCTTTTGAAGTCGGATTTGCGGCATTGTATTCTACTAAATTAGACCTTTAATTTGATGTACAACTCAACCCACGCTCTCATTTAAGATTTTATTCCGACTCCTTGTGGGCCGTCCCCCCGAAGTGGTAGCGGCTCATTGAAATTGTGATAAAATAGTGTTTTATGCCCAGTAACAGTGTACCAAGTTATATACTTCCATCTGTAACGGTTAAAAAAATATTAACCCGTTCCGAGACTTTTCACCACCCCTGTATATCAATACATTACGATTTTAGAAGATAGTTTAAGGCGAAAACGATATTTGATCATTTAAAATTCAATCAGAAACTTTATCAAGTGTTTATAAACACGTGGAACTTATAAATTCAGTTCTACTTCATTAACCCAAGCCAAGATACTAAAGGAGGTCAAGAAGTTTTCTTGGTGATTACCATTGTGCCTCTTTGATTATTCGCTCAATGAAGTAACGAAGTAATGTACCGTGTTATATCATTGATAGACGGTCTTTACAGGATTGGATTTATTGATTATAGAGGCCGTGCATTTAATATTAATATTTGATTTGCTGCGATTGTAGTTGGAATATTCATTGTACTGTATTTAACTAAAGGTTGGTTTAGGTTATTTGACAACCAGAGGCTAAAGCAGAGATTTTCTGGAAAATCGTTGTGGGAATTGCAAAATAATAACAACGATTGAATAAAACAGGATTTATCAATTTTCCTTATCTAGCGTCGTTGTCTACTGTACGTAAGCACGAGTGCGAACACAAAAATTAAAATAGGAAATGTAATTTGGTAAAGAGATTATATTTTGCTCATATAAAACCATATTGAAATTTCTAAAAATCGAATTGAAAACGTAAAAATCTGAGTCATTTTGAACAGTTGTTGTTCATTATTCAAATCAAGAAACACTAAATTAGATTAAAATGTTCAGTTTTCAATTCTCCATGGAATGATATCAACACAGCCTTTTAAAGGTAACAAATCGTTAAGTTATTGTCAAGTATAAAATTTCGAATATTTACCTCCAAAGAAAATGTCATATTCGCCTAGTTACTTGATTTGGAAGGTCTGAGTCACCAATACCACCGTGACAATTGGAGGTTCCTTCCACTTGTACATCTTTAAGCCACTCAATGGCTTTGACAGTGACACAAAATAAGCTATTGGAGACAGTTACACATCTATGAAGCCTGTTAGAGCCTACCTGACGTCAATCAAGTACTGATATAGACAGTTGCAAAGTTTAGAAAATGTGTGTCACACCTTATTATATTGTATTGTAGTACAACAATAAATAAGTGGATTGGCCCCATCATGGTACATACTTAACCCATCATACAATATAACACAAGCAGGTGACCTGTATGTAAAGAACAAAAATTATTTTTTTCTTCATTATAGACAATTTCAAACAGTATTGGTAAATCAACGACTCCTACCCAGTAGTGCACGTTTGTATAAAACAGTTGTTACAAAAAATATAACAAGAATGTAATCATAAGCGTGATAACTTATAATCCAAGATTATAATATTTAAACTGTCAATCTGTTCCAGAAAATTTAACCGTAAAATCTATTTATTGTCAAACTATGTCGAAAGGAAATAATACATCTTAGATAAAAACTCAACTAAAATATAATCTTTATTTGCTTCCTTCGTTCCTTAATTTACTGAATATAAATAAGCAAAACAAAAGCACACTTTGTATTCTGACATAAAATATTATCAACATGAACTGAGTTATAAAGTAGGTTAGGATCAATAAAAAGTTGACCTCTGGAGGTTGTGCACGCAACCTCTTGACCCAAGTCTTATCAATAATAAGATCTGCCAATTGGCAACACAGAGAAATGTCGCAACAATTATGGTTTTTATTTTTTTTCATTTCTTTCCCCATGAAAAAAATTACACAAACTTTAAAAGAATAATATAAACAAAAATATTAGTAGATTTGATTTGTCATCGTCGATTACTTTATGTAATTTATAATAACTTCAAATAAGTAAATAAAGATATGAGAATATAAATACGTTATTCAGAATTAATGATAAACAAATTTTTAATTTGGTTTGGGAAAATTATTTTTGGTCATATTGAATTTGAAATTTATATAAATGTGAGAGATTGATTATTTTGGTAAATTATATGAGAGTTGTATGGACATATAGAAAGGTATTTATGAATTCAATTGTAAAAATCTGATGATTCAATTGATGATAAATCATTAAATATGTCTTTAATTTTGGAATGTCTTTACTTTTGTGTTTATTTTTATTTGTCTTACAAGATATATTCGATATCTTTTTATATTTAATTCCAATTGTCTAAATTTAAATGTGGAGGACCAACTAAATAGACGGCCTTTGGTTATTGTTTAACATGTTTAAATATTATTTAAAATTGTTAGAATACGTGTCTTTAAATAAACATTTAATGAGTAAGATATTTATTGAAGATAAGTCATCAAAATAATATTTGTTTTAGTTTTGAAATTTAGTATAAACTTTATATTTTATTTAGGGAATGCAAGAGAGGTAAAGAATTATGTGAGAGTATTAATGAAGATGTCTTAGTGAAGACGAAACTCTCACAGCAAACTTCTAAAACAATTATTTACGTCTTATAAAATTGTATGTATCTATTTGTATATTTTGTTTTTAATAGGTGTTAACGTAAGAGTTCAATGATAGATTTCTTAATTTGGTAATGTTGTTTTAAATGTAAATGTAAGTGTAAAATCGATATAGAGCTTCCCAAACAGATAGTCTACACACGATTGTATAAATAATGTATTACATATTTTTGAAGAATTTGTTTGGAAAATGAAATTAAAAACAAGAAATAAATAAATGTTTTGGGTGTTATTTTACACTATTACTCTATATAAACGTGCGTTGATTATTTTTATTGTAATAATAAAATATATATTGTCAAAAAATGATGTTAACATTTTTCAGAAAAACCTGTATCATCCAAAATCAATAGCTTACCACTTTTTTCCAAGATATACAAAAGTTTTGTATAATATTTGTAAATATATTAAGAAAAAAGAATTAATTTGTTACATTTTCAACAAAAATTGGTTTATGAAAAAAGGGAAATTGTTAGGCTTTTTTTCAAAAATTCACCAAAAATAGTAATATTTGTGGAAAACACAACTTCTATATATCATTATATTCAAAAAGATGCATAGAATTTAGCTGTGTAGTGAAAAAAAAATGTTAGTTGTAAACAATTTGGAGTTATTATGTCAAATAGACATTATAACTCCAATTGAAAAATTGTGCTTAATTTCAATATTATTAAGAATTAAACTATGAAAATTCGTCAATTTACTTAAAAATTTGACAATATACTAATAACATATAGCTGTATTAGATGTTAAATGTGCACAAAACACAAGGATCTGAAACAATACGAATATACAGAGGAAAATCTGCGAGAAAACACAAATTTAAAATTAGTAAATAATAATAATAATATAATGATTCATACATAATTAATTATCAAATGTAAAACAGAAAATTTAAATTTATGGTTTTATACAAAGGATTGTTTGGCTATTAATATAAGTTAAGGGTGAAAAGCAAAATTTTATCGACCAGAGAGAAAAATGTTGTTCAATTTTCTGGAAGGCGACAAATAAGGCACTTTTCACACATGACACACATTAGATTTTTTCTATGGAATTTAAATAAAACTACTACACCAATATGTGATAAACAACATTATTGAACAGGTTCTATTTACAAGTTACAAACATCAACTTTTTATTATTTTAAAGTAGACCAAAAGAAACTAGTTTTTTCATAATTATTTACAATGATAATATAGTTTTCACACTTTTAAAAGATAACTCCAACTACTGATGAAAGTTGTGGAGAACCTCTGTTGGCGTAGTTGTTTGTCTGTACTATTTCACTGACGTCACGGGAAGTTTTTCATGAAATCATCCTTGTTGTGTCAACTTTGCTTCTGAAAGTCTCGTCAATATAGCCTTCTGCAACTGTTTTACTTCTCCAACCGCAGTGATGTATGAGTTGGGAGATATCGCCAATTTCATGAACTAATAGTATAGCAGATGTCCGCCGGAAGCATTGGCCGGTGTATAGGCTAGGTTGCGGTAGTTTCTTTTGGTATATTCCCTAATGTGTTTTTGCCAATAACTTAATAAAAGCATTTTTCATTGCTGTATTTAATAAACATGTGATTGGTCTCAAAGCAATATATTTCCTACCGAAGGACAAATAATCCACGTCCTGTGTGCTATTTAAATACCGTAAAGCTCCGACCTAAGTTAGATTTAGAGCTTGCTATTCTTGCAATAAGGATGGAAACATTATTC
Source organism: Aphrophora alni (assembly GCA_963513935.1). Lineage (NCBI taxonomy): Eukaryota > Metazoa > Arthropoda > Insecta > Hemiptera > Aphrophoridae > Aphrophora > Aphrophora alni. The sequence goes on along the minus strand of OY740767.1, from coordinate 138,925,481 downwards.
ATTATCTTATCGTCTAAGAGAAGTAATGTTTTACTACCTAACTTAAAATTAGTGGTTTCACAGAGAGGGAATCTTTGATGTCAACTTACAATTTTTATTTCACTCCAACAGAGACTTAAGTCTTCATTTATTGTTCTTGTTGATATTAATTATTTTGATACAAAAAAAACTTCAAAAACCAATACATTTACCTTTAGTTGCTGAATATTTATTATCGTCAAAGGAGATGCAATACAAACTTTTGTTTCAACACGACACTTTCAAAAATCTGATTTATTTGTATACGGTGCATTTCGAGGTAAGCCGTAAAGATTCTGCGTCCAATTTAATTTCAAGTAAGCATGTTTGTATATATATATATATATATATATATATGGAATCTAAACATAATCAATTTTAATTTAATTAAACAAAACAATTTCTATTAAATTGTATTAGTAACATAAACGCTAATGTGTATTTCTCAAATCGTTTATTATTATGTCGATTCTAAAGTTTTATATTTTGTTTTTCTCAAAGATAAGACTTCAGCTGTTGATAAAATGTTCTGACAAAATTTTAGTACTACAATTTAAAAATTACAGGTCAAAATAATATAAAAGTCAAATATCGAAATTTGTTAATACTATGCTTCAAAGAACAAACAGCTCATTGGAGTAATGTTTATTTTAATTATTATTTTTTTATTGAATGAAGTTTCAAAAAGAGTTATTCATTTCAAGCGAGAAGGTAGATATACTAATAAACAATATACAAACAAGAAGTTCTTACGAAGAGGTTTATGTTTTTATAAATTCTTCTGAAACTGGAGGTGTTATTATTTATTATTTTCTTCTCCCTGATCTCTTCACATGTCCCTCTCTTACGAAATGGAAAAAGATCTTTCTTTGCAGACAACTCTAAATGGAAATTAGGAATGAAAGAAGCAAAGGATAAAATAATCCCTGCGATTTGAAGTCGGAAAACGCAATCGTAGTTCGCAGTCACTGGGTGCCTTTATACGGGAGCATTGCTCGTGAATACAGACGTTTTACATTTATTTGCTTTCAACAAAAAAATACTACGAGTGAAATCAGTCTAAAGTAAAGCCAACTAGTTATTTGTCAAATTTTAAGTAACTTTGTTACTAGAGTATAGTAATCTATATTTACTATTTATGAATTATTAACAGTTTTATGGTCAGTTGGGTTTTTAATTTCAATAAATTGTAATATTGTTTTTTTCAATATCAGCCTAGTAAAGGTATGTAATGCAATGTCATTGGCTAAAAATATATTTGATTGTCTACAATTTAAAGATATTGGTCTTGGTCTCATAGTGACATATGAATGAGGAATTGACCTAACATTTTGAGTTCAGTTGTACAAAACTAGTATACCAGTAAACTTTGAAAATGATCACGTTGGCATTGTAAAGTTGAAAAGAAAGTGTTGTTAGTGAAAATTGTTATTTTATTTGGTGGTTTTATTTAGATCCGAATTATTTTTGTAAATCATAATTTTTTAAACTTTTAATGATTATAAAGTGTGACTAAGGTATGCCACAATCTCAATACTGATTTAGGATTTGAGACAATCATTGTACACACATATTACAATCTGATATAAACGTACAATTTCATTGTCTACATTATACAGATTTTGGAATTAGTCTCGCGGTAATAGCATGAGGCTTCGTCATGAGGCATTGACCTAACCTTTTCAGTTCAGTTGCACAAAACCTATGTACCAATAAACATTTGAAACTGATCACTTTGGTATTGTAAAGTTTAAAATAAAGTGTTGTTCGAGAAAAATTGTGATTTATATACGTGGCTGTATTATTTAGATGTGAATTATTTATGGAAATTCTTCTTTTTTTTTTAAACTCGAAAGTGTGACTAATGTATACCAGTATTGAAGTATTTGGATACTTTCCATCTGAGTTTAAACTAGATTAACGGTTTTTCGGTCAATATGTGTGGTCAGCAGTTCGAGTGTCTGATAACGTTATTGTATCCTTTCCAAATAGGACCAAATATTGTGTCCTTTCCAGAACTCTTTGTTGTAACTGCCAACAATGCTGGGTCAAAACCAACATATTTAAGCCTCCATAGAAATTAAACCCAATACCTCGCTCACACCAATTATTATATATGGATCTTTTGTCATATTTTTAGTGATCATTTATAGTAGTTACATTTGAATACTGTCAATTAAAACTTGTTGCAACTCTGTAACTGATTATTTCAGGACACAAACAAAGACACTTAGTTCCAGTTAAATCACGAATCTGTTCTTTGAACAATGTCTTTATCAGTGATTTTATAACGATGTCAAACCCCACAGTCATTGTTAAACAACTCTAAATTAATTAGTTTTGTAGAGCATGATTTCTAGTTCGCTAGTTTACTATATGATGAAAGAGGAAAATGTCTTCTGTTCAACAATATTTGTAATTACATTTTTAACTTTGTTTTTTAAAGAGTTGTCACCCTTTATTAATTAAATAAACAAATGAGAGACCAAAGTATTATTTGTACATTAGAACCACTTTAACTGTCGAATCATATGGTGTTCCATTCAATTTGAGGTGTTTTATTTTAACTGGCTAAAATTGTACATTTTATAAAAACACAAGACTCATTATATCTACGTCGTTGTGAAATATATGCAAAGTTTTTAATTACTTTTGATAATCGTAATTATTTGCATATTGTTTATGTTTTATTAATTATTTTATTTTTTTCATATTGAAGAGGAAAGTGAAAGACAGGACCTTGTGGTCCTAACTTCCCGTTTAAATGTATATATTTTGTGAATATATTCTTTCGAACTAAATCCGTTTCAATGATGATGAGATGTTTAATAACTTTAGACAACTAGTAATAACATCCTACCTGAACCTATTCTATTTATTGGAGTTATTGTAATTTTAATTTTCGTTCCTGTAATTAATTGTCTTAGTGAATTATGCGTTACTATTAAAAACTATTTCACTTAATTAAATCTAAACATATATTGAAGGTTTGTTTAGTAGGTTAACATTATCATTCCATACTCAACTACTGTGCAGTGTAATAATGTGCTGACATTCTGAGAATGTGTTTTCAAATAATATATCACGTCCTTCAGAATCCAGGATAAAACAGTCAGCAACTTGGAATATTTATGGACCCTACGACGAAGGCTGCACTTGTAACTTGATATTGTACACATCAATATTGTAGGAATTGTCAAAATGAAATATCATTTGTGTAGAATATAAAATTTTGTATTTTTTTTTTCGTTATACGTGTTTGAGTAATAAACATTATTAAATTAATAGGTGAACAAAATTAATAAATGATTTGAAACCCAACATGGATTATTTAAGATTTTAATTTCCACAAAAGTACTAATTTTTTTTTTCGGGTAAATAGTAGCAACGCCACTCTCTCACTTGTATTAAATAAATAATCTGTCAAGTTCGAATTGTCTTAGAAGCAATAATTGTTTTAATGTCATTTAGTCCCATCATTAGTATATATATTTTAGTTACTTCTTAACCGATTTTTACACAATGTTATACTAAATTTTCGACTTATTTTTGCATGTAGAATCTGATTCTGCATAGCTCGCTACAAAAATAATTAAAAATATTGTTAATTTTTTTATAAATTATAGTTTTAAGCTAATTTTTGTTGTAGTAGACAATTACCAAGAAATTATGTTTTTAGTTTTTTGTCGATAACTTTAGTTTTATTAGGTCAAAGGATAACCTCCTTTGACCTAATAAAACTACAAAAAAGCATTGTGTCTGTTGTTAAAAAATAAAAATATTTTGTCTCTTCTACATTTTTTTGTAAAGTTAACGGTTTTCAAGATATTCCACGTTAAAAATTTGTAATGGCCGCCATTTTGAAAATTATAAAAATAAATTCTTTGTATTTGGTACACTAGTAAATCGTTACACTCAAAATGCTTATTCCAAATTTGAACTCGATATCTTATCTATTTCCAGAGTTATAATGAAAAAAACAAAATGAGACGCCAGAGACGCCAAAAACAAAATGGCGTCTAGCTGCTAAACAAAGTTAAAATGAAAAAAATTAATTCTTCATTTTCAGCTTAGAATCACACATAGAATATGAAAATGCATAGCTAGCCCATCCTTTTTGTAACACCCTGTATATATACGTTTTTTATTATATAAGGAACTATATTATACAGAGTACCAAATATTTGTCTCGTATAGTGAATAGTGCCGAATAGTACTACTGCATGCGCTAACTACAATTGTAACAAAGATGGCTGATTTCACTGCTCCTGAGGACGCACGCTGTGTTTTGATTTGAAGAATTAAAACCTGCGACAACTGGACACGGAACTATCGTACCGAGTATCACAAATATGCTGCCAATAGGCATACGATTTTATGAATGGCTAAGCGTTTTGTTGAAACCTGGTTTTCAAAGTAAGTCATAACAAATCCTCAGGGTGTTCCCGTGTGTCTGACTATGTCGTAGAACAAGTGAGGCAAAGCCCTGTTCTAAAAACTGAACCAGAGCTGGGCGTTTCAGTCAGTTCTAGATAGCTGAGTCTTCCCACATGCGACTGTCTGACGTGTGTTGACAAAACTTTGCATGTCAAACCGTAAAGATTAACAATGATGTAAAAACAAAAAGACAATGATAGGGTAGCTCGTAAGGAGCTATGTGCGGAAATGTTATAAGCATTGGATGAAGATCAGGATTTCATTGCAAATATGATTTTCAGTGATGAGTCGGCTTTACATGTAATATTCTCGGATTTGGGGCAGCGTAAATCCACGTTTAATCATTGGAACATCTTCGTAATAACATAACCCAATAGTTAACGTCTTTTACGTCGTTGGCAAGAGCAAAGTTTACGGCCCTTTCTTTTTCAAAGAGAAAACCATCAACAAAACAGTGTACCTGGACATGCTGGAAAACTTGCACTACCTTACCTAGTTCCGGGATTTCCTCAATAAAAGTATTCCAGGTACATGAGTAAATGTGGGCTGATTGCATAGCCAACACGTTCACCGGACCTGATTTTTAGGTCTGTTGGTTTATCAAGGATAAACTTTATAATCCTTAAGGGCTTCTATCGCTGACCTCAGAGATATATACTGCAGTTAAACAATGTACGTCTGACAAGCTGCTGTGGGTTTGGCAGGAAATCGACTTCAAATGAGAGTCTGCAAAATGACCAACTGAACCTAACTAAACAAAAAACGTTTTATAAAGCAAAAACTTGATATATTTTGATTTAAAATAACGCCAAATTCAGCTCTGCAAAGTCATCTGAATAAATTTACCCGAATCTGCAAACGTGTAAAATCCTTTTTAAAGCTCCTGTATATTATTTGTAAAAAAATTAATCATTTTTTTATTTTAATGATGATGTTATAAAAAAAATTAATGAATGATTTGCTACAAGATAAAAAATTACATTAATCTGATATAAGTTTCATAAAATGAAAGTTGAGATCTAATCAAAAATAATTGACCTCTATGAAACACAAAATAAGGAGCTTAACCGAAAGAGCTTATAGTGAGTCAAGAAAATATTTTGATCCTATATAAAACGAAAATAAACATTATATGCTTACGTACGTTTTATAATGTTTGATCAAATACATTTACACCTTATTTGTAATTTTATTTGGTATAAAATATAAAAACGTATATAATAATACGTTTTGTAATTTATCAACAACAATGTAATAAAGTGTATTTTGTTTTTATTACTAGGGCATTGTTTATTTATTTGTAGTTTTAATAATATTAGCGGAAAGGGTCAAGTATATAATTCAACATTACGATGTTTTAAGTAAGACACTACTATATAATTCTACAATTTCACAGCAGCTAGGGAATCTCGCCACAGAGGTTTACATAAAAGCTATGAATAATAAAATGCATGAATGAGGGCTACATGGACTTACAACGGTTATTTTACAGAATTTAATTTTAGCAGGATCTCATTTAATTTAAAATTCTTGGTTCACCTAAAGAAGCAAAACAAACATATTTAATGTGGATATAAGAAGTTGATAAATAAATTAATCAAGAATAGGATAAAATAAAGCAAAAGCTTAAAGTTTCAAATATTTTAATAATATAAATGGGCTACAATTGTTTCGCCTTCATCATCGGGCAACAGTTAATCATAATTTATATTATTAAAATATTTGAAACTTTAAGCTTTTGCTTCATTTTATCCTTGAATATGGAATTTCAACAAGAAATATCTGCTATTACATTAAAGTTAATTAAGAATATTTTACAATATCCGCAAACAATTACACGCAATCATAAAAGTTTGGAAAAAGTTAAATCTATTAAGGACAACGATATTTAACTATAGCTGTCAATAATTGTAAACAAATCATCAAAAATTTCTAAACGAAAACAATATTTTTCGACTAGATAAATAAAAGTAATAAAAATCTTTCCACTTAAATTGCAAGAAACTTCAATTAAAAATTAATATTTATTTTTAGTACTGGGTTATTACTATTATTACAGGGAAGTAATTATTACTGTTAAAACGCAAAATGTTAAAAAAAATTAATATATCAGTACCTCTCAGTTAAGATAAACATGTTAAAGCTATTAAAACAAAAAAAAAATAGTTTAACTCAGAAAAAAATTAAATAATAAAACTACTTATTTACGCAACTATATAAGCATTGCAAAACGTCGGCGACGGTAGCCTCACCTGAATTGAGAACCGCGTGATACTCTTGCTGTTCTATTAGCTATTATTACGCAACGGACATGATTCATGGCACATTTAAATATTGTAATCAAATTGCTAAACTAACCCTGCCAAAATGAGAACCTTGTCGGAAATATTGTCGGACATACAGCGTGCGTTCTGTCACTAATATTAACATTTTAAGGGATTGCTTTTGTCTAATACCAACTAATATGCAAACAAAACTTTATTCGATTTATGACTACAAGTTTCCCTTAATATATTAATCAATTTGTTATTAATATTAAATGTTGAGTTTGACTTATGAGAAAAACTATACAGTATAACAAACACACAGAACACAATTCTCATAAAAAAATACGCATAAGTATCAGACGCGTTTCAACGACAAGGTCGTCCTCTTCAGTGATACACCAGCTACACCAACCAAACCACAACTGAACTGAGAATTGTGTTCTGTGTGTTTGTCATACTGAATAAATTTGTTGTTGAAAAAATACACATAAATTATTAGTGAAAACTAGTAGGCTACAGTATACATAATATAATAAATATATTATTATTTATTTATTATAAATAACTCTTCGGATTCTTATAATTTGTTTAATATAACTCTGTACATCGAAGTCATAATACTAAATTTAATATTACACTGAACATTAAAATTTCTAAACCATTATGTGCCTTCATTTCGGCGTTTACTTGAAAAATATTGAAAAACTTTCACACAAATGTCGATAATGTCCCAAATGCAAAATTTGAAATTCACTTTACAGGTTACAACCTATCTTCACAAAAATCTTAACCTTATGTCACAGTGTTTATAAACATGTCATGTCACAAATCTAAATATATTCACCCTAAATGCCGAGTCAAATCGATTATCGATTGAGCCTTTCCAAGCTGATTCAGCAATAACTCACTAAAGTTATTTCCAGATTCTAACCAATAGAGTGGAATGGGATTTTGTTTTTGGTCTAAAGTATGAAATTGCTGTCTCCTAATCCAAGCTTGTATACTTCCTGCTGTGAAGAAAGATTTATTTATTCTTTAAGATACAATTGCAACATTTACATGTCTGTATTACGATTGTTTATTTTCTAAACAGGTTTGAACTATAACAACTCCTCAAGAGAAGTATTGGTAACATGTCTAACGATTTTGACATTACTGTTATCAAAAACAAATTAACAAAACATATGTTTCCCACTGATGTGGAAATATTTTCCTGTAGAAGTATAAAAACCGTGTATACATTGTATTATCATTATCAGTTACCAATCCCCAAAAGTAAATAAAAACCTACCAAAAATAATCTAGTCAAAAAATTTTAAAGAATATTGGTCTATCTTTGAAAAAATATTTAAGTATTTAAATAGGGCCGCCTATATTTGTTTTGCTTGAGTCACAAACGTCTTCTCAAAGAAAATCGTATTTGATTAAAATTGAGCTTTTAAAGACAGCAATCAAGATTCCTTCTTATATTTTCCCAATAATTCCAGGATTATATTATCTGTGTACTTACGATTTTGCCGACAGATTTGGGCTATTGAAATCCAAGTTTCACTAAAATCATTTGAGCCGATGTTTAAAAAATACGTCATTTATAAACAGTGATGTAATTGATTCTCTGTGTAATGTCTCAAATTTGATTTTGATATCTATAACTCTCAAATTGCTATTTTATGGAGAGATGATGATCAATATACTTGGTTTGGGTTACTAGGGGCTACATATGTGCAAAATTTAATCCAAATCGTTTTAGCTAATATTGAAAAATTCGTAATTTTGTGTTTTTATGGCAATTTGATGATAAATTTTTAATTTTCAAAAAACATACTATAATATATATATTTAGAGAAAAAAATCATTGCGACAGATTACGTTTTCTATTTTCTTAAATTAGGTTATTTTACCAGTTATCCATTAAATGAAATTGTGTAAATTTCTTTTTACAAAAATTTCAAATAAACTGTGTATTGTGCAAATAAATTGAAGTTGTAACTCGTAATAATTCACACAATCTAACCACTAGTTACGGTAAACTGCTTTTCTCTCTCTAAATGTACGAATAGTTAAAAGATTCTCCTGAAAATATTTTGACCCTTGGAAACGAACTACTGTACCTTTTGTCAACGTATAACTCATACTAGCAAACCACAGAACACACCGCAGGCAGAATGAATTTGTATGTGGTGTTTTTTTTGTATGTTATGTTGCATGTTTATCCCCTCAAAATATAACAAACAGCACATTTACCCATTATACATTTTGTTGCTCTTCCTCTATGGTGTGATACTGTATTTATAATCCCTTAGCAACCCCTGAATGTACTTTTCAACCCCTTCAAAATGTTACTTTAATCAAGCAAACGTATATGCACGCTTGTGTACTCAAAACATTTATATATTAACCCTTTTAAGACAAATTAATCGAAATATTATTAAGAAGTTTTAAATAATAATTTTTAAATATGTAATAAGCTTTTATTAGCGTATGTACAGGGTGGTTGGAAAATCAGTCTTTATTTTAAACTTAAGTAAATTAAAAAGCAGCAGCACTGTAGATGAACTTTCTGATGTTTTATTTTTCTGTACGTAACATAAAGAAAATTATGTGATGTGTCGTAAAAGCAAAAGCTGTTTTTTTGTTGATAAATCATTTCGAGATATCCCTAGGAAAATATGTGAGTTTTGGAATGTCTATCAGTCAAGACATCACTTGTCAGTCTACTGCTACAGTGGTCAAACACGTGTACAGATTGTAAACAGGAAATGTTGACATATCTCGGAAAGTTTTTAAAATAAATGTTAAGGACTTTATTTAAACATATAAATATCTGTTGAAAGCCGGTGTCCATGTTTCATCTTCCCTTTTTAAATGACAAGTATCTAACTGATTTTTTTGTGACCAATAGTTTTTATTTAGTTTTAAGGATAGGTCGTAAGGATAGATTATTAAATGTGTTTTCACCCTTTTATTTTGAAGTATAAAGTCAACAAAATGGTCCTTATTACTCTTCACAAACAAATGGGATTGTTTTTATTTTATTATTTATTAAAATTTTATAATATTACATTATTGTGTAACCACCCTGTGTATATAAATACAATTCTTCATTTTTAATCCAGAATTCTTGATATTATAAAAAAAAAGAAGATATCATTGTAATTTTATACCTTGTGATTTATAAGTAAATTATAAAATGTAGGGTTGGCCAAAAATCTCGTATATATTGCAATATATCAGCATCTAGTTGACTGAAGAAGGCATATATCAGTGGAAATCTACTGATTTGGGGCTATCTACAGGGTGTGTCCAAACTAATGTTCCATATATAGACTGTTCCGAAAAAAAATATATAACTTATTTTCCCCTTCTATTTAAATGTTATATTTTCAATATTTTTCCCTTTTCAGTTACTCCTAAAAAGTCCTTTATTTTGCTAAAACAGAATCTTTTTTAATTTGCTTGGATAATAAATCAAACTCCATACAAGAAAAACATTGAAGCTTTTGGAATATGTGTTTTTTACCATCTAGACAATTCAGCTTATAAAACTTTTTGTGTACTTCTACAATTCCTGAATAGCTTATGTCTATTCCCTTAGTTAGGGTCATGATTTTCCTAACTAGGTTACTTGTTGCTTCAACGGTCGCATTTGGGTCGAAGATCAGTTGTCTTCTAGGTCCTAATGCTTCGCATTTCGTGGTATAAGTTACCACCATATAGTTTCTAGTTTCAAGATGCTGATTACAAAGTCTGCATTTCAAGTATCCTTGGTGTTAAGATACTTCTTTAAAGCGCCTTGACCTAATACGAAGCTTAAGATTTTCCTCAGATTTCGATTACCTTGGGAAGTCACGAATTTAGAGAGTTTCAGATCTGTTTGGAGCTTATAGTTTTCCCGTGGAGTATTTGGTCCATCGTTCCACAATTTCTGATAACCATTGTTTTAGACTATCTTTTGCTAACGCATTAGATATTCCGCATACAAATTCTGAGCCAAATCAAATTCTCGTGGTCCCATTTTATACCAGTTTATCTGCCTTTTTGTTACCTTCGTAACCTCTGTGACCTGGTATCCAGCTGAGCTTCACCTAGTCTTGGATTGAAAACTTGGTAAAGGTTCAGTGACAATCGCACACTAGTGATAAGTAGTGTTCGAGTGAGCTTACAGACTTTATCAGCCTGACTGTATCTGATAATGTAAGTAAATCTTATATTTTGCACAGGGTGTTGAAATATGTTTTTGTTTATTTGTTTGGGGGGGGTTACATAGAAAGCATTGAGTAACTACTAATAGTGTATAAATTCGTTTTTAACTCTTAGTGTAATGGTTGTCCCCATTCTGTAAATGTTAACTTCTTATCACTTGTTCAGGAACCACTTTATCTAATACATGTTTACTCATTGATTTAGAGTGGTTTGTTCTTCACTATTATTCTCCATTTTGTTGTTTGTTTGTTACTAACGTTAATTTGTAAACGGAAAAATTAAGTTATCCCTAATCAAGAGCTTTTCATTGATGTGTCTATCGTCTTCCTACGCCAACTAAAAACTGATATATTGTAATATATGCGGGATTTTTCCCTAGCCTTGTATATTAAAAACAAATTAATATTACAAAATTAAACCTTCAACATATAGAAACACTCTTTGAAGTTTTAATAAACTGTGAGAAAATGTGGCATGACCTTTTCACACACCAATCATCACCAAAAATGTCGGTTTAATATTACTCCGTCGAAAATTAAAATAAACCATGTATTCACTCTTAGATTTATATAAAGTATTATCAAAACAATATCTAAATAAAGCCTAAATTATCTTTGTACCATAAACACGTTCTAAGCGAATATCGGAAATAATTGAAATTGAGCTTTTAGTAATAGCGATCAAAGTTCAGTTACCTCATTTACTTACAACTATTCCCAAACTATAAACTTCACTAACTATTTGACACTCTGATATAGGTAATTAAACCTAATATTTCATAAAAAGTTAACGAAATTCGAAAAGAATATTTTGAGAAATCACGCTTTTTATAAAAACTCAACCTAGTTTTAAATTTTTTATCGATATTAAGGAACCGGTATTTTGTGAGAGGTAGCGACCAATACGCATTGTTCGGTAAATTTTTATCAAAATAGTTGGAGCTGATTTTCATAAAATAGTAATTTTGTGTTTTTGACTTGTACACTCAAATTATTTTTAAAACTGAGATTATATGGTCAAAACTATATCCATGTAAGAAATTTTATTAAAATCGGTCCACATGATTGAGCTGTAGACTACTTCATGTAGTACCTCAATGTTTCCAATGCGATTTAAATGAAATATAAATTGCATCATCCTTATCAGAATATACTGTTATCTGAATTTTATGTTGTTAGTTTTTGCAAAATGTATATAAACTTATTTGTTTTTGGCTTAAATTATTAATTTGATTTTCGCCTGAAACCAAAGAAACGACAACGTTTCATTAAAACAAATTCTCGTAACAGAGTAGAAACATTTTTTAATGAAGGAGACTATTTACTCAATAAATCATCCTCTCTAAAAATGTTATACTAAAAGGGAAGTTTTAAAACATTGAAAACTTTTAATTAAATTTTATATTTGAATTCTAAAAGATTTTAATAATAAAACGTTGTTAACTTTCCAAATAATACCGAAAATAATTGTCACATTTTAACAAATTAAATGTATTTTCACACTTTAATATAATTTTATTCTCACGCTACTTCACACAAATTAACCCATTATATTAAATTTTGTATTTTAAATAATGGCGAGGGATGTAAATTAAACAATTTGAATAAGAAAAGTTTCAAAGTTCTATTTTATAAATGTACTTGTCAACAGCAGTGGAGAATTATTCTCCCTAGAGTTTTAATTGATCAACCCTGACGAGAATTTTAATAAAAATCTTCTGACGGAATTAGTTTCTTTCTTACGTGGTCGTTGTTGCTATTGGATTTCAAAAATTACTGTTGTATTCTGAAACGATTTTCTAGTACTTGTAAAATCGACTTATAAAGGCAGTTTTGTTACCTGGTTAAGTGACGGGGAATAAATAACATATACAGGTGTTTTGAGCACCTTCCATTTTTTACTGAGTTTATTTTCAGGGCCTAAAGAAGAAGCTAATAGAGTTTTTTTTTTTTTTTGTTTTTTTTTTTTTTTTTTTTTTTTTTTTTTTTTTTTTTTTTTACAAAGACCTGTTCATTATTTATAATTCTATTATTGAATTTTTTCACCAATTTCTAAGAAAGTTGATTAAATTTTTTAAAACTTGAAGAATATAACAAATAACCACACCAAAAGGCATTGAATTTTTTGCACTGAGAAATCATACTTATCGAGGTCTTGTCTTCATTTGTCTAACGCAAAACACAATTAACTTTTCTCGTCAGAACTCATGTCCATAGCCCGTCAAATTTAGCAAACCGTTTGGATACAAACACTGTTTAAAACAACAGTTGAAGTTGACTAATTTTTGTGTAGCTTTATATTTAATTCTCAATATCTGAAAATGAACATCTATATATTTATAAAAGTCAAAACTCACTCACTGATCACGAAATCTGTGGATTCAAGAAGCCTGGAGGTATGAATTGCTTAACCTGATTTGGGGTAAGTCTGTAGACGCTTACTAAATGGTTTTAAAAATATTCCACTTCAAGGGTGTCTTTATCCCTAAAACATCTCCGGATCTAAGAACCCTAGAGATATAAATTTATTTACATGGTTTGTGGTAGGTCTGCGCGTGGAAAGAAACGGATTTGAAAATGTTCCACTCCAAGGGTGTTTTTCCCCTAAAGCATATCTCTGTATCCAAGAAGCCTAGAGCTATGAATTTCTTACAAGGTTTGGGGTAGGTCTGTAGACGCGTGGAAAGAAAGGGTTTTGAAAATGTTCCACTCCAAGGGTGTTTTCCCCCTAAAGCATATCTCTGTATCCAAAGAGCTTAGAGTTATGAATTTTTTTACATGGTTTATGGTAGGTCTGTAGACGCGTACTAGAGTTGTGCTAAAAATCTTGAGTATAAAGTATTTGCGTGCGAAGCCGCTGGTAACAACTAGTATCTGTATAAAATTCAACATCGCTGTTCAATTAAAAAGCATTACAAAACTTCCCTAACGTTTAAAATGTATGTAAGAAAAACAAATTATATATTTTCTTTTCCCACTAAACATGTGCTGAGAATTTAGTTGGAAAATAATTAATTCAGATAATAAATGTTACTGAACAACTATTTTGTCCTCATTAGTAAGATTAAACTTTACTTCGAATATGAATGCATAGCTTTGAAAGGTTTAGTACAAAACGTCGTAAATTCAATGGATGAAACTCTATTCCATGGAGCGTGTTACGAGAGGAAAAGAGAAAGATAGATAATGAGAGAAAGATAGAGCGAGAGGTAGGGATGAATGTGTCTTCTTAACTTTGCTGATAACACGTTTTAGACGTATTTAGAAATTTGTTTCATGAACCATAAAGATTAATGTGTAAGTAAAGATGAAATGTAAATTTAAACAAACTTTACTTTATTTTGATGAACGTAGAAACTCATTTTATGATGGTGAAACGTTCTCATTTGTACAGATATTTAGTAGCATCCACGTGAAAAAAACATTTTTCGATACTTCGACATTTGATGAATCGTTTTTTCTGACTGAAGCGACACTTGAGATCCAGTTGTTCATGTTTAAAACGTATAAATTAGTACATGCGAGGTGAGAACACGGTTACCCTGTTCTCTTTTCTCTGATCTTGGAAACTTGGGCATAGTGAGTCAGACAAATGTTTATACTGATTTAAATGTAGCTCCTACTTGCATTGCTTAAGTCATTAAGCGTAAATCTAGATATTAAATTGGAGCGATTAAAGTTCTCTTTTTGTTTTCACAAATTACTTTCGAACTTGGCAGGAGGTAGTGGGAAATAAGTTTTATTTGATAATTAAAGGGGTACTTTTTAAAAAACGTAGATCAAAATCGTATGGAACAAATATAACTGTATTGTTTTTAAATTAACGTTTTTATGCACAGTTGAGTGAATTGTATTCAAGTAGCTGAATGTCTAACGAAACCCAACGTATTAAGTTTTCTGTATTGAGAGCATTGTCGTGTGGAGATATTTGTGATGTTCAATGCGCCCTATATAGTGACAAGATGATGTCATGATTGTTATATAAAACTCTCTCCTTTTATATAAACATAGGTTCAAAAACGCTTCGTTAGCGAGTTACGGCTAGTGAAAGATTTTGTCTGGATTTCTGATCCAACTGTAATATAACCTACGTCCATATTGAATTCACAGGGCATAAATTATGACGCAAATCAGTGGTCCTATAATTTTATTGACCTGCAATATTGTTTAAAAAATAGGTCCCAGAACCGTATCTCGTGTAGTTTTTGAGGAAGTTATTGTAAAACTCAAAAAATGCCGAAAACACCATTCGAAAAATTTAATTCTGAATTAATTGATGAGAAGAAAGCTAATAAATCCAAATACGACGCAATTAGGAACTTTTTTAATAACCTTTTTTGATTCTTAAAACCTAAAATAAAATAGATTTGAAGATAAATATTAACAGAACTCCAAAAATTTGTTTTTCGTCTATTCTTGGGTGTTGTAGACAGTTACCAAGAAATAAAATTTTTAGGCATACTCGATTATCTTTTAAGCTAGAGAAAAATAAAATAAGGCATTTGGTTTTTCGTAAAAGAGAAAAACCGCTTCTTTTCGAGATGTTCGGTATTAAACATTTTAACGTCCGCCATTTTGAAAATGTAGATAATAATAAAGTTTTTGTTTTCTAGTTTACTGGTAGAAAGTTACATAAATGATGTGAAATACAAATCTTAACTGAATAGCTTATCTATTTCTAAAGATATATCTTTTTTTAACACATACTAACCACCAATCAGGAAAGGAAGTGCTTCCATGAACTTTTATTTTATTTTTAAATATAGAACAATTTCCTGAGAGATGCCGGGCTATTCCGAATCACTCTATATACACATTAAAATTTTAACAATGAATTTTATCCTATTACAATACTTATTTAGTGATGGACAAATAATAAAAATGTATATAAAATAATTACATTATTTTTTTTAAAGTGATAAATTGTAAAGTAAATTGTTAAACCCAACTCCAGTATTTAATTAAGATTGTTGAAATCGATTTACCGTTTTTTATTCCGTAAAAACAATACTTTGACTAAATACTTCAAACCAAAGTTTTAAATTTGTATAGATTTGCTTTGGTTAAGTTTACATTATTTGTTTCATGATTCTCTCGTCCAAGCAAAATTTGTACAATGGATTAAAATTTGAATAAATATTAACGTACTTAATTACTAATAGTAAATTTTGTTGAAATTCAGCTTTTCGTGATTTTATTATTTGATGCTATTAAAGTATTTTTAGTTTCACCAGCTTTGCACTAAATTATCCACACTGGACTTTCTTCATGCAGTCTCCCTTCTCCCCCAAAACTTCTCTCAGCTCCTTACATGTTAGCGACAGGGCACTGTTTTCTACTTCAGTTTTTTTTTTCAAAAAATTATTATAAAATTTTCCACTTATAAATTATTAATGCCCATTAAATTTAAAATATTAATAATTTCCAATTGTCTAAATATACCATCTTCCTTCATTAGAAATACATAATAATTTGATGGAAACAATTATTTCTTAACTTCTTTTATAACAAACTACAAAAGAAGTTAATTATTAATTAAGATTTTAGCCCGTAGATGCCGCAAGGCGAAACAATTGTAGCTAAATAAGTTAATAAATACATTTGAAACTATAGCTTAGTGCTTATTTTATCCTTATTAATTAAGAAGTTATCTTCTTTTTAAAATTATTTAATAACTTCTTTTCTTTTATTAACAAACATACCCTACCTTAAAACTCGTATTTCATAATTTGTTATTTAAAAAATGTCCCTCCACAATAAAAAGTGTCCAAATCAAAATTTTTACACTTTTTTTACACAAAAACAATTATAATTCATTATATGTTTATTTATATTAAATGTTAAAATTGTCCTTTGTTTTCAAACTATATCTATGGTGATATACACAATTACAAGGTTCGGTAAACCTGTTTATCAACTGTTTTTTTTTTTTTTTTTTTTTTTTTTTTTTTTTTTTTTTTTTTTTTTTTTAACAAACGCACCCTAATGAGTACAACATACTATTGTAGACCCCCTTAATCTCCAAATAAAATTTCTTTCAAGGCCCAAGAAACCAACATTTGGGGATTACGTTTATATGATGTGCTTGTATTTTATGATGGGACTGGGTAAGTACCACGACGACCCATATTTTATTTTGTTCATAATTGCCATTGATTAATTTAATATATTATTTTTAGAGTAATTAGGCCTATTATTGCCCATAACTGCATTCTTCTTCTATAAAAACCAGCTACGGTTACGTCTCATTCCGACAAATGTGAACTTAAATCACAACACTTTTCTTTCTTCCGCAGATCACTTAATCTTTCACTTCCCTCGCAGTATATATTTTGGTATGATTCCTTTCTTATATCAGTTGGAATCAACTTTTTGAAATATAGTGTTCAATTTTTCTCTTTTACTGACTTAGTTAAGGTAAACGGTATTGTCTACATAACTTTTAACTGAAAGCAGCTAGATTTGCGTCTGTTAGTATCTCTAGACCTACTATTATCATCATTTGTTATTAGTTTATTTTTAGAAAATATAAAGTCCTTGTTTTCTTACGTCAATTTTTGGTATTGTGATATTTGTTTATATATTCAACTTAAAAAAAAAAAAAAAAGGTTATGCGTTCCTTTTTATGGCTTTTAAACAAACTTTTTTAGTCTCCATAAAGGATTTGCCATACAAATCTAGCAATTGATTTATAATTGTTTATTTATTTATTTAAAAATTATTTCGTTAAAGCAGAATTTTTGTTGTTTTATTTATTTTCGTGGACAATTTTATTTCAACTATTTTATTTTATTTAAACAATTTCTGTCTAAAATTCAAACAGTCTCATTTAATACTATTGATGGAAAAATATTCTAGTTATCAAACTATATAAACTATTTGATGTTTTTAGTAATTTAAAATGACTAAAACCACTTTTTAATTTAAATTCAAAAATTGCAAACAATTTCAGTTTTTTCAAACTACGAGAATTATAATTTTTAATTAGGTTTGTTTTAACGAGTCATACATTAACGGTGTTTTTTCTGCATTGTTTTGGCTGATTAGGATTGTTTTATAGCGTTATAAGAGGTTTCAAGATGCTAAATCTTGTGAGTTATGTATTTGAAGCATTGAATATACAACTTAATTCCATCCTCAAGCATTAATTCCTTGTAATGCGTTACCACTAATGTGTTATTATTAATTTAATTAACACATTATTACTAATGTAATTAACACAATAGTGTTAACGCATTACTAGGAATTAATGCTTGAGGATGCAATTAACTTGTATATTCAATCCTTTAAATACATAACTCACAAGATCTAACTAAGAAAATTAACAAGTCCCATGCATTAAGAAAACCTAACATCAAGTTTAATCATTTTAAACAAACATGCAATAGTTAAATAGTAATCCAAGTCTAATTTGAAAATGTTTGCCCCCCCCCCCCATCAACCATAGTACGAAAGCCAACCAGCCATGTCATATCCATTGCGATAAACCCTGGTTTGATGCAAAATTCCATTAGAACGTAAAAAATAAAAAGCTTTTCCTGTGTGTAAATATCACGCATCAACTGGAAAAGGAGACATTATTTTAAACCCTACCGGTGACTAATGACGAAAGACCAGTATTAAAGTAATCAACAAAGTGATCAATTGAGAAGATAAATTTCATCACTACATTGAGAGGTTAAATTCTAGTAATAAATATTTGTTCAACGCGTAAATCATTCCAGGACAGGTAAAAAAGAACAAATTTCGAACCATGAGAAGGACTAGAAGGTTTGATTACCACTCAATGAGCTATAACTATTAACAATTCTACCTTACTTTTTGAATTTAAAAAAGTTAAGATAAGTAGTACCTAATGTCATGGATCTATTTCATTCTGCAGTTTTGCTTTTACCAAAAATAAATCTGACATTGCTATTTTAAAATGCCATTTTTTTCCTTTATAGAAGGTATTTTAATTTTAATTTTTGCTAAAAAATTATGCATTATGAGTATTTTTTTAATACTCTATAAGCTCAATTTTAGGCTACTACGGCTAACCTTAAGTCAATACATTGTATCAGCTGTGTTGACAGAGAGGAATGGTATCTAGGTAAACCTAGACAATGCCCTTACTTGGTATATTGACTGCCCCATAACTGTTTTTTGTTTCTTTAACAGATAACTCACGATTCGCCATTATTGAAGAAATGAGAACCAATATGTTTCATTAGGATCCATAAAGACTACACTTGAGCAAATTTTATGAAAATCTTTAAACATGATTTATCTAGAAAATTGTAATTTTGTTTATATTTTATGGCCGCTACCACCAATTTTTAATTACTTAACAAATGAATTACTTGATATATAATAACAATATACCAAACTACACTCAATAATGTTCTAGGAAATGAATAATGTAATAAAATGT